>CM077167.1:135478736-135861064 GCA_039583875.1 Platanthera guangdongensis
CCTTTTCATCTTAGAAGTGGAGAAGTGAAGCTGAAAACTCCGGCTCAAGTCTTCAAACCCATAGATCGATCTCGCCGGGAGTTGATGGAACTAATCCTTTGCCTTGTCTTTCAACATGATCGCGAAGAGGAGATACTTGAATGCATCCGTCATCGGCCTGATAGAGACCGTATCTTCGAACCACTACAGGTGCTGAACGGGGTCATCCTTCCCAGTATAGTAAGTCATGTCAGGTTCTCTAAACCCCTCGGGAATGGGAATTGAGACAATCAGCTCGCTAAAGGGTGACCCCCTACTTGGTGGTCTCGCATGCTCCACTCGCGCAACCTGCTCGCCTGCGAGGCTAACAATTACTGGTCTGGGTAATAACTCCCAACTGGTATGGTATCGCTCGACCCCCTCTCCGATCCTTTCCTTCCTGGGCCGTATTCCTGGTGCACTTACTTCTACCCCTCCTGGGGTCATCTCGTCTAGACCCCTGGAAGCTGGTTTGCCGAGACCCATGGAGGCTGTCTCGGAGAGACCCCTAGGAACTAGATCCTGGGGGGTGGGGGGGGGGGGGGGGGTGGGGGGGGGGGGGGGGGGTGGGAGTTAAGCAGTCACCCCAAGGGGCAATACTTCGCAGCAACTCCATGATGCCTTGGATGGATGCCATAAACTCTTCCCTCTCTACAAAGGGTGCTGGGTTGGGGAGCTGGTTGAGGTCATCACCACCTCTATTATCTCCCGCCATGGAACCTGCTTGGGAACTTCTGTATGAGCCGCAGTCCACGCTCACCGGACCAAAATGTTGGAACCGAGATTCGACTCCACCTAGAGTTCGGACCTATGGTGCAGCTCACACCTACTTCTCCCGAGCCATCTCTTAGTGAGAGACTTGAATTTGTAAGATGACCCTTGGATCTAGCATAGAGGTCCCACCTCACACCCAGAAGACCTTTGATATCTTCCCCTCCATATCCAATGCTGAGCTAGGTGCCTTGGAGGATGAAGGAAGAAGATGAAGAGTGGAAATGTTGGAACCGAGATTCGGCTACACCTAGAGTTCAGACCTAGGGTGCAGCGTACACCTACGTCTTCCGAGCCGTCCCTTGGTGAGAGACTTGAATTTGTAAGATGACCGTTGGCTCTAGCATGGAGGTCCCACCTCACACTCGAAAGACCTTTGAGATCTCCCCCTCTTTAGCCAATGCCAAGCTAGGTGCCTTGGAGGATGAAGGAAGAAGATGAAGAGTGGTGAAAACCGGATCCCTCTCCAAGGCACAATTCTGCTGCTCTGAAATTACTGAAATACCCCGAGGCTGGTCTGCCAACAGCCAAATTCCGCTGTTCTGAACAACTATTCGCTGTCCACCAGGGGCAAAATAGCAGACCCTCAAGCCGAGTGAGCTGCTCAAGCGGGGCGAGCTGCTCAAGCGGGGCGAGCTGCTCAAGACGGGCGAGCTGCTCAAGCCGGGCGAGCTGATCAAGCCGGGCGAGATGATCAAGCCGGGCGAGATGCTCAAGCCGGGGGAGCACTAGGGCTGGGGCGGGTGTCGAGCTCGCACCGCACCCGCCCCATAAAACAGGCCGAGGTAGGTGCCGGCCTCCCGCCGCACCCGCCCCCTTGAAGGAGGGGCCAGGGCAAGTGCTGACCGCCCTCCGCACTCGCCCCCTGAAGAGGGGCTGGGTCAGGTGCCGACCTCCCGCCTCACCTGCCCCCTAGAATAAGGCCACTCGCCCCCTGAAGAGGGGTCGGGGCGGGTGTCGGCCTCCCGCCACACCCGCCCCCTAGAACAAGGTCGGGGCGAGTGCCGACCTCCCATCGCACTTGCCCCCTGAAGAGGAGCCGTGGCGGGTGCCGGCCTTCCGCTGCACCCTCCCCCTGAAGAGTTCTCCGAGCACTAGCAAGCTAGGCCAGTTTTTCCTCCCCCTACTAGTATATCAACCAGATCAACAATAAATTGGCCTCCAAGAGTGCAAAAACCCGCTAAAAGCTTAAAAATGTATAGCAAGTCTTACGCCTTCCCAGAGACCCCACTTCGCGAATACGGGGTTGTACAGTGCAGTGCCTAATGAATTTGGTGACATCACGCTTCATATGTGGCCAATAATAATATATGCTGGCGAGATCTAATAATCTGAACTGGCCTACGTGTCCACCTAAACCAAACGAGTGGAGTTCTCTAAGTAGTGTCTCTCGAAGTGGTCCTTCGGAAATGCAAAGGCGAGTGCCCCTAAACAAGTAACCCTCACTCACGATGTACTGTGCGGTGGGATCTGTCCCACTGTGCTGACATGAAACCAAAGGTCGCGAAAAAAGGATCAGTGGAGTATAAGTCTCGATGTGAATCCAAGTTAGTGATGCATGGCTGCAGCGTTACTAGAAGATGAGTGCGTCAACTAAGTGCATCTGCAACTTGATTTGTGACACCAGGTTTGTGCTTTAAGTGAAACGTGAACTCCTGCAGGTAAGCAGCCCACTTGGCATGACGTCTGATCTCCTTCTGGGAGTTCAGATGCTTCAGAGCCTCATGATCAGTGTTCAGCACAAACTTGCGCTGAATTAGGTAGTGTCTCCAATGTCAGAGAGCCTGAATGATAGCGTAAAACTCTAAGTCGTAGTTGGAATATCTAGTCTCCGCCTCATTCAACTTCTCATTAAAGAAACCAATGGGTCGACATGCTTGACTCAAAACTCCGCCAATGCCTACGATCGATGCATCACAGTCAACCTCAAAAAGTTTCACAAAATCAGGCAGCTCTAACACAGGAGCACTCGTGAGTCTTTCTTTAACCAAAAGAAATGCTCACTGGGCTTCCCCAGTCCAAAAAAACTGTCCCTTCTTCAGAAAATTAGTCACTGGTGCTATAACGTGATAAAGTTTCGAATAAACTATCAATAAAAAGAGGCTAGCGCAAGAAATCCTCAAGCCTCAGTAATCGTCCTAGGGCTAGGCCATGATTCTATCGCCTTGACCTTCTCTCTATCAACTCTAATACCCTCAGAAGAAACGATATATCCTAAGAAGGTCAGGCTATCTGTCCAAAGCGTGCATTTCTTCAAATTTACATATAGTTTATTTTCTCGTAGGATCTCTAATGCTTGTCTAAGATGAATCATGTGCTGATCTTGATCAAGGCTATACATCAAAATATCATCAAAGTACACCACTACACAAACCCCTATGAGTGGCCTATGCACTTGATTCATCACTCACATAAAAGTGTTGGGAGCAATGCAGAGCCCAACAGGTATTACCAGCCACTCGTATAATACTTCCTTAGTTTTAAACACAGTCTTCCATTCGTCCCCAGGTCGAATTCTAAATTTTGTAGTATCCACTTTTTAAGTCAATCTTTGAAAATACATGGGATCCACTCAGCATATGTAGCATGTCATCCAATCGGAGAATCAAAAAGCGATATTTGATGGTAATCTTATTTATTGCTCGACTGTCTACACACATGCACCATGTCCCATCCTTCTTAGGAACCAGGAGTGTAGGGACATCGCACAGACTCATACTCTCCCTAACGTGACCCTTCGAAATCAAATCAGTCACCTGACTATGTAGCTCTTCATGCTATTTCAAACTCATGTGATAGTGGGGAAAATGAGGTAAGCTAACTCCTGGGATGAGGTCTATGCACTGTTATATGTCTCTCAATGGGGGTAGCTGATCGGGCAGCTCCTCCAGCATGATCTCAGAGAATTCATCAATGAGAGGTCGCACCGTACTAGGGATGTCTAATGTAGCGGTGGTGGTGTCTGTAACGCCCCAAAAATTGTATTTGAGTCGGTTGCGTAAAAAAGGATTTTTGGTGCCTGTATAGGGGTACACGGCCTAGGACACGGGCGTGTCCAAGGCCGTGTCTGGCTGGTGTTTTGGACATTTTCATCCCGAGAACGACACGACCAGAAACACGGCTGGATGACACAGCTAGGAACACGGCTGGATGACACGGGCGTGTCATGTGACCACACTGGTCTTCTTTTTACTGCTCCAAGACACTAGCCTTCCTCCTAGAAATTGACAGGTTCCTGTAGTACTTTTTCTATCTTCCTTACAACCTGCAAAATCTGCATCTGAATATCCTGTTAGTATAAAATCTCTATTCCTAGGGTACCAAAGGACTAGATAAGGTGTGCCCTTAAGATATCTCAAAATCCTTTTGACTGCAGTCAGATGAGATTCTTTAGGGCATGCTTGGTACCTAGCACAGACACATATTGCATACATGATATCTGGTCTACTAGCAGTCAGATATAATAGGGAGCCAACTATCCCTCTATACAAAGTTTCATCTACAAGTTTTCCTGCATCATCTTTGCTTAGAGATACACTTGACCCCATAGGAGTTCTCATGGTAGTGGATGATTCCATACCATACTTCTTTATTAACTCTAGGGTGAACTTAGACTGACATATGAACAATCCATCATCAGTCTATCTTACTTGGAGGCCCAAGAAGAACTTAAGTTCCCCCATACTGCTCATTTCAAATTTTCTTTGCATAAATTTTGCAAACTTTCTGCAAAGAATACTTTCAGTAGACCCAAATATTATGTCATCAACATATATTTAGACTAGTATAATCTTTCCTTTAGATTCCCTAAGGAATAGAGTTTTGTCTATTTTACCCCTTGAGAATTTGTTCTCAATGAGGAAACTAGACAGGGTTTCATACCAAGCCCTTGGGGCTTGTTTCAACCCATACAATGCTTTCCTAAGTCTATAAACATAATCAGGTTTGAGAGGATCAACAAAACCTGAAGGCTGCTCTACATAGACTTCTTCCTTTAGATTTCCATTTAGGAAAGCTGACTTAACATCCATTTAAAATACCTTGAACCCTTGTTATGTTGCATAAGCAAGGAACATTCTGATAGCCTCCAGTCTTGCTACTGGAGCAAAGGTTTGATCAAAATCAATACCTTCTTCCTGCCTATATCCCTTTGCAACAAGTCTAGCTTTATTCTTTATGATGATTCCATTCTCATCCAATTTGTTCCTAAAGATCCACTTTGTTCCAATGATATTGTGGTCTTTGGGTTTAGGAATAAGCTTCCAGACCTTGCACCTCCTGAACTGATTCAGCTCCTCTTGCATGGCATCAATCCAATGAGGGTCTAGAACTGCTTCTTCAAATTTCTTTGGTTTCACTTGTGATAGGAAGCTGGAGTAAAGAACAGTGCTCAAATTCCTGCTTCTTTTTTGCACTCCTTGTCTTGGATCACCAATTATCTGATTTGCTGGATGATCCTTTAAGTGTCTATTAGCTGGAGGTAATCTATCTTCATGTTGAACACCTCCAGCCTCTTCATTTAGCTGCATCTCTTGGTCTTCTTCAGCATCTAGAGAGTCTTGTACTCTCCCTGGACAGCAGCCACCATTTTTCACTTGCTGAGTTGCAGTAGAACCTTCTGTAATGGTAAGCTTGTCCATACTCTCATCTATACCTGTAGAACTGCAAACACTACTTGGCAATTCACTGTTAATGAGCCTTGTTTCATCAAAGACTACATGTACAAACTCTTCTACAACTTGAGTAACCAAGTTGTAGACCCTATAAGTCTTACTATTGTTGCTGTACCCAATAAAGATCTCCTCTTGGGATTTGGCAGCAAACTTGGTTAGATATGACTTTCCATTGTTAAGTATATAGCACTTGCAGCCAAAGATCCTGAAATAGGATAAATTTGGGTTTCTGCCCTTCACAATCTCATAGGGACTCTTTTTATGGCTCTTGGTGATAGTAGCCCTATTGATCACATGACATGTAGTATTTACTGCCTCAGCCCAGAAATACTCTGGGAGAGATGTGTCACTCAATAGAGTTCTACCAGCCTCTATTAATGTTCTATTTTTCCTTTCAGCAATACCATTTTGCTGTGGTGTTCTAGGTGAGGAAAATTCCTGAAAAATCACAAATTCTTCACATAGTCTTGTCATACTTTCAAACTGAAATTCAATACCATGGTCACTTCTGATTTTGACCACTGTACTGTCCAACTCATTCTGAATTTGTTTAACAAAACTATATAAGATACTTGGGGTTTCAGATTTTTGTCTTAGGAAGAACACCCAGGAATATCTTGAATAGTCATCTACTACCACAAATGTGTAGACCTTCCTACCTAGACTGTGAACTGGCATAGGACCAAAAAGATCCATATGCAAGAGGTATAGACACCTCACAGAATCCTTGTTTTCAAGGCTATGAAAGGTCGATTTGGTCTGCTTGCCTTTTTGACAAGCTGAGCATATCCCATCCTTAATACACTTAACTTGAGGACCATTCCTCACTAACTCTTTGCTAAAGAGTTGACCAATAATATTGTAATTTAGATGGGCTAGCCTCTTGTGCCATTTGACACAATGAGAGACTTTCTCATCAGCTACAAGATAAATAGGAGAAACATTGTTCTCACACACAAAGTCAAGACAGTAAACATTCCTTTTTCTATAACCTGTCAAAATGATCTTTTGATCACTTGACCTTTTGATATGACAACCATTCTTGACAAATGAGATGTCATATCCTAAATC
The DNA here is from genome assembly GCA_039583875.1 of Platanthera guangdongensis. Taxonomy (NCBI): domain Eukaryota; kingdom Viridiplantae; phylum Streptophyta; class Magnoliopsida; order Asparagales; family Orchidaceae; genus Platanthera; species Platanthera guangdongensis. The sequence continues at coordinate 135,485,270 of CM077167.1, forward strand.
ACTCAGCTGACTTATGCTAATGAGATTGTGTTTCAAACCCTTCACATAAGCCACTTGAGTGATTGTAATCTGATTACTAGAAATGTTACCAAATCCCTTGATGATTCCTTTTTCTGAACCACCAAAGATTACTTTAGGGCCATCCATGATAGGTGTTTAGTCCTTCAGCAACCCCTTGTTCCAGTCATGTGCCTAGAACATCCATTATCCAAGTACCATATAGGGGCATGGCCACTTGTACTTACCTGCAAAACATATTACTTAACCTTAGAACCCAAATAACTCTTGGGTCCTTGGTGCAAGTTAGTCTGACTTTTAACAAAACTACATGTACCTCTTCTAGCAGGTAGTTTGCTACTCTCCTTGACACAATAATTGTGCCAACAATCTAAGGCAAAGTGGCCTACCTTGACACAACACCAACACTCAAACTTGTTGTACCTTTGTTTAGGTACAACCTTGGCTGAATTATTTACAGCAGGCTTCTTGTTTTGTGCTGGGGCTTTGCCTTTAGATTTGGACCTTGCAGTCCAGACAGTTTTCTTAAACCCCAATCCAGCCTTACCCTTTTGAGGTACAAACTCATCTATCAAGGGAAAAACAGATTTAGGTTTAGAAAAACTAGCTACTATCTCTCTCTCTTTCTGAAGTCTAATCTCCAGATTTCTAATCTGATCATTCTTGAATGTTATAATACCCATCTGAATAACAGTAATGTTTTTCAGTCTGGCTATCTCATTCAATTTCTAATCTAACAACTTCTCTGAATCTATTGCAGTCAACTTAAGATCTGCAATCTCCTTAGCCTGAGATTTGGCCAAGTTTTTGCTCTTCTTAAGTGCCTGCAACAAGACTCTATATTCATCAACTAACTGATGAATATCTCCTTCAGATTCAGACCCACCCACATCACTTGATGCAGATGTATCTGACTCTGACTCAGTACTATAAATTGAACTAGAAGAACAACTTTGTACCTTACTTGGTCCAGGCTTATCCTGGCTCTTGTCTCCTTCAGATGTAGCCATCAGTCCCTTACACTGATGGTCTTCATATTCATAAATTGAGTTCATTAGCTGCTTGAACTCATCTTCTTCCTCTTCATCAAATAATCCAATATAGGCTTCAACTTCTGATTCTGTATCTGAAGATGACTGGTCTGTCAGACTCTTGTCTTTCTTAGCAATAAAGGAATTTTCCTTTTTGCTCTTAACCTGAGTCTTCTTTTTGTCAGCTGACTCCTTCCTCTTTTCAGGACAGTCAGCCACTACATGTCCCTGTCTATTGCAGCAATAGCACACAATCTTTGAAGATGTAGCTTTGCTTGGCTTAGATCTGCTTCTGTCATTCCTGGATGACTTTCTCTTCTTATAGTAGTCATCTTTTGGCTGAGAAGTGGAAGGCTTAGACCTCCACTGTCTCTTCTTTAGAAATTTTTGAAAGTGCCTAGTAAAAGCAGCAAAGTCTTCATCACTTTCACTGCTAGCTGAACTCTTGATATCTGAATTATCTGTGACAGCCTCAGCAATTATTTTAGATGGAGATGGAGACTTGCTTCTATACTTCTTAGTGACTTCAGTCTTAAAGGCCACAGACTTTTCCTTGTGCTCCACTCTAGAGCTCTTCTCTTCCTCCTTTCTAGCCATTAACTGCATCTCATAAGATATCAGTTTTCCAAACAAAGTTGGAGGTGGTATATCAGCAAGTTTGGCTACTTCCCTAATGGCACAAATCTTGGTGTCCCAGTCCTTAGTCAGGGATCATAAGAACATGTCATTCAGCTCATAGTTGCTGAAGTCTCTTCCATAGGACATCAACTCATTAAAAATCCTATATAACTTCTTGTAACATTCTGTAATGCTATCAGACTTTCCTTATCTGAAGCTTTCATATTCCTGATTTAACATTGACTTCCTATCCTGTCTTACTTCCTCTGATCCCTCCATATAGACTATTAATGTGTCCCACATTTCTTTAGAGGTTTTACAATGAATTAAGTTCTGAAATGTTGAATCATCAATGACACTAACAATTATATTCTGGGCTCTCTTGTCCATAGTAGCCAGGATGATTTCATCTTTAGTCATTTCAGAAAAGTCCTCGGGAGTTCTCTGATTTGCATCCAGAATGGATATCTTCATTGGCACATATGGGCCTTCTTTGACTGTAATATATATCCTTGGGTCAAAAGCTTCCATAAAGAGTCTAACCCTCTCTTTCCATATGCCAAATATCTCTTTTCTACATATTAACAATTTCATGGACCCCAGCTCTTTGTGATTCTCACTAGAACCCATTTTCTTGATTCTTGAATGTTTTGAATCTGCCTACAGGATCTTACTCAGACTGTTAAGTCCCTTTTTTGAGGAACCTCGCTTTGATAAAACTTGAAAGAATATGTGTCTAACTACCTAGATAGGGGGTGAATAGGTGTAACTTTTTTTCTTTTACTTTAAAGGCAGACAAACTGTTCACTAATTTAAGCAGCACATGCAAAGTCTACAGCTATCAGCACAGAAATCACAGTAACAATCATACACAGAGTGCTCACAGTGTTTATAGTGGTTCCCCAAGGTCTGGGTACATCTAATTTCCCCCTTCGCCTATCTAGCAGTGTACTAGATTCGGCCTAACTTCTACACTTCTCCTCAGATCCTCAGATCTTACAGCTCAGAACCACAATCAGGTTCCTACAACTCAGAGTGTCCCCACTCCTACAACTCAGGCACAAAGCCCTACCACTTAGTCTTTAACAAGATCTACACTCAGGCTAAACAGCCCTACCTCAGCCTTCAACAAGGCCTACACTCAGAGAATAGATTCTCCTACACTCAGGCTCAAAAGCCCTACCTCAGCCTTTATAAATTTAGGCTTACAACTCAGATCCCTTAGGATCCTACAAAAAGATAATATACTGTTTTTAGATCACCACTCTATTTGAGAGAATGAAGAGAGCAACCTTCTTGTTCTATTCTTGATAGGACTGATTTCTGAGATCAACTTTTTCTTTGCTTTCTTCAAGGCTTCTTGAGTCTGAACTCAGTAAAAGTTGATCTTCTTGAAGTAGACCGGCTGGCAACTTCCTTCTTAAGATGAAGATTTAAATCTGGATCCTCCTATGCAGTCTGGTTCAGTACCTGCTCCTTAAGAGATTTGATTGAACAAGTCTCTTTCTTGATTTCAATTACTGGAGTTCTCTCTCTCCAAGTAAATCTGAAATTTTTTCAAAATACTGATTTATAGTTTTCTCTGGATCTATATTCTGAAACAATTGATCTTCTGATCTCTCTCTATTGTTGTTAATAATTCTCTTGATTAACTCCTCTGTTGAAGGAGAAAGGCCTTTATATAGTCTTCCTCCAGGGTAACCGGCTGATCTGGTTTCTAACAACCTTCTGACAGCTTTGACAGTTGCAGTTGACCGGTTGAAATGGCAGCTGTCAAGTCATCCAGTCACTTCTTGAAATCACTGTCTCTGTCTGAAAGTGTCGAGACTGATCTTCATTATGTGTTGACACAAACAGACCAAGTGTCGACACAAGTGGACTAAGTGTCGACACATGCCTTGGTGGTGTCGACACAACTCCTACTGTTGTTGTAATAGCTTCTCGACACTGCTTCTGTTGAATGTGTCGACACTGATTGAGTGTGTCGACACAAGTACTTCTTCTTTAAAACTTAGTTAAATTCTGCTGAGTGTCGACACATTTTCTTTGTGTCGACACAACTTCTTTTGTTGTTGATACTTGCTGAGTGTCGACATATCTCCTTTGTGTCGACACAAGTTCTTCTTTACTTTAACTGTGTTGAAACTTGCTGTGTGTCGACACAAGTCCTGTGTGTCGACACAGTTGATGTCGACAATGCCTTCAGTGTGTTGACACAGCATCCTGGTGTCGACCCATTTGATGTCTACTAAGCTTCTCTAGGTGTCGACACTGCCTTTGAGTGTCGACACTATTTATGTCAACTATTCTTCACAGTGTGTCGACACTGCCTGTATGTGTCGACACTTTTCTTCTGGTGTCGACTCTGCCTTTCCTGGTGTCGACACAAATACTCCAAGTGTCGACACAGCTTTTCTCCAGTATCGACACATGCCTTCATAAGTGTCGACACTGCTTCTGTAGGTGTCGACACATGGACTTAGAATTTTTCCTGCAATCCTGCAGTTACTTAACCTGCACATATAAACTCAAAACACATCAAATACATCTTGATGTATATCATTGAGTAGGGTGAGGCTTCTTCAAATCTGGTACATATTTTCCAATGTACCCAACAGAGGAAAAATTTGGGACAAGTAAGATTCGACATGTATCATGTAGTAATTCGTCGAGTTTCGTTGGATTTAGGTAAGAACATTCGCCGAGTAATGATATGTATCCTAAGTAGAATTCGACAGGTATCAGGTAGGAATTAAGCGAGTATTACCGAATTTAGGGTTAAGTCATTTTCGGCGAGTATCGCCGAATTGGTTGAGTCATATTCGATAAGAATCGCAGATTAGTCGAATGCAGTTCGATGAACGTCGAGTGCCATTCGTCGAGTATCGATAAAATTCGTCGAGTATCGCCAGATTTCACAAGGTATTTTCGCCGAGGATTGAGAGATTCGCGGTGTATCGCTTAGAGTTCATCGAGTATGCAAGTGATTTGTTGGGTATACTTGCCGAATTTCCTGGGACTTAGAAATTTTTCGCCGTTTTGTCCAATTCGGCTGGTTTAGCCCTTAGGATGGTTTTAGGCTTGGTTTTAGTTTCTTAGGGTTTAAACTTGGGTTTTGGGTAGGAGCTGATATTTCTTTGGCTATGAAGGTTGGCAGTGGATAAAGGACCACAAACTGGACTTCAGTTTGTGGATCGTTGCACTTTGTGGATGTTTGGTCTTTATTTTTTGAGGACTGTTGGTTGGGTTTGGACAATTGGTCACCACCACATGGCCTCTGTTTTTGAGACATTTGGGCTTGGGAGCCTAGTTTGGGACAATTGGTCACCGACTCCGCCCGGTTGTTTTTGCCAAGTGTCAATGGTTCACGTTTTATTCGAGCTATTTTATGCTCAATTCGCATCCAGATCAATCTATGCCTTTATGCTAATCCTTGCAGATATTGTCGAAGCATGGTTTCGTTCCGCACTTGGTGCATTTGTCCTATTGACTCATTTACATCAGATTTTTATTATGCTCATAATTATTTGGCTATCCAGCTGCGGTCTTCAGCATTTTATACTCGAGTTTGGTATACCCATCTCTTATTTACACTTTTACCTGATTATTTTCCCTTTGCCACTTGTATTTTTCATGCTAAGGTGTTCTTCCTTTGAATGCTTCAGGTTCAAGGCAGAAGCCGGTTGAGCGGCTAAGTTTGGGAGCTTACTCGTGGACTGCTTGTTGCAGGAGTTTTCCTCACCCTTGTGAGGTATTTTCTTGGGCTGTTTACTTTAGTACAGGCATATATGCTCACTAGTGGGTTTGTGTTAGGTTGTTGGCGCCCACTGGTGGTTTTCTTTTAAAATGCTAATTACTTTCCTAAGCTGCTGAGTTACCTATTTTTTGTGGCTGTTTGTACTTTCTCTCTGGGAAGGTTTATGCTAGGTTGCATGTTAGATATTTTTAACTTATAAACCTTATTATTAGTATATCATACTTGTCATCTATTTCAAAACTAAAACACTACTTTCTAGTTAGCGTAGAGACTTTTCCTATATTTATTATAAATCTAGAGTCTTCAATAGAATGAGTTATCTTTCGGGGACGTTTATACTCATGTAGGATGTTGAAATTAACTTAATCAAAGTATTTTTCCGCAGCGTATAACTATATTTTTACTTGTGGACTAGTTGATTCCACTAAGCCGGGGGATACGACTAACTGCTTAACTTAAAACTGGATTTTTCTTAAATAATTCATAAATCTTAAAAAAGATGTTTAGTCGTGGTCTCGCCTGAACGTCTGCAGTTATCCCCTGCCGACATGGCATCATGACGTGTATTTTCTCCTTACTTTGATATACCCCTTTTTATGCGGAGAAAATGCGAGTTGTGATAGAGCTCCACCTCATCAATAGATCGACTTCACTATTGAGTTGGTGTTAGGTGTCAAACCTATGTCATGCACTCCGTACCGATTACCGCTAAAGGAAATGCCAAAATTAAAAGTTCAGTTACAGGAGTTGCTAGAACAAGGCTATGTACGTACGAGTTCATCTCCTTAGAGTGCACCCTTAGTTATTAAAGGCACAAGGCACACCAAGGCGTAAAGAGGTCCTAGAGCCTAGGCGCAAGACCTAAGGCGCAGTGCGCGCTTGATAAAGGCAAGACACAACCACATCCATTTTCAATAAACAACATCAAACATCATTTCATCTTCTCGATCAAATTCTTCAATTATTCTACTAATTAGTCATTCATTTCTACCATTTATATCTCTTAAAAGCCAGAATTAATGTAGTCACATGCATCATATCTAAGTTCCAACACAAAATTATTTTTCAGAAATACCAAATCAATAAAGAATTATTGAGTTCTTACTTTATTGTTTTCTTTACAGCAACAACACAACAACACTCAAGCCTTTATTTCACTATAGTGGGGTCGACTATATGGATCCTTTGTCTCCATTGTGCCCTATCTTTTGTCGTAATCTCAATAATGCCTAAGTACATCATGTCTTTCCTTACAGTTTCATTCCAAGTCTTTATTATTCTACCCCTCCCTCGTTTAGCATGTCCAGTGACCAAACTCTCACAACACCTAACAGGTACCTCTAATGGTCTCCATTGTACGTGTCCAAACCATATTAAATGATCCTCTCGCATCTTCTCTGCAATTGGTGCCACTCCTGTCTTATTCCTGATACTTTCATTCCTAATTTTATCCAATCTCGTGTGTCCACACATCCACCTAAGCATTCTCATCTCCATAACTCCCATTTTTTGCTCATGTACACAATTCACGACCCAACACTCAGAAACATAGAGCATCGCAGGTCTAATTGCAATACGATAAAACTTGCCCATAAGTTGTAGTGGTACTTTACGTTCACATAAGATCCCTAACACACCTCTCCACTTCAACCAACCCGCTTGGATACTATATGTCACATCTTTATCAATACCTCTTTCTTTTTGAACTATTGATCCAAGATATTTAAAACACTCACTACAGGAAATATCTTGATCACCCAACTTAATAACGAAGTCGTCTGTCCTTCTTATACTGCTAAATATAAGCTCCATATACTGCGTCTTTGCCCTGCTCAACCTAAAACCCTTCTTTTTTAAACTATCACGCCAAGATTCAAGTTTTGTCTTTACACCCTCGCACCTCATTAACCAAAATAATATCATCTACAAGCAAAAAGCACCAAGGTATTGCTTGTTGGATATGTCTGGTGAGCTCATCTAAGTTTCAGTGGTACTTTATTTTTATTTTATCTTTGAAAAAAAATTACAACCAAAATCTCACTCAGGTGCGTCTTTTATGCTCTAAAGGCGCAAATAATATGCACGGAGATGCAAACCTCCGAGTCTGGTGAGCCTTGACCCTGAGGCGCACATTTAACAACATAGAGTGCACCGGTTCACTTCGTAAAAAAATGGACGGATGCCTATATCTATGTATAGACTACCGAGAACTGCATAGCTGACAGAAAAGAACAAGTATCTGATTCCGAGAATCGATGATTTGTTTGATCAGCTGGCTGGATTAACTGTGTATTCGAAGCTGGATTTGAAGTATGGTTATTACCAGTTGAGAATCAGGGAAAGTGATATTCCTAAGGCATCATTTAGTACCAGTTATGGTCACTATGAGTTCATAGTGATGTTGTTTGGGCTAACTGATGTGTCATCTGTATTCATGTATGTGATGAACATAACCTTTAGAGATTTTTTAGACCAATTTGTAATCGTCTTTGTCGATGATATACTAGTTTACTCTCAGTCAGAAAAACATACAGTTCACTTACGCATTATTTTGGACACCCTGAGGATGAGTCAGCTATATATCAAGTTCTCTAAATGTGAGTTTTGGCTAGTGTCTGTGGCATGTTTAGGTCATGTGATTAGTGTAGAAGGCATTGTAGTGAATCTGGCGAAGATAGTTGCGATAAGGGAGTGACCTGTTCTGACTACTGTGGCGAAAGTCAGGAGTTTCCTATGACTTGTCGACTACTATAGGCGTTACATAAAGAACTTTTTGAGAATATCTATACCTATCACAACCTTGACTAGAAAGGATCAAAAGTTTGTTTGGTCACCAACGTGCAGACGAGCTTTTGAAGAGTCGACTGACAACGACGTCAATTTTGTGTATTCCATGTGGTACGAAAGGTTATGAGATATACAGTGAGGCCTCAAGGAGCGGAGCGGCTTAGGCTGTGTTCTTCTTTGGTTTAGAAAGATTATTGCTTATAGCTCTCGCCAACTGAAGGTGCACAAGAGGAATTATTCGATCCACGACTTATAGTTGGCGGTTGTGAGATTTGTTTGTAAACTTTGGTGGCATTATTTGTATGGCGTGAAGGTTAACATCTTTACGGAGCATAAGAGTCTTACGTATCTATTACATCAAAAGAATTTGAATATGCGACAAAGGAGGTGGATGGAGTTCCTTGGGGACTACACCTTCGAAATTCATTACACTCCCGATAAGGGAAATGTAGTCGCTGATACGTCAAGTCGCAGGGCTACAGCACAGACAAACTGAATTAAGATGCATGATGAGCATCTAATTCGTGACTTGAGGCCTTAGAAATCTCTTGTGTTGATAAGAGAGCATACACGAATGCATGCCTAAACTAGACGGAGATGCAATATAACCTTGCTGATAGAGTTCGACGGGCATTGAAGCTTGATGAAAACATGAAGCTCTATGTGGCAAAGACTGTAGATAGGTCTAATGCCGAGTTTTCTTTTGAAGATGGTATTTTGTGGAAAGACGACCATTTGTGCATCCAAATGTTGGCAAACTATGGGAGGAGTTGAGTACGAGACACATTTTACAAAGTATTTTATCCACCCAGGGAGAACGAAGATGTTCGATGATGTAGACCGGAATTCTCGAGTGAATTTTAAATAAAATAAATTTAATTTCTCTTTTAAAACTTGTAACTCTAGCATGATGTTCTCGAGCAAACGGTAAGTGACAATCAATCTCAATTTCATAAACGTTTCTATGAGCCTGGTAATCGGTCATATTTAGCAACATGACATAATTCTTCCACAAGTACAGAAAGAGAAGAAAAATGAGAGCACATGAAAATTAACAACAAACAGGAAATCAAATAATTAAGCATGCATGCTCTGCAATTTTAATAATCAAATAAATTAAGTATATTATTATTCTACCATATCATGAGTAGGGAAAAGGACAAATATATAACTTAAGAACAAGAGTGGTATGTCAGAGTCAATTGGATTCAGAAGGAAAATGGATGGAACAAGGTGAAGGGTGGATGGGTTCGACCAGAGGGTTGATCAGGTTCAGCAAGGGCCAACTATTGAGACTCAAGTCAGCCTGGGAGTGGCCGGTGTTGGAGTTGGTATATCTGATGGAGTAGAGCAAAATCCTTTAGAAGGCGGGTGAGGAAGGATTATTAGAACCCTAGGAAGTCGGCAGAGCATCGGCGAGCATAGGCAGAGTGACGACGACATCCAGAATCGGGGCTGGGGCTCTTTTCGTGTGGGGGAGGGAGGAGATGGGAGAGACGAGCTGGACATTTTGGGCAAACAAAGAATTAATTTCTCTATTCCCCAATCTTGTCCCAGCTACTATTGGAATAGGGAAAAGGTGCTTTTATAAAGCTAAAGATGTTCAATGTCCAAAATTGTTTTTCTAACTTTCCAGGGGGGGGGGGGGCAGGACCATAGACAATTTTTGGAAGATAAAATAAATGCCGAGGTGATAATATCTTAAAATATTTTGAAATAAGGAATGATATTTCAAAAGGTAAAAAAACTTCCCTTCCAACCTAATTAATTTTTGAAGTGGATTTTTATTTCGATTTCAATGTTATCTAAAATAAAATATGCTTAATTTTAATAAATCATTTAAGTGCTTGCCTTAATTACCCTATTACCTAATTTGATGGATCTTTTTATTCAGGGACTTATTGGACCAGCACCTAAGCCATACAATGAGTGCGAAACAAAATTCATGTGCACTAATACATGCGCTACAAACTAGTAAATAAAAATGCATGTGATAAAATGAGACACAAGTGCGACTCCAGTTGTATCCATTCTTTAGGGGTTAAAAGAGCTCGACCACGACGAGACAGTGATGTGACCTGTTTCTAGAATATCCAAACGTCACACTAGAACTACTTCACTCCTATCATGATGTGGATGGTGGTGGGTAGTGAAGCAATGGGAGGATCCTTTGTTGCAACTCATGACCTGTTGGTAAACTCCATTTTCTGAAAAATGCAGGAAAATTATCTGCTTCGAAAAAATATAAGTCCCGATGATAAAATCAATAATGGGATTACAAATTTTTAAAGTTGTTCGCTAACTGTTAGACATAATTTTATGCATATTATTTAAATCTCAACTCTACACTAAAGTCTTTATCCCACTATAGTGGGGTCGACTATATGGATCCTTTGTAGCCATCATGCCCTATCTTGTGTCATAATCTCACTAATGCTTAAGTACATCACATCTTTCTGTATAGTTTCATTCCAAGTCTTTATTGGTCTACCCCTCCTTCATTTAACATGCCTAGTGACTAGACTCTTACAACGCCTAATAGGTGTCTCTAATGGTCTCCTTTATACATGTCCAAACCATCTTAGTCGAGCTTCTCACATTATCTCTGCAATTGGTGCTATTCCTGTCTTTAACATGATACATTCATTCTTAATTTTATCCAGTCACCTGTGTCCACACATCCACCTAAGCATTCTCATCTCCACAACTCTCATTTTTTGCTCACGTACACAATTCACTGCCCAACACTCAGAATCATAGAGCATCGTAAATCTAATTATAGTATGGAAAAACTTTCCCTTAAGTTTTAATGGTATTTTACGATCACATAAGATCCCCGACGTGTCTCTCCACTTCAACAATCCTTCTTGGATTCTATGTGTCACATCTTTATCAATACCTCTGTCTTTTTGAATTATTGATCCATGATACTTAAAACATTCACTGCGGGAAATATCTTGATCACCTAACTTAATAACGATGCCATCCGTACTTCTTGTACTGCTAAATTTAAGCTCTATATACTTTGTCGTTGCCCTGCTCTCCTAAAATCCTACTTATCTAAAGTGTCTCGCCAAGATTCAAATTTTGCGTTTACACCCTCGTGCTTCTCATCAACCAAAATGATATCATCTGCAAACAATAAACACTAAGGTATTGCTTGTTGGATATGTCCAGTGAGATCATCTAAGATAAGGGTAATGAGATAAGGGCTTAAAGCAGAACCTTGATGTAAGCCAATAGTGAAGGGAATTCCTTTGTTAATCCTCCGGATATCCTCACCCTTGTCACTGAATTTGTATACATATCTTTGATTATATCAATATATGATACATTTACACCTTTATTTTCCAAGACTCTCCATAAGATCTCTCTTGGAACTCTATCACAAGCCTTCTCAAGATAAAAAAACATCATATGCAAATCTTGTTTTTTTTTTCTGGGTAATTGTCAATGAGTCTCCTCAAGTGATTCATAACTTCCATGGCCGACCGCACTTACATGAATCCAAATTGATTCTCTGAGATGTTAGTCTCCCAGCTTACTCTTCTTTTTATTACTCGTTTTTATAATTTTATAATATGATTCATCAATTTAATTCCTCTATAATTAACACATTTTTGTATATCTCCTTTATTCTTATACAAAAATACCAAGATACTTTCTCTCCTTGGTTTGACATTTACTTTGACTTCAGTATCTTATTGAAAAAACATGTAAGTCATAAAATTTCTTCATTCTCTAGACATTTCCATACTTCGATGGGTATATCGTCTGGTCCAACCGCCTTTCCATTTTCATCTTTTTTGGAGCATCATTTACCTCTGATACTTAAATTTTACGATAAAACGTCATATTCTTATACTCCTTCGATTTACTTAACTCTTCCAAGTTCAATTCATATCATCGCTTTTTAATATCGACAACGTCCGTCAAAACTATATCTGTCTCTTTTTTTATTCATGTTACTTGACTTAAATATCTTGTCTTCATTTCTCTAGCTCGAGCAATTTTATATGTCACGTTCTTCATCTTTGGTATCTAGTCGCTTATAAATTTCTTCATAAGTTTGACTTCTTACTTTACTTACTGCATGTTTAGATTATTTTTTTGGTGACTTTATATCTGGCTAAGTTTTCATCATTTCTACAAGAATAGGGTGATTTATAGCTGACCCTATTTGCCCTCACTTTATTTTGCACTTTCTCTTTCCACCACAAAGATTCTTTATTTGGGGGCGCATGACCTTTTGATACTTCAAGTACGTTCTTTTCACTTATCCTTAAATGTGAAGACATAACTTCCCATAAAATACTAGGATCAACATAATGATTATCAACTAGTTGTTTCATAACCGTTGTCTTTAAAGCAATATATTTTTCCATCTTCAAGTTCCACCACTGAATTTTTTCAACATATTTATTCTTGTCCTAAATTTATTATATTTAATTTTATACATCTAACACCACCAATCTATGTTGTATTGTCAAACTTTCTCCTGGTATAACTTTGCAATCCTTACAAATCATTTTATCCATTTTGCGAGTCATAAAATAATCGATTTGTGACTTATTTGTGCGCTTTTAAACATAATTAAATGTTCTTCTCTCTTTGTGAAAAATGTATTCGACACAATTAAATCATGTGTTATAGCAAAGTCTAAAATGGTTCGTCATTCTTCATTTCTTTCAACATATCAAAATCCTCCAATTTTTACTGATTATTTGAATGATCAGTAAAAATCAAAGCATAAAAAGGGCATCCCATAGTCAGGAAGAGTGGGGGTCAACGAAACGGGGTAGGAAGCAAGTAGGCTTAACTTGCGGAATCATTAAACTATGTCGCATCATACGCTCTCCTTTTAGACACATATGAGCGTCTACTAGACCAAAACCAACCATCTCAAACATATCACCTGATCGAATCTGATTAATGTTACAGAATTTTAAATTAATTCCAAATTTACTTTTTAAAATTTTCTAGAGAAATCTTTTAAATCGTGTATCTTTGTTTGGTGTGCAAATCTTTGGCATCCACTTTATCTTTATAACAATAATTTGACCAGTTGACAATACTGTTCATTAAACACATTTATGTTTAGAGGATAATGTGATGATTTAAAATTACATTCTCCAAATATAAAATAAATATATTGTGATAACTCTAATGTTAATGGCAAGTGTTCATAACACATAGTATCTGTGGCCTCATGTATTGGTGGTTGCAGTGGGCTAGGAGAATCAAGATATACGTAGATCAATTCTACGTCACCTAAGTTGAATGGCACACCACTGGTACGTTCTATGTCCTGAAGCAGGGGATCATGGATTAATTCGATGGCTAAGGGTTGTGATTAAGTGTGAGCATGCAGAAACATCTCTTTCGTCGGAATGGGGGTATGTGGAGGATAAAATTCCTCTTCTTGGAGTTGGGGGCTCAGGAAGGAACTCCTTGACTGAAGGGAGTGTTATAGTGAAGATTAGTGAAGCCAAGTTGTTTGTAGGGGAAAGCGGATTATTAATAATTCAAAGTCCAGGTTCCACTAGTTGATACGTAGTTGGGACGTAAAACAGGAAAAATATTTTGCTTGCACATTGTCATTTCAAGATTGTGTACATCGGTGCACAACCCATTCAGATTCTCCTTGAATCCGACAGTGACGATCTCAATGTTTTTCATTAATATTTTCATGCACTCCTAAAGGGTCACCATTTTAACCGAAGGATTTAAAAATACAACAACACTCATGCTTTTATCCCACTATAGTGGGGTCGGCTATATGGATCCTTTGTTGTTATTGTGCCCTATCTTTTAACATAATCTCACTAATGCCTAAGTACATCATGTCTTTCCTTATAGTTTCACTCCAAATCTTTTTGGGTTTACCGTTCCCTCGTTTAACATGCCCAGTGACTAGACTCTCACAACGCCTAACAGGTGTCTCTAATGGTCTCCTTTGTATGTGTTCAAACCATATTAGTCGAGCTTCTCGCATCTTCTCTGCAATTGGTGTTACTCCTGTCTTATCCCTGTTACATTCACCTAAGGATTTTTTTAAAAAATAATAGATTTTTTTCTTGTTTTGTTTTTTTATAAAGAAATCCTAAAAAAGCTTTAAAGCGACATCATAATTAAAATTTAACTTTTTTTTAAAGACTCAAGTAAAATTTTTTTTTCGACTAAATGAGAATAAAAACAAATTTACTTAAAATACATGATTGATGATTCACGGTAGGAGTGAATCAAAACCCCTCTGATACCAAATCGATGTAAACTGAAATTCTCGAGTCAATTTTAAATAAAATAAATTTGATTTCTCTTGTAAAACTCGTAACGCTAGCGTGATGTTCTCGGGCAAACGGCCAACGACAATCGATTTCAATTTCAAAAACGTTCCTATGAGCCTAGCAATCAGACATATTTAGTAACATTGCGTAATTCTTCCACAAGTACACAAAGTGAAGAAAAATGCGAGCACATGAAAATTAAAGACAAACGGGTAATAAAATAAATAGGCAAGCATGCTCTGAAATTTTAATAATCAAATAAATTAAGCATATTATTATTTTACCATATCACGAGTGGGAGAAGGACGGTGATATACCTTAAGAACAAGTGTGAAGTGTCAGAGTCAACTAGTTTCTAAGGGTAAATAGACGGAACAAGGTGAAAGATGGAGGGGTTCTACCAAAGGTTTGATCAGGTTCAGCAAGGTCCAACTGTTGAGGCTCAAGTCAGCCTGGGTGTGGCCGGAGTGGGCGGAAGACAAGAAGACGACGGTTCGTCGGAGCCCACGAAGGCTGGAGGCGAGGAAGTTGACGGCGGTGGCGACGAAACTTACAAGGGAAGCACTTGGCGTTGGCTGGTGCTGGAAGATCCGACGGAGCAGAATCAAATACTTTAAAAGGCGGGTAAGGAAGGTGTTGGGTTTTGCAAGGAAGGCTCAACACCTGTGCACGCAGTAGAAATAAAGAACAAGAAAATCCAAAAGAGTTCGAATCTAGCGATGAACATTAATCGAGAAGTAAAGAGCAGTAAATAAAATTTTACCTATGCGGGATTGAGTCTATAGTCAACCTAGATGCTCTAGTAGATCAGCCGATCACTTTGCAACTACAGTTCCTAGTGCAGAATATTATCCGCACCTCTACAAGAAGTCCACACGAATGGGAGAACCCGCAGAATCTTGTCGCACAAGATCTAGGTCGGGAGAGAAAGTTTCGTGTCTTCACGAACTGCTAGGTCCGTTACAGAAGAGGAAGAAGCGAGACTTGCCAGAATCAGGTTAAGCAGCGGCGATGGGATCGGTGGAGGCAGAACTACTTCCATTGGCCTTTAGGTCTCATATCTTTCGCACAGTGCAGCTCGTGTGCTTAGATGGAATGAACAGTTACTTTGGAAACCCTAAAATCTTCTATTTGTACCAAAGGAATAAATAGAACACCCAGTCGCTATTTGTAGACCCAGGACTTAGAATCCAGCATTTTCGACCAGACAACTCTTGTATTAATGAATCGTCGAGTATCAATGACATATTCGACGAATTGTCGAGTATACAAACTATACTCGACGAATCATCGAGTATCCATAAGATATTCGACGAATGGCATTGAGTGAACTCAACGCTCTTAGCATCATGTTGAAATATGGAGGTCGGACGGTCTGTTGCTGTTCGGAGACCGGGAGGTCTGCCGGTTTATTCTGGCCGGTCTATCTGCCGGGCTGATGCTGTTTGGTATCCCAGCAGTCTGGCGGTTTGTCTCAAACGACTTGGAGACCGGGCGGTCTAGCGGTCTCCTGCGGCGGCTTGATCTTTGCGGCACATGTTATCTTCTCTTGTTAGTTGACGGGCAGTTAGCAGGCTTGTCTAACCGCCCGGCCTGTCTGGTTTGCCTTTTGTAAAGCCGCATATACTTGTAAATTTTTAGTCCCACATTGCTTAATTGTATTCTCTCTCATCTCCTCCATTCTATAAAAGGGAGGCTATACCATTGTAATTAATACTTTTTTTGGATAATAAAATTTACATTACTCCAAATTTTCAGTCTGCTCTTTTCTGTTCGCATATGGTATCAGAGGACTCGGTCCTTTCCTCCTGACTGAGCTCTCTCTACGCATGCAACTTGTTTCTTCTTTCTGCGACCTATTCTCGCGACTTGTTTTCTCTTCTGACCGCTGTTCTGTTCGCGGAGCTTGTTTCTCCCCGTTTGCGGCCTCTTGCTTCTTCTCCTTTCTAGCCGCTCTCCTCTACCTCTCTCCTTTTCTTTGTCGCCGCGATCCGTCCTTACGTCGCTGCGGCCTCTTCTCGCCGTTCTCCTCTTCTTTGTCTCCGCGACCTGTCTTTAAGTCGCTGCGGCCTTTTCTCGCCGCTCTCCTCTTCTTTGCCGCCGCGACCTGTCCTTAAGTCACTGCGGCCTGTTCCGGCTTCTTCTCCTTCTAGCCACGACTTGTTTCTCCCACTCCTCTCTTCTATGGCCTCCATATCCTCCACACAGTCCGCCTCGGTGATCACCTCTTGTGGTAGTGCCCACGTTGTTACTCACGACCGATGGTTGATCGACTCTGGTGCTACCAATCATATGACGGGCAATTCTCAGTGTTTTTCTCATCTCGAAACACATGATCGGTTGCCTCCGGTCTTTGTTGCTGATGGCTCTTCATCTCAGGTGAATGGGACGAGGGTGGTTCAGGTCACTCCATCTCTTCGTCTGGCGGATACCCTCTACATGCCCCTGTTCCTATGCAATTTATTATCGGTTACTTCTCTATGCAAGCAATTACGGTGTTCCGTCACATTCACTTCTACTTCTTGTTCTTTTCAGGATCCGGACTCCCAACGGACGATTGCTAATGGGACTGAGAGTGGCGGCCTTTACTTCCTCGACAACATTTTCGCTCTATCCGCGTTTTCCTCCTCTATAGATCTTCTCCAGTGGCATATTCGCCTTAGACATGCTCCTCCACGGCTTCTGCGCCAGCTTCTTCCCCACCTCCCTCCTCATCATCCTCCTCTAAACTGTGATGCATGTCAGCTCGGCAAGCATCATCGCTCATCCTTCCCGCCAACGCAGAGTCGTGGCTCTTCCCATCCCTTCGAACTCGTTCACTCTGACTTGTGGGGGCCTGCTCCTACCCTCACCATCGGTCGGGGTAGTTCCTATTTTGTTACATTTATTGATGATTTCTCTTGGTGTACGTGGGTGTACCTTCTCAAGGATCGCTCCGAACTGTTCTCTGTCTGGACATCCTTTTATTCTATGATGAAGACTCAGTTTGATACGTCTATTAAAATCCTTCATTCTGACAATGCTAAGGAGTATCTTAGCCATGATTTTTCTTCTTTCTATATGCATCATGGTATTATTCATCAAACTAGCTGTGTCTACACCTCCCAACAAAATGGGGCGGCGGAATGCAAAAGCCATCACCTCCTTGATGTCACCCGCACTCTGCTGACCCAAATGCATGTTCCTCGCTCCTATTAGGGCTATGCTGTCCTCCTCTCCTGTTATCTCATCAACCGCATTCCTTCCACGGTTCTCCGCGGTGCCACCCCATTCTCCATTATTTAACCCACCAAGAATCCTTTTCCCCTTACTCTGCGCATCTTTGGGTGCACCGCCTTTGTGCATTCTCCCACTGCCACCCGTGACAAACTCTCCCAACGGGCCACTAAATGTGTCTTTCTGGGGTACTCTACCACTCAGAAAGGCTATTGTTGCTTTGACCCCGTTACCCGCAAGTAGTTTATCTCTGTGGATATTACGTTCTTTGAAAATGCCTCTTACTTCTCTCATGCTTCCTCCTCTACTCCTGCTGCTCCTACTTCTCAAACCAACCCATATATTCCCTCTGCTCCTACTGACATTTCTCCCTCTCCACCGTATCTACCCTCTCCACCATCTCCACCCTCTCCACCATCTCCACCCTCTACTCCCTCGATTTCTCCCTTCTCTCCACAGCCGTCTCTCTCTACTCCCGGGCCAGCTCTTTCCACCACGGACGATTCAGATACTGCAGAACAAGCTGCCCTGGATCTCCCCATTGCCCTTCGCAAAGGGGTTCAGGCATGTACCCAACACTTGCTTGCTGCAGTTGTTTCCTATGATCGTCTTACCCCTTCTTACAGAGCTTTTGCACTAGCTATCTCGGCCACTGCCACCCCCCATTCCTACCAGGAGGCCCTTACTATTTCTCATTGGAAAGCTGCCATGGATGAGGAGATTGCTACTCTCACTGAATGGGGTACCTGGACCCTGGTTCCTCCTCCTTTCAGCACAAATGTTGTTGGCTGTTGCTAGGTCTTTGTGCTGAAGATCCTTCCCGATGGCAGTGTGGATCGTTACAAGACTTGGCTTGTTGCCAAGGGTTTTACCCAAACTTATGGGGTTGATTACTTTGACACTTTCTCTCTAATTTCTCGTCTCAGTACTATTCGAGTTCTTATCTCTGTGGCTGTCAATCGGGATTGGCCCATTTCACAGCTGGATGTCAAAAATGCCTTTCTTTATGGGGATCTTCAGGAAGATGTTTACATGGAGCAACCTCCTTGGTATGTTGCTCAGGGGGAGACACGAGTATGCCGGCTAAAGAAGGCTATCTATTGCCTCAAGCAAATTCCTCGTGCCTGGTTTGACAAGTTTAGCGACATCGTTGCGGACATTGGTTTTACAAGAAGCTCAGCCGACCACTCCTTGTTCGTTCGGAAAACTGCCTCTGGTCTGGTAGTTCTTGCGATTTATGTTGATGACATTCTTCTTACTGGCGATGATCAGGATCGGGTAACGTTGACAAAGCAACACCTCCGTCAGCACCTGGTCACGAAGGATATGGGCTCCCCGAAATACTTTCTGGGAATTGAAATCTCTAGGAAGCCCAACTCCATGGTCCTTTCCAAACAGAAGTATGCTCTTGATCTTCTAAAAGAGGCAGGATTGACTGGTGCTAAACCTGCCCATTCTCCCATGGATATTGGGAAAGACAAAATATGGACAGATGACTCGCCTCTTCTATCCGATCTTACGAAGTACCGGTGTCTGGTGGGCAAACTCATTTATCTCACGTTAACCAGAACCGACATCTCTTATGCTGTTGGAATGGTGAGCTAGTTCATGCAAGCTCCTAGAGAGTGTCATCTATAATCTGCCTTGAGGATATTGGAGTATATTAAAGCAGCACCAGGGAAATGACTCCTTTTTCAGAAGAATGGTAACCTAAGGGTTGAAGCGTACTCTGATTCGAGCTATGTTGATGACAAAGGAGATCACAAGTCGACATCAGGTTTCTGCACGTTTGTTGCAGGCAATCTTGTGAGTTGGAAGAGTAAGAAACAGTCTGTGGTCTCCAGGTCCAGTGTAGAGGCAGAATATCGCAGTATGACATCGACCACATGTGAGTTTAAATGATTACGGGCTCTCATGCTTGATTTAGGAGAGGTGTACAACTATCCTCTTCCTATGTTCTATGATAATAAGGCCGCGATATACATCTCCAAAAATCCGGTCTTTCATGAGAGAACAAAGCACATAGAAGTCGATTGTCATTTCATTCGGGAGGAGATCTTGAAGAAACAGATTTGTACTCCCTTCGTCACTTCAGACAACGAGTTGGCCGACATCTTCACCAAGCCGATGTCCGCTTCCTTTTTCCACATTTGGGACAAGCTGGGCATGATTGATATCTATGCTCCAGCTTGAGGGGGAGTGTTGCAATATGGAGGTCAGGGCGGTCTTTTGTTGTTCGGAGACCGGGCGGTCTGCCAGTTTATTCTGGCCGGTCTGTCTGCCGGGCTGGTGCTGTTTGGTATCCCAGTGGTCTGGCGGTTTGTATCAGACTACTTGGAGACCGGGCGATCTAGCGGTCTCTTGCGGCGGCTTGATCTTTGTGGCACATGTTATCTCCTCTTGTTAGTTGACGGGCGGTTAGCTGGCTTGTCTAACCGCCTGGCCTATCCAGTTTGCTTTTTGTAAAGCCGCATATACTTGTAAATTTTTAGTCCCACATTGCTTAATTGTATTCTCTCTCATCTCCTCCATTCTATAAAAGGGAGGCTATATCCATTGTAATTGATACCTTTTTGGATAATAAAGTTTACATTACTCCAAATTTTTGGTTTGCTCTTTTCTGTTCGCACACGCCAAACCCGTCAAATCAACATTTGACTCGATGAAGGTGTTGAGTGGACTCAACACACTCAATGCCTAAGTACCAGATTCGTCAAGTCAGCCTTAAAATCGACGAAGGCGTTTTGTTAACACAACACACTCAATGTCTGAGACTCAGACTCGTCGAATCAACACCTTGACTCAACGAATCATTGAGTGAACTCAGCGCACTTAACGCTTATGTACCATACTCGATGAATCAACTCTTTGACTCGATGAATCATTGAGTAAACTCAACACACTCAGCGCCATCATTTGACGAGTCAACACTTGACTCGACGAAAGCTTTGAGTGGTCTCAACACACTCGACGCTGTCTAAGGCCTGGTTATTCCATGTCTTTTCCACTCATCATATGAGCAAATCATACTAAGCTAATCTTCCAATTTCTCCAAATATTCTTATATGCGACCCTGATAGGATGAAACTGCATTGGCAGCGAGGCTATATACTTGATCACTTCCGGATCATAATGGTAACAACAACAGTCTACCACTTGATCTTGAAAGTATCAAACAAAAGCTTCACAAAAAATGAGCGGCATCTAACAATACATCATTGCTCCCCAAGCAATAAGAGTTTAGAACTGAAAAGCCATTGTGACCAATGTATCAGTACTGTCATGTCACTTCGTCCCTTACATCTGGATAGAAATAGAGGTATAGACCGTGTGTAACACCCCGAAGTCAAGAGGATCATTTTGAGCAGAATCGGGTTCAGGCATGGGTGACACGGCCTGGGACACGGGCGTGTCCCAGGGCGTGTCAGTTGACACGGCCTGCGACACGGGCGTGTCGCAGGGCGTGTCCAGGTTGTGTCGACGATCGGACTTGGTGTCGACGATTTTCGCTCGACATCGTCGAGAGGGGCACACGGCCCAGGATACGGCCGTGTCGGATGCCGTGTCGTATGCTCGACGAGTGTTACGCGACGATCGTCGAGTATCGAGTTTCTAGTGAGGACACGGCCTGTGACACGGGCGTGTCACAGGGCGTGTCAGTGGGCGTCGAATTCAGCTCGACGTCTCGGGTTAGGGCATGTTTGCGGGACACGGGTGTGTCCTGGTGCACACGGCCAGGAACACGGGCGTGTGCCAAGCCGTGTGCCAGGCCGTGTGAAGTCTCGGGTTGATTTGGGATTATTTCTGTTGAGGAACACGGCCTCAGACACGGGCGTGTCTGAGGGCGTGTCGGGTACACGGCACGTGACACGGGTGTGTCCCACGGCCGTGTACTGGTTGGATTGAGTCGGTTGTCTGCCGCTTAGGGGGACACGGCCTGTGACACGGGCGTGTCACAGGGCGTGTCAGGCCGTGTTCAGGGTTTTCTGGCCAGATCTGAGCCGTTTGTTTCCCTCTTCCTGGATCCAGTGGCTGGGCTTTGTCCAGGTGTTGGGAAGGCCGAAAAAAGGGGATTTAAAACCCTCTTTTATTATCTTCTTCTTCTTCATCTTCATTCCAAGAGAGAGAAAGAAGAAAGGCCTAAGGGAGAGAGAAGGGAGGAGTCTTCCCGCTGCTGTAGGAGCTGCGGAGTGCGGAGCGAAGATCCGAGAGCGGATTCGTGAAGGCAGAGCCGAGGCGGTGATTTCCATCCGGCTACTTCATGGCGCCGAAGCGATCTTCAAGGGTAACGATCTCCTTCTTGGACATCGAAGTCCTTTCTCTATACATGTGCTTGGAATCCTCCACCAAGAGGTGGATCGCGGAAGTGATTCCTTTGTTGTGTCTGCATTTAGAGCCGGAAGTATAGAGTACGGTGTAGGCATACTGTGTGCAGCCCATCTGGACCGGTAGTCTGGATTGGTGATGTTCATGGGTAAACCGGAGAAGACTCCGTGGCTTTGATGCTGTGCAAAACGGATTTCTGTTGTGATGAATGTATGGATATGATGATTGTGAGGAGGCTTTGGTGAAGCTCCTGGATATGAGATGATCAATTGGTAGCACGCCTGGGGAGCTCGTGATAAACCCGGCCTGTTACACCACTAGGGTGGGTTGATCCAGTTAAGGAAGGGATCGATGGGTGGCAATGCTAGGGGAGCCGAGTTAAACCCGGATTGCTACACCACATAGTGTGGGTCGGTCTGCTCTGTTTGTGATGCTGTGAGGATGGACCTCTGAGTGGCTTGGGCGGGATGTCGCTAGCCTGCGAGCTGGTGGACTAGGGCCGGTCAACCAACAAGTTAAAACCTCGAGAGACAGCGGTGTACGACGGTGGATTCCGGTACGCCAAGAAGATGCCCTGAGTGCACGGAGCGTTGGTGGACTCCAGCGTTTGTGGTGTGATGTGTTTGTTAGTGAGTGGAATCAAGAGAATGATCTAGCTATGATGTGATTTGGTGATGTTTGTTGATGCTTGATGAGAAAGGAAGCACTGTATACAGGGAAGGAGCCACTACCCCGGGTAGGGGGTAGGGTCGTTATAATGGGTTAGCAATGCTGACCGTTACTTTGTTTTCTGTGTTGGTTTGGATGATGAATTGCAGGTGCTGCGGTTTGGAAAGAATAAGTGGATTGGCTAGCCTGGTGTTCTTAGTCCTTGAAGGCTATGGGAAGAACCATGGTTGGATTTCATGTGTGGCCGGCCTGCGTGCCGATGTACGAAACCATTGATGTGAAAGAGGAACTTGTAAGGCCATAAGGCCAGGGTGTGTGAGTTGTATACATTCCTGGTGTTTTTATATAAATGTGGTATTTATATATGGGTGGACATTCTGGTTTGAGTTCATGTTAACAAGAAATATTGCTGCGCTAGAATAGAATGAGTTAAGGACACGCATAGATTTGATTTCCACACGTGATTCCTTCGCTTGTCTGTGCTATATGGCGTGGGGCCCCGGCCGGACCCACCGTTATATGTCATGTGACAGGTGGGGGCGTTACAAAGTGGTATCAGAGCGAGGTTGAGATTGTTTGGGAGGAGAGAACATAAATGAACTCATGAATGTCCACTAGGAATGTATGTCATGCACATGCTGTGCGTGCGGGTGTAGTCAATGTAGCAGTCCCATTATGCTTTGGCCGTATTAATGGTGTTCTGTACATTGATAGGTGGCAAGGGATGGAGCTGGGCCGTCTGAGCCCCAGCGGTCTGATGAGAGTGCAGCCCCTGTTGGAGAGCCTATGTCTCCCTCGGCAGAAGCCATACAGGTGGTAGCGGAGACAGTGCTTGCAGTGTTACAAGCACAACCAACTGGACAGGCAAGACCTGGTGGAAGGCAAGAGCATGCTGCCGAGGTGGTGGAAGTGCAAGAGAGTGACGACGCATTGTCACGTTTTATGCACTTTCATCCACCTACGTTTGGTGGAGCGCTCTCACCAACGCAGGCAGAAGATTGGTTGGCAAGAGTAAAAAGGATCCTAACCGCAATCAGGACGGTCGAGGAGCAGAAAGTGATGTTGGCCACTTTTCTGTTGGAAGGAGATGCGAGATTGTGGTGGGATGAAATTGAAGTGCACCACTTGGCAGGTCGAGGTTTAATGGAGGTTTCAATGGAGGAATTCTCCCAAATATTTTTAGCCAAGTATGTGCCGGTGTCGCAGAGGATTGCGATGGAAAATGAGTTTCTCCGTTTGGTTCAGGGTGTCCCAGGTCGGGGAGATATGCGGGATCTACCTTTGCGGAGGAAGCGCGAAAGACGAATCGGTTTTATGGAGGATTGCGGGATGAATTGAGGTTGGCACTTCCGAGTTCGGTGAATCAAGGCTTTCAGGCGTTGGTCGATACATCTCGTGTCTTGGAGAAGGATATGAAGCGAGCACAAGAGAATAAGCGACTGGCAAGGGAAAGGTCAGAGTTGAAAGTGTCACAATTGGCGCAATCGGAGTTTCGACGACGAGAGAAGAAAAGATTTAGGCCGGTGAAATCAGCACCGTCGACTGTTTCTTCAGGGGAAACGTATGGGCCAGGACGTGTATGCTATAAATGTGGGCAGCAAGGACACATCGCAAAATTCTGTTGGAATGTCCCTCCAGGGAGTGAGAAAAAGACAGGTGCGTCAGATGAAGAAAAAGGGAAAGCAGTGGCCGAATCATCTGCACCCCGGACGCAATCTCGATTTCATGCGATGGAAGTGCAAGAGCCGCAAAGCTCAGTTGGTGAAATTCAGCCTCGAGCGTTTCATTTATCTTTAAATCGCGAATTTCAAAATCGGGAGGCTGAGCGGAAGTGAACTGTGATGTGAAATGCTCTGAATGTTGTGTATGTAAACTATGGTATGATATCCGGTGTGATGAATAATCGCTGATGTGCATCACTTTTGACTGAATCGGGAATCGGATCTTGATGAAGCATCCATAGTGATGTCTGTACATCATAAATGGTTGTAGATCTCTATAATAGCTTGGTGCACTTGTGATTGTGAGGAGATAAATCAATCATGTTGTTTTGTTTTGAGGTTTTATGTGGCTGAATGTGCACAAGTGGAAGTTAGGGATGTTTGTTGTGTTGTCTGTTTGTTAGTGTGTGCGGAAGCTATGATTTTGTGATGTTGTGACCACTTGGCTGTTTGGAGTCAAATTTCGAGGACGAAATTATTTGAAGGGGGGGGGGGGGGAGGATTGTAACACCCCGAAGTCAAGAGGATCATTTTGAGCAAAATCGGGTTCAGGCATGGGTGACACGGCCTGGGACACGGGCGTGTCCCAGGGCGTGTCAGTTGACACGGCCTGCGACACGGGCGTGTCGCAGGGCGTGTCGAGGTTGTGTCGACGATCGGACTTGGTGTCGACGATTTTCGCTCGACATCGTCGAGAGGGGCACACGGCCCAGGACACGGCCGTGTCGGATGCCGTGTCGTATGCTCGACGAGTGTTACGCGACGATCGTCGAGTATCGAGTTTCTAGTGAGGACACGGCCTGTGACACGGGCGTGTCACAGGGCGTGTCAGTGGGCGTCGAATTCAGCTCGACGTCTCGGGTTAGGGCGTGTTTGCGGGACACGGGTGTGTCCTGATGCACACGGCCAGGAACACGGGCGTGTGCCAAGCCGTGTGCCAGGCCGTGTGAAGTCTCGGGTTGATTTGGGATTATTTCTATTGAGGAACACGGCCTCAGACACGGGCGTGTCTGAGGGCGTGTCGGGTACACGGCACGTGACACGGGCGTGTCCCACGGCCGTGTACTGGTTGGATTGAGTCGGTTGTCTGCCGCTTAGGGGGACACGGCCTGTGACACGGGCGTGTCACAGGGCGTGTCAGGCCGTGTTCAGGGTTTTCTGGCCAGATCTGAGCCGTTTGTTTCCCTCTTCCTGGATCCAGTGGCTGGGCTTTGTCCAGGTGTTGGGAAGGCCGAAAAAAGGGGATTTAAAACCCTCTTTTATTATCTTCTTCTTCTTCATCTTCATTCCAAGAGAGAGAAAGAAGAAAGGCCTAAGGGAGAGAGAAGGGAGGAGTCTTCCCGCTGCTGTAGGAGCTGCGGAGTGCGGAGCGAAGATCCGAGAGCGGATTCATGAAGGCAGAGCCGAGGCGGTGATTTCCATCCGGCTACTTCATGGCGCCGAAGCGATCTTCAAGGGTAACGATCTCCTTCTTGGACATCGAAGTCCTTTCTCTATACATGTGCTTGGAATCCTCCACCAAGAGGTGGATCGCGGAAGTGATTCCTTTGTTGTGTCTGCATTTAGAGCCGGAAATATAGAGTACGGTGTAGGCATGCTGTGTGAAGCCCATCTGGACCGGTAGTCTGGATTGGTGATGTTCATGGGTAAACCGGAGAAGACTCCTTGGCTTTGATGCTGTGCAAAACGGATTTCTGTTGTGATGAATGTATGGATGTGATGATTGTGAGGAGGCTTTGGTGAAGCTCCTGGATATGAGATGATCAATTGGTAGCACGCCTGGGGAGCTCGTGATAAACCCGGCCTGTTACACCACTAGGGTGGGTTGATCCAGTTAAGGAAGGGATCGATGGGTGGCAATGCTAGGGGAGCCGAGTTAAACCCGGATTGCTACACCACATAGTGTGGGTCGGTCTGCTCTGTTTGTGATGCTGTGAGGATGGACCTCTGAGTGGCTTGGGCGGGATGTCGCCAGCCTGCGAGCTGGTGGACTAGGGCCGGTCAACCAACAAGTTAAAACCTTGAGAGACAGCGGTGTACGACGGTGGATTCCGGTACGCCAAGAAGGTGCCCTGAGTGCACGGAGCGTTGGTGGACTCCAGCGTTTGTGGTGTGATGTGTTTGTTAGTGAGTGGAATCAAGAGAATGATCTAGCTATGATGTGATTTGGTGATGTTTGTTGATGCTTGATGAGAAAGGAAGCACTGTATACAGGGAAGGAGCCACTACCCCGGGTAGGGGGTAGGGTCGTTATAATGGGTCAGCAATGCTGACCATTACTTTGTTTTCTGTGTTGGTTTGGATGATGAATTACAGGTGCTGCGGTTTGGAAAGAATAAGTGGATTGGCTAGCCTGGTGTTCTTAGTCCTTGAAGGCTATGGGAAGAACCATGGTTGGATTTCATGTGTGGCCGGCCTGCGTGCCGATGTACGAAACCATTGATGTGAAAGAGGAACTTGTAAGGCCATAAGGCCAGGGTGTGTGAGTTGTATACATTCCTGGTGTTTTTATATAAATGTGGTATTTATATATGGGTGGACATTCTGGTTTGAGTTCATGTTAACAAGAAAAATTGCTGCGCTAGAATGGAATGAGTTAAGGACACGCATAGATTTGATTTCCACACGTGATTCCTTCGCTTGTCTGTGCTATATGGCGTGGGGCCCCGGCCGGACCCACCGTTATATGTCATGTGACAGGTGGGGGCGTTACACCGTGTCACCCTCATAATCGGTCAATCATAGTTTCCTGATCTAGAATGGAATTCCAGAAATTGGTGAGCCCAATATCATATATTGACTCAACCAAGTATGACCATGCATTTATCAGTCCCATTCCATCAAGGGGCCCATGGATGCAACTCCTATCATATAGGAGGACAAATCCCATCTCTGCTCACAGGCAAACACCCAAATGATTCATAACATACCCAATAACCACCTTTATCATCCAACTTTCTCAAGATTGAAATTTTGATAGCATCAAAACACTCTCTTCCTCACTCGATGAATGCTGTGACTTCAGGTCAAAGGACCACAAACGACATTGCCACTTGAGCCATACTTGTGACACATTCATATAACAATCTATAAAGTATTCTCATGGTGGGTCTATCCAGTACAACTTGTTCACTAACAAGTACCCATGTGATGACTTGTTATCACAATATCATGACCTGTGAGAACCGGTCATCAGTCAACGTGCATGCTAGTCTTCATGTGTCATCATCGCCCTTAGCTCCTAAGATGACACTCGGCCAGGGACCATTTAAGAATGAATCTTCTAAAACATAAGCTCTCACATTCAAGTCACCACTTGAATCCTATGGAAGCAAACATTCTAAGGGAATTTATTATGTTAAATTACTCCATCACAATAGAAATAAATTTACAAAATAAAAGAACTTGCTAAAATATATAAATGAAATGTATACAATACTCTATTCATCAAATGAATTATTACAGCTAACAAACGTACAATCTACAAGACTCCCACTAGGGCTGATCATTAAGGTATCACATACCTACAGATCTAACATGACCATCATGCTTTCTCTATGCGAGAGGCTTTGTTAGTGGATCCATAATATTCTCCTCAGTCAGCACTCTGCAAGTGCTCACATCTCCTCTATTGACAATCTCTCGAATAAGATGGAATCGCCAAAGTATGTGCTTGGAGCTCTGATGAGATCTAGGTTCCGAAGCAGGTGTAATTGCACCATTGTTGTCATAGTAGAGATCTATGGGATGAACAATGCTAGGAACTACATATAACTTGTTGATGAATTTCCTAATACATACAACCTACTTCGCTGTATTTGCTGCAGTGATATACTCGGCCTCAATTGTAGAATCGATAACTGTCACCTGTTTGAAACTCTTCCAGCTAATTGTACCTCTATTTAGGCAAAATATGAATCCTAATTGAGACTTTGAGTCGTCCCTATCAATTTGGAAGCTAACATCCTTGTAACCTCTTACAACGAGCTCTTCCTCTCCACCAAACACCAAGAACGCATCCTTTGTCCTTCTCAAGTACTTAAGGATATTCTTGACAATAATCTAGTGACTTTTACGGGGATCACACTGATACCTGCTTGTCATGCTTAAGGAATAAGAGACATTAGGTCGAGTACATATCATTGCATACATGATTGACCCAATTTCCAAAGCATAT
Organism: Platanthera guangdongensis; assembly: GCA_039583875.1. Taxonomy (NCBI): domain Eukaryota; kingdom Viridiplantae; phylum Streptophyta; class Magnoliopsida; order Asparagales; family Orchidaceae; genus Platanthera; species Platanthera guangdongensis. The sequence goes on from CM077167.1 coordinate 135,513,877, forward strand.
GGAATCAACTTCACAAGGTCCTTATCTTCACAAGACTTAAGACACTGATCCTTAGAGAGACTCACACCATGAGACATGGGTAAGAATCCTTTCTTGGACTCATGCATATTAAACCGTTTCAACACCTTATCAATGTATGTACTTTGGGTCAAACCCAACAACTTCTTCGATCCATCTCTATAGATCTTAATACCAAGTATATAAGTTGCTTCACCCAAGTCCTTCATAGAAAAACAACTCCCCAGGTTGTTATTAACAACTTGTTGGGTTGGTTTGTCATTCCTGATCAGCAGTATGTTATCTACATACAATATTAATAAGACAAAAATGCTCCTACTAATCCTCTTGTAAACACACAGTTCATCCTCGTTCTTGATAAAACCAAACTCTTTGATCTTTTCATCAAAACGAAGATTCCAACTTTGAGAAGCCTATTTTAATCCATAAATGGATCACTACAGCTTGCATATTTTAGTGACTTCACCTGGAGATACAAAACCCTCGGGTTGTGTCATATACACTTCCTCAAGGAAGTTTCCATTTAGGAAAGCCGTTTTGACATCCATCTGCCAGATCTTATAGTCATAATACACAGCAATAACAAGCATAATTCTGATGGACTGAACCATGACAATAGGGGAAAAGTCTCATCATAGTCAATACCATGAATTTGCTTGAAACCTTAGCCACCAGTTTCCCTTTGAATGTTTGTACATTCCCATCCATGTCGGTCTTCTTCTTGAAGACCCACTTGCACCCTATGGGTCGTACACCTTCAGGTGGTTCCACCAAGGTACAAACTTAGTTTTCATACCGGGAGTCCATTTTAGATTTCATGGCCTCAAGACACTTCTCAGAGTCCGATCTACTCATAGCCTCTTGGTAGGTTGCAAACTCATCACTATGATCCATAAACAACACATTACCTATTTGAGGCACGAGAAATCCATATCTCTCAGGCTCAAACCTCGCTCTACGAGATCTTTGTGGAACTTGTGTTTCCTGAGCAGGCTCTCCAGCTACAACAACTTGTAGTCCTGGCTCAGGTTCCAATTCCGGTTCATTCACAGTTTGTGATTCTTAAACTTCTTCAAGTTCTACCCTAATAGTCTTTTTACTTAAGAACTCTTTCTAAAGAAAGACACCAGTCCTTACGACAAACACTTTGCCCTCAAACGGTAGGTAGAAATAATACCCTTTAGTTTCCTTAGGATACCCCACAAGATAACACTTATCTAACTTAGGTTCCAGTTTGTCAGGCATTGGATGTCGCACATATGCCTCACAACCCCAAATTTTAATGAATGACATTCTAGGACGCTTCCTAGTCCATATCTTATATGGTGTCTTTAGAATCACTTTCGTTGGAGCATGATTTAGTTTAAAGCAGCAGTTTCTAGAGCAAAACCCCAAAAGGAAACAGACAGATCTGCATGACTCATCATTGACTGTACCATGTATAACAAGTACGATTCCTCCGCTCAGACACACCATTATGCTGCGGTATTCTAGGTGGAGTGAGCTATGATATAATACCACACTCTTTCAGATGATCACAAAACTCATGACTCAGGTATTCGCCACCTCGATCAGATTAGAGTGCTTTAACCTTCTTACCCAATTGGTTCTCTACTTCATTCTTAAACTCTTTGAACTTTTCAAAGGTTTCAGATTTATACTTCATAAGATACATGTATTCATATCTACTGAAGTCATCAGTAAATGTAACAAAGTAGAAATACCCACCTCTAACCATAGAACTCATGGGTCCAGATACATCACTATGTATTATATCCAAGAGATCAATAGCCCTCTCATTGAAGCCAGTGAAAGGGGTCTTAGTCATCTTTCCTAACAAACAAGATTCACATCTCTTAAATGATTCACAATCAAATGAGTCCAGTAGTCCATCTTTATTGAGCTTGGATATACGTTTCTCATTTATATGGCCCAAACGACAATGCCAAAGGTACGTAGGGTTTGGGTCATTCATTTTTAGTCTTTTAATATTTTCTATATTATAGATCTGATGGTTTACGTTCAAAACATATAAACCATTAAACATTTGGGCTATAACATAACAATCATCATTCTTAAATATCGAACAACAATTATTCTTAATAACAAAATAAAATCCAATCATGTCCAAGCATGAAATGGATATAATGTTTCTAGTAATGGAAGGAACATAATAACAATTATCAAGTTCAATTACAAGCCCACTGGGAAAAGAAAGATGGTTAACTCTTACGACAATAACAACAACTCTTGCTCCATTGCCAACACGCAGGTCCACCTCCCCTTTACTCAACAATCTTCTCCTTCCCAGTTCCCGCACATTTATACAAATATGAGAACCACATCCGGTATCCAATACCCATGATGAAGGATCAAAAAAGTTTATCTATATAACATAGATGCTTGATGCAGAAGTTATACCTCCCTTCATCTTGTGCAGATCCTCAATGTACGAAGGATAATTCCTCCTCAAATGAACAACCTTGCCATAATGGTGGCATTTTACTTCTTTCACCAAGCCCTTCTTCTTCAGTGCTGATGACTTGGGCTCCAAAGCAGAGTTAGGTCCTACCTTCATCTTCTTGAAGCCCTTGGCCTTGCCCTTGCCTTTATGCACCATCAATATGGGGCTAGCAGGCTTGGCCTTCTTCATATTGATTTCAGCAGTTTGCAATATACCTAGGAGCTCGGGCAGTGTCTTGTCCATTTCATTCATGTTATAGTTCAAGATGAACTACTCATAACTGTTCGATAATGATTGCAGGATCAGGTCTGTGGCCAACTCTTGGCCTAGAGGGAAGCCTAGTCTCTCAAGGTTCTCTATATACCAAATCATCTTGAATACGTGAGTCCCTACTAGGTCCCGAGCTCCCATCTTAAATCGAAACACTGCCTTAGTGACGTCAAACCTCTCTTGATGAGCTTGCCCTTGAAATATTTTCTTGAGATGCTCATCAATTTCCTTGCAACCCATGTTCTCGTATTGCTTTGGAGTTCAGAGTTCATGGTTGCCAACATTCGACATTCGACATCTAAGGAGTCGTCAAGATACTTCTTATAAGCATCCTTATCAGAATGGGGCGCATTCCCGACAGGCTCTTCATGGGATTCCTCTTCCTAAACATATAGCTTGCGCTCTTTCCTGAGAACAATTCTCAAGCTCCTGTACCAGTCTAAGTAGTTCGTCCCACTCAGCTTCTCTTTCTCAAGGATGGCTCTGAGGGACAAGGTGGACTAAGAACCACTAGCCATGGAAATTCTATAAGGATACAACAAATAAAAATTAGTACTATATTTCATAATACATCTAATTTACTTTAATTAGGACTTTAATCAAAATACTCCCACTATTTTTATCAATGTAATAACCCTCGATATCAATTCAAAGAGTTTATGCGAGTAACTCTCTTAGTGGACAAGGTCCATATTTCACCAACACTATGAGTCAGCTTTGGCTTTTCTCTCACAATATAGCTATTTAGGTAGGCAACGCTTGCCAATTGCATCACAATGCAACTCCTATCTGATTGGTGAATAACTCTTTATTCGCAACCATCATATGGTGCATGCCAACCCTATGACTCTGGGCACTCAACCTTTGAGGTCACCCAGTTAAGTTTGATCCGGTGTCGACAATGAGATATCACAATTATCCGCTCGCACCCTTTCCAAGATAAATTAATGCACCTTACTTTAGCAAGCCCACACTTCATCTATCGAGGCAGGAAGAGTGTCATCCATCAGAAGGCATCCGAATACTTAATATTTCTCAAGGTATTTTAGATACTTGATTAACATTTAATCATGGTAAATAATTAACCAATGTGCACTTTTCACAAAATAAAATAACATCATTCATAATCCAAGTGCATCCCAGGTGTGCACAAGAAAGATCATCAACACTTGATGAGCTGTGCTAAATCTGAACGTCTAGAACCCTTCTAAATATTCGGATTTACATACACTTGACATGAGCAACACTGACCCCACTTACACAACAGCCAAGCTCATCTCTCTATGTGAGATTCAAAATCTAACACACTTGGTTTCACAAACCAACAAGAGGGACGATTACTGTTAAGGAGTAACAAAGATATCACAACAAAATCACATGCGATTCTGGCAGGGTTCCAAGGTCCCCTGGCAGTCTTAGGGACAGAGCCCCTAACGAGGTCCAAGGAGTAGCGCCCCGTCCAATTTTGGAAAAACAACCACCGATTCCACACAAAATACATCAACATTTGATGTTCTAGGAATAGATTTGGGCATCTTAGAACACTCCTAAAATTTCCAGATCTACACGCAATGGATTTAGCAACTTCTGAAACAATGATCATCGCATTAACCTCCCTTTGATTCCATTATTAGGTTTTGCTAAGATGGCACAACACTTGTGCACGTAGCGGAAATAAAGAACAAAAAAACCCAAAAGAGTTTGGATCTAGCGATGAACATTAATCAAGAAGTAAAGAGAAGTAAAAATTTTTTTACCTATGCAGGATTGAGTCTATACTCATCCTAGATGGTCCAGGAGATCACCCGATCACTTTGCCGCTACAATTCCTAGTGCAAAATATTATCCGCACCTCTACAGGACATCCACATGAATGGGAGAACCTGCAGAATCGTGTTACGTAATATCTAGGTCAGGAGAGAAAGCTCTACGTCTTCACGGACTGCTAGGTTCGTTACAGAAGAGGCGACGACGACACTCGCCGGAATCCGGGTAAGCAGCAGTGATGAGATCGGCGGAGGCGAAAATTCTTCCGCCGACCTTTAGGTCTCGTATCTTTCACACAGTGCGGCTCGTGTGCTTAGACAAAATGAACAGTTACTTTATAAACCCTAAAATCTTCTATTTATACCCAAAGGAATAAACAGAACACCTCGTCGCTATTTGCAGACCAAGAACTTAAAATCCAATGTTTTCGACCAGACAACCCTTGTATCGACGAATCGTCGAGTATTAATGACATATTTGACGAATCGTTGAGTATACAAACTATACTCGATGAAACGTCGAGTGTCCATAAGATATTCGACGAATGGCGTTGAGTGAACTCAATTCTCTCAGCGCCAAATCTGTCGAATCAACATTTGACTACACGAAGGCGTTGAGTGGACTCAACGCACTCAACGCCTAAGTGCAAGATTCGTCGAGTCAACCATTAACTCGACGAAGGCATTGAATGAACTCAACTCACTCAACGCCTGAGACTCAGACTCGTCGAATTAACACCTTGACTGAACGAATCGTTGAGTGAACTCAATGCACTCAACACTTAAGTGCCATACTCGATGAATCAACTCTTTGACTCGATGAATAATTGAGTAAACTCAACACACTCAACTCCATCATTCGATGAGTCAACACTTGACTCGATGAAAGCGTTGAGTGGTCTCAACGGGCTCGACGCTTTCCAAGGCCTGGTTGTGCCAAGTCTTTTCCACTCATCATATGAGCAAATCATATTAAACCAATCTCCAAATTTCTCAGAACATTCTTATGTGCGACCCTGATAGGCTCAAACTGTGTTGGTAGTGAGTCTACATACTTGATCACTTCCAGATCACAATGGTAACATCAATATAAGGATCTTCAGAACCCTAGGAAGTTGGAGACAACAGCGGTGAGCCTAGGTGGAGTGACGACGACGTCTGGAATTAGGTCTAGGGCTCTCAGCGTGTGGGGGAGGGAGGAGACGGGGGAGATGGGTTGGATGTTTTGGAAACATAATTAATTTCTCTATTCCCCAATCTTATCTCTGCTACTGTTGGAATAGAATAAGGAACAGTGATATTAGCACCGTAGTTTTGGCTAATTGCACCGCATTTTCTCCTAATTTTTCGCGCATTTTGGAAATACATCTTATACATGCATTTTTAGGAAAAGTGTTCAACACAAAAGTTGTAGATCTCGATGAGATCTATAACTTTTGTGATGAACACTTTTCCTATAAATGCATGTACAAGCGTAATTTGGAAATACACCCATGTTTTGCGCCTTTATGAAATACGTCTTGGTCATGTTTTTTAGGAAAAGTGTTCAACACGAAAGTTGTAGATCTCATCGGTGTTGAACAGTTTCCCTAAAAATATATGTACAAGATGTATTTCTAAAAGACACAAAAAATTAGGAAAAAAAGTGGTGCAACTAGCCAAAACAGCGTTGCTAATAACAATCACCTAGGGAAAAAGTGCTTTTATAAAGCCGAAGGTGTTAAATGGCCCAATAAAGATATTTTTTCCCAAATAAAGATTTTTTTTAATTTTCCAAGGGGGGCCGGGACTGTAGACAATGTTTTGGAAGATAAAACAAATACAGAGGTGATAATATCTTAAAATATTTTGAAATAAGGAATGCGATTTCAAAAGGTAAAAAACAAAACTTTCCATCCATCCTAATTAATTTTGGAAGTGGATTTTGATTTTGATTTCAATGTTGTCTAAAATAAAATATGCTTAATTTTAATATATCTTTTGAGTGTTTGCCTTAATTACCCTATTACCTAATTTGACAGATCTTTTTATTCAAGGACTTATTGGAGGACCACCTCAATAAGCCATACAATGAGGGCCGAAGCAAAATGCATATGCGCTAATACATGCGCTACAAAATAGTAAATAAAAATGCATGAGATAAAACGAGACATGAGTGCAACTCCTGTTACATCATTCAAAGACATGAAAAGGCTGTTTTGGTAGCCCAGTTTGAATAAAAACATAGCTCTCTATGTGACAAATTGTCATACTTGCACTAGTGAAGGCAGAATGTCTGAATACTAGTGGATTCATGAAGTCGTCGACTCAGGAATGAAAGTTTGATGATATTTCTACGAATTTCGTGCATGATTTCTCGAGATCGCAACAAGAGAACGATGTCATTTGGGAGATCGTAGAACGTTTGACGAAAGTGTCACACTTTATTCCGAACCGGAGGAACGATTCAGTGGAATAGTTGGCAAAACTTTATGTTGATAACATTATACGATTGCAAGGTGTGTCTCGTAACATCGTAAGAGATCGAGATGCACATTTCACTTCAAATGATTGGAGGCTAATCCACTAGCTATTATGTCCCAAGCTAAAGTTTAGCACGACCTTTCATCCTAAAATGGATGGTCAGACCTAAAGAACCAATAGAACAATGGATAATATGCTCTGCATGTGTGCCTTGGATTTTAGAAAGAGGTAGGAGGATCATCTATATATAATCGAATTTGCCTACAACAACAGCTACCAAACAAGTATTCGAATGGCACCGTTCAAAACCCATTATAGCAGGAAGTGTCGTACTCCCTTGGATTGGGCATAAACTAGCGAAATGAGGTTGTATAAGTGAAAGGATGTCAAAGATGCAAATTCGACAATTCAAACGATCCGAGAGAGATAGTTGATTGCTCATGATAGGCAGGCGAAATACATAAAGCCAAACATAAAAATATCGAGTTCGTTGTTGGCGACTGAGTTTATCTGGATATCAAGCCATTCAAGAGTGTGTCGAGGATTCGACGCTTGAAAAGCTAAGTCTGAGATACCTTGGACCATTTGAGATAATGGAGCGTGTTGGTGAAGCTGGCTATGTACTTTCTCTTTCAATAGAGTTAAGTGGTTTGCACAATATATTTTATATACTGGTGTCGAGGAAGGATGTGCAAGAGCCTACTCAGAGTGTTATGGCTGATAAAGTGTTAGTCGATGGTGGGCTAAAGATGAAGCTCAGGCCTATTCACATCGAGGACACTGAAGTCAAACATTTACAGAACAAAATTATCTGAATATTCAAAGTCCGCTGGGACAATTGCAATCGCGAGGAACTTTCATTGGAGCGAGAGAAAACCATATTGAAAGAGTTCCTCGAGCTGTTATGCTAAGGCATAATTTAAATTTGTACTTATTTGTTGCTTTATTAGTTTTGGAAGTTCAGGACGAACTTTTTTAAGGGGAGGAGATGTGTAATACTCCAAGTTTCCCTACATTACAAAGCAACAATTTTTTGTTTGTTGAGATATATTCTGACTATAGCTAGGTATCATCGGTGATAGCATGCCACGTGGCAGAAAAACATGTGTCAGTTGATCGTGCATTGATACTGACTTTGTCAAGTGGCCATTGTCTGAGATATCACCCAGTGATAGTAAATATCGTCGACGATAACGCTTGAGATGGAATTCTCAAATTAAATCGTGGCCATTCACTCAATATGGAATTTGGATCCAAAGGCTGGGATTTATCCTGCGTGTGTTAAGATGGTTGAAGAGAACATCAATTCTTATTCTCTCTTTCACTCTCTCTCTTAACTAAGGAAAAGAAGATGGAAAAAGGGAGGAAGAAGAAGAAGGCTACATTCAGTCATTGAAGGAGCTTTCAAGCTAGGATTTGTGAGTCGAAGGTAGAACCGCGAAGAGGAAAGCACTGTGAGTGTTTCCATCCGAATCAACTACGAGTCCATAATACCAAAGTGATCATCAAGGGTAATGGTTTTCCACCTTAATACCCAAAAATATTAGTCCTCTTATTAATGACATAATTGCATGGATGAATTTCCACTAATTAGTGGAAAGTGAGGTTTTGAATGGGTCAATATAGATTATCCTCGATAAAAAGATCATATAGAGTCTGGATCAATGTACGGGCATAGGCATGTTGTGTGAAATCCATCTGCGACAAGTTGGTCCAGATTGGTGATTTTTAATTTTGCATTCTGGAGAATACTCTGTGAAAATTGTATGTTGTTTCGGGTTCTGGGTGATGCGGGGTGCCATAGGGAGTACTAGAGGCCAACTCTAGAAAATATCTGTGATTATGACAGAATTATTGTTTGGTTGATATCGCATGCCGATAGTGGCTATCGTCGATGATATCTTTCTTGGTAGAAACCAGTGAGCATTGTTGGTGGATGTGAAGCCTAGGTCTTGGGGACTGGGTGCGTAGCATCATAAGCTGAAAGCCTTGATGTGCCTAGCTTGGTGGGCTTGTTTACCGACCTAAAAAGATAATGTTGGTTATCGTACTAATGAGCCGAGGTGAAGCTGACCCACATCATGTTGATTGTTTGCGATGATTGAGTCGGGCAAAGATGATCTGAACCCATCCAGTGTGAGTCAGTGAAGAGGTAGCTCCTAAGTGTATAGGTCCTGGGAAAGTCCGGGAAGCATAATAGCTTGTGACCAACAGTCGCTGAAATGAACCGTCTAAGTGAATGCTACTTATGACGGAGGTGGGAGTCAGGGAGTACACCGAAAGTGTGTCATGAGAGCATGAAATGTATGCTCGAGTATGTCATCATTTGTGGTGATTATGCAATTATATGCTGCTATATAGCTTGCTTGTAGGGAAGGAGTACCACCTTCCCAGGAAGGGGTGGTCGTTATAATTGTGGTCAGCTAATGTTGGCCGGTGTTTTATTTTGTCACGTATTGGTGGAATGTACTTGTGCGGGTTCTGGGAGGCCGAGCAGAAATTAGCGGACTAAAGCCCTTTTGATGTGCTGACCCTCGAAGGTCTAAGTGTTGTGTTTACTGTTTTCATGTGTTGTCGACGTGCGTGTTAATGTTTGTAAACCACGTGGTTTTGTAAACACTTTAGTAAACTATTTGTAAGGACTTAAGGACAAACACTTGTATATGTATTTCATTCCTGGTTGTAACAATCCATTTTATAAAAAAAAGGGGGACCCAAAACTTATGATAATAAAATAAGAATGTCAAACTTGTAATTTTGGTCAGTAGGGTTTTTTCCCCCTCTCTTATTAGCCTGAGCCCCCTTTTAATCCCTCAATCCAAGGTTTCCTGTTTACCGCAAGTCCCAGCCTCGACGCCCATGCCTGTGTCGATCACATCTATAACCCACTGTTCCAACAACCCGCACGCTTCACCGGCACCACCTCCTGCATCTCCTCCCTCCCCTAGGGCCGACCACTCTTATCCCTCCAAGAGTTAGTGCCTTCTGTACTTCTTCCTTCTTCTCCTAGAGCCGACAGCAACAACAACTGCCGCTCCCTTGAGGCCTACAGTCCCTCCTCCTAGCTGGCAATATAGCCCTTTTATCCTCCTCCAAGTGTAGGAAGGCCCTCCGCCTACTCTTCCTCGTTATTTTGGCTGGTGGATTACACGAGGGATTCATAGGGTTTTCTCAAGTCCTCCTTTACTCAGATTTTTGAGCCCAGATTTGGCCTCCTTAGGTAAGAAATTCCTTCCTCCTCTCTATACAGAATTTTTATCGAAATTATGTGATATTTTCGCGCTCCAATCAACATATTTACGTTGATCCAAGTATTTGCCTTCTTGTAATCGTCTAACTCCGATGTAGTTTTGATTTCTGGAGTTGCACATCAGATTATTGGTGTGATATCTCCAAAACCCTCTCCGATTTAGGGTTTTCGTCACCCAAATGACGCCAACTCTCCTGTTGGGTCCATTGATCCCAATGTCCCAGATTTGTAAGAAGTCAAACAAGTCAATGGTACACACCTAATTGTATTTGATGTATGTTCATGCTCATTCATGCAGGTGATTCCTTGTCACATGGATTGGACAGGTGGACTCAAAGATGTATGCTGGAAAGATAGGAATCTATCTAAGTCCACAAGCATCGAGTGAATCAAGCTCACTCAATGCCAGATGTTTAAGGAAGAAAGCTGAAAAGAGATATTCGACTAAGTCCACAGGCGTTGAGTGAAGTCAGGTCACTCAATGCCAGATGTCAAGAAGTACTGTTGACCAAGGAAAAATTCTAGTTAAGTCCAGAGCCATTGAGTGAGGACAGCTCACTCAACGCCATATGAGCAGAAGCATCGAGTAAAGACCAGACAGTCAAAGCCTTTACTTTGATAGTGAAGAAAAGTGGCTAAGTTCATAGGCGTTGATTGAAGCCAGTTCACTCAACACCATACAACAAAAAGCGCTGAGGAAATACTATGCACTCAAAGCTTAAGATGAAGGAAGACAGAAAAGTGGCCAAGTGCACAGATGTTGAGTGATGCTAACTCACTCAACGCCATACAACTAGAATAATTGAATCAAGCTACTTCAGTCAAAGCCACAGAGAATCTATCAAAGAAATATGGCTAGGTCCAGAAGCATTGAGTGAAGCAAGTTCACTCAATGCCTTGCTAATTCTGCTAAAGCCAAAGAAGAATGAGACAGAAAAATTAACTAAGTCCAGAAGCGTTAAGTGAGGTCAGCTCACTCAATGCCCAAAGAGGAAAGCGTCGGCAGAGTTATAGTCAGTCAAAGCTTAATGAAGATAGATAGAAATTCTGTCTAAGTCCAAATGCGTTGAGTGAGGACAGCTCACTCAACACACTCAATACAACAGTAAGATGATAGGGTTCATAGAAGCGGCTAAGTACAAAAGCATTGATTGATGAAGCTTCACTCAACGCTCTCAACGCCTAAGATGCAGAAAGGTTCAGATTGTTGACTATGTGTTTTAGCATTGAGTGAAGCTTGTGCACTCAACGCTCTCAAAGCATAACAGATAAAAAAGTTGTAGCTAAGTCCAGGGGCATTGACTGATGAAGATTCACTCAACACACTCAATGCCTGACAATGCAGAAGAAATTGGCTAAATCTAGAGGAATTGAGTGAAGCCAGTTCACTCAACGCACTCAACACCTAAGTAAGACAAAAGAATTGGCTAAGTCCAGAGGCATTGAGTGAATCCAGTTCACTCAACGCACTCAATGCCTAAGCAAAGCAGAATAATTGGCTATGTACAGAGACATTGAGTGAAGGCCATTCACTCAACGCACTCAACGCCTCAGTTGGAACTGAGAATTTTGCTAAGTTCATAGATGCTGACGTCAGCAAAAGTCAACAATAATCAACGAAATTTAAATTCATTGCAAAAAAGCTGCAGTCCACCACTAATGGCGCTGACAGCCTGATGTATGATTTATTCTATAAAAGAAAGGTTGCAAATCAGCAATTAAAGCTAGGCCCACAGGTCATGAGAGCTGTTGGACGGTGGATAATAAAAGGAATGAGATCGGTCGAGAAGAGAACAATAATTAGGGTTTGTCTTTTCGTAAAGTGGCGCAACTGCTTATTCCTCATCATTGATGCAGAGCTTGAGATAGAAGTGTAAATCAACTTATCCAAAAGTTCAAAAAGATAGTTGTTGAGATAAACACCATCAACAACAAGTTTAGAGATATTTCTCTGAGAGAAAAGCACCTAGGGAAAACCACTGATGCAGTTACTTCACAACCCAAGCAGAGCTTATCCTGGAGATTATTTTTTGGTGCTGTGAAGAAGAAATATAGTCCGTTCTTTCTCAGAGTAGAAGGAGGGAGACACAGAGATCATCTCTCTGTTGTCTAAATCAACATCAACAAACTTATCTCTATTTGTAGGATCTTTCTAGATTTGAGTTGTAACCCTATTTATAAAGGTCGAGTGTAGGATCTTGTATAGATCTGAGTGGTAGGATTCTGTTAAGAATCTGAGTATAGGGCTTTGGCATGAGTGGTAGGATTCAAGTATGAATCTGAGTTGTAGGATTCAGGTTGGTTCTAAGTGTAGGGCTTTGGCCTGAGTTGTATGGCACTGGTGGCTGAGTCGTAGGATCCTTTGGATCTGAGGTTGGGATATCCTCCTAGCCTAAGTGGTAAGGCCTTTTGGCTCGAGGTAGGTGATCTTTTGATCACTGAGTTATTTGGCTTTGTGCCCGAGCTGTAGGTCTTGGAGGAGACTGAGTGGTCCTGCGGGATCGTGTTGTAAGCTCTTAGGAGCCGAGTTTTTGGTGAAGTTCCTTGTCTAACACACTGTTAGAAAGGTAGGAGGGATAGTGGACGTACCCATACTTTGAGGAACCACTATAAATCATCTCTGTACTATGTGCGATCTTCTTGAAATCAATACTAACTAATGACATTAGACAGTAACTCAGATAAAGTCTAAAAGAAAGTAAAAAGACCTAAAAACCTATTCACCCCTCTAGGTGTTTAACTACGCTTGAAATCAAAGACTTTCAAGTAGTATCAGAGGGAGGTTACTCAAGAAATATTAAATATTCTGAGTAGATCTCCAAGGGTAGCAGTCAGAGTATACTTATGGGTTCAGGAGAGAATAATAAGGAGCTTGGTTCCATGAAGCTTCCTATCTGCAGAAAGTAATGCTTTGGAATCTGGAAGGAGAGGGTCAGGCTCTTCATGAAAGCATTTGACCAAAGGATCTTTGTGACAGTCAAAGAGGGACCTATCATCCCTATGAAAGTATCAACACTGGATGCCAATGTACAGACACCTAAGACATATTCAGAGATGACCAAGGATGAGGTCATTCTTGCAATCTTGGACAAGAGAGCCCAAAATATCATAGTCAGTATTATTGATGATTCTACTTTTCAGAACCTGGTTTATTGCAAGACCTCCAACGAGATGTGGGACACTTTGGTGGAATACATGGAAGGCATAGAAGAGGTTAGAGATGACAGGAAGACCATGCTCAAACAAGAGTATGAGGCTTTCTGGCATTCTAAGGAAAAGGGCATAACTAGCTGCTATGAAAGATTCTTCATAATAGTAAATGAGCTAAAGACCTATGTACGGGTCTTTAGCAATTATAAACTTAATGACAAGAACCTAAGTGTTGGGTCTATTGATCCCAATGTCCCAGATTTTTAAGAAGTCAAACTGGTCAATGACATACACATAATGTATTTGATGTGTGCTTTAGTTCATGAAAGAATTAGTGCCTAACCACCTAGAGGGGGGGGGGGGTGAATAGGTGTAATTCTCTTTTTCTTTTAAGGCAGCAAATCTGTTCAGTTAAGTAAATAGAAACTGCTAATTCTACAGCTAACACAACACATAATTCACAGAATCATTCAATCACAGAGTGCACACAGTTTTTATAGTGGTCCCCCAAGGTCTGGGTGCATCCACTTTCCCCCTTTGTCTATCTAGCAGTGTGCTAGATTCGGCCTAACTTCTTTCCTTCACCTCAGATCCTCAGATCTTACAACTCAGAACCCAAACAAGGCTCATATAACTCAGAGTGAGTCCACACTCCTACAGCTCAGGAAATCTGCCCTACCTCAGCCTTCAACAAGGCCTACAACTCAGAGATGACTATCTCCTACAACTCAGGCTCACAGCCCTACCTCAGCCTGTAATAAGGCCTACCAATCAGAGATCTAAATCTCATACAACTCAGCCTTTATAAAACAGGCTTACAGCTCAGATCTTAAACAGATCCTACAGAAAATAGATTTAACAAAGGCTTTTACCACCACCCAGGTAGAGAGAGAAGGGATGGATGGTTTCTTGATCAATTCTTGGAAGAATCTGATGGCAGAGAACAACCACTCTTAGCTTTCTTCAAAGCTTCTTGAATCTGAACTCAGTAGGGTTGAACTCTTGTGAAGTTGATCTTTAATCAGCTTCTTTCTTGATATTCAGATCTCAATCTGAATCCTTCTTGCCAGCCTGGTTCAGCAACTGCGCTTCAATAGATGGAGCTCTCTCTCTCTCCAACTTCTTCTTTTTATGCTGTATCTATCTCTGTTATTCTTCTCTATCTTCCTTCTCCTTCTGTTGAAAGAGAATGCCTTTAAATAGACTTTCTCCATGGTAACCGGCTGATCCGGTTGCTAACAAACTTCTGACAACACCGACAACTTCAGTAGACTAGTTGAATATGGCAGCTGTCAAGTCATCCAGTCACTCCTTGAAACTCTGTCTCCGTCAGCAAAGTGTCGAGAATGAACTTCATCATGTGTTGACACAAGCAGACTAAGTGTCAACACAAGTGGACTAAGTGTCGACACAAGCCTTGATGGTGTCAACATAGCTCCTTTGTTGTTGATACAGCTTCTCGACACAGCTTCTGTAGAATGTGTCAACACTAATCCTGTGTGTCGACACAGTCACTTCTTTTCTTTAACTTTGTTTAAACTCTGCTGTGTGTCGACACAGTTGATGTCGACAGAGTGTTCTGTGTGTCGACACTGCCTCTTGGTGTCGACACAGTTGATGTCGACTAAGCTTCTCTGTATATCGACACTGCCTCTGGGTGTCGACACAATTGATATCGACAATGCTTTTTCTGTGTGTCGACACTACCTCTGGGTGTTGACACAGTTGCTTCTGGTGTCGACAAAGCCTTTCCAAGTGTCGACA
Organism: Platanthera guangdongensis; assembly: GCA_039583875.1. Lineage (NCBI taxonomy): Eukaryota > Viridiplantae > Streptophyta > Magnoliopsida > Asparagales > Orchidaceae > Platanthera > Platanthera guangdongensis. Next base: position 135,529,022 of record CM077167.1, read on the forward strand.
TAATTAACTCCAAGTGTCGACACAGCTTTTCTCCAGTGTCGACACAATCCTTCATAAGTGTCGACACAACTTCTCCTGGTGTCGACAAATGGACTTAGAAATTTTTCTGCATTCCTGTATTTTCTTAACCTACACATATAAACTCAAAACAACATCAAATACACCTTGATGCATATCATTGAGTAAGGTGAGGTTTCTTAAAATCTGGTACACAATTTCCAATGTACCCAACAATCTCCCCCTATTTGGAGAAGTCATAACCCTTAGTCAATGATATACACCATTCATAACAAATATACATTATGATGTATAATAGCATTATATGACAGGGTAACTTCTAAAACAAAACATATATAACAAGTCATCACAAAATAATAATGCAACCAGAATGAGCATTAAATATAGTTTTGTTTCAACTTCCAATAGTTTCTTATCAAAAGTATACATAGATTTCAACACTAAAGATTACAAAGTTATAAAATCTAGTGAAACTAATCTAAAGCTGATCTGGCTCCTTGATAACTATGCCTTTGCCTGATTGGATTTTGGCTTGTACTAAAGCATCGGTATCATCAGCTGGCTTCTTGCCCTTTAGATCTTTCTTCTTTTCCTCTTCAGCCCTTATTCTTTGCCTTTCAAAGTAGTGAAAGGGCTTTGGGAAATATTTGCTAGGCTCCTAAGCATTTGGAGGTAGCTTCCCAGCTTTAGCCTTTCTTCTATATTGAACAATGGCTTCTTGCCTGACTTCATGCTTTTGCCATTCTTGCTCAGAGTACCATTTGCCCCTATCATGGGTCTTATCCTTTACAGCTTTCCAAGCAGTCAGTATAATGTTCCTGGATGTTGGACTCCACTGCTCAAAATCAGGCTTCAACTCTGCCTGTTCTCTGAATCTTTTCTTAGATAATAGAGCTTCTTGCTCTTTGTTCAAAACAGCCTCTGGCACTGGCATGTCTACTTTCTCAAGAATTATATTTTTAGCACCTTCTGGAGGACTATACATAGACTGTACTTCTTGGTGAATCATCTTAAAATCTGCTAGAGGATAAATAACTTGAGCAACTTCCGGTTGGTCACCTCCAAAATAGGCAGGGTGTATACCTGACTCAGCCACATTATCATCATTACAAAGGGGTGGATATCCAAGTGTGGCTCTGATGCTATTAGATATCCATTTAGCATGATCAGAGCCAGCTTTGACTAATACTCTCTCCCCCTTTATGACTTCTCTAGCAACATGATCCCTGAGGTCATCTTTTTGAAATCTGATTTGTTCATCAAGAAAATTTACACCATCTTTATGAAAAGACTTTAACTTTAGTAGCTGTGCTGAAATGGTCTTTTGAGATTGCTCAATAGCTGTTTTTACAGCAGTGAGGCCGTCTTGTAATTGCTTATCAAAATCTGCCTTGGCTTTAGTCCTTGCCTCAGTCTGGGCAGTAACAATATTCTTCATTTCTGTAACAATCACATTATGTGATTCTGTTAGATTATCATTCATTCTAATCTGATTCTCTAGGACATAGCCTTGCTTGACGACTATATCATCAACTTGAGTCTTGATCTTTTCTTGATGTGTTGCTAGGAAAACCACAGCATTGCCACCCTTGTGAAAACAATCAGTCATTTCCTTCTTATGTTAATTTACTTCAAATCTTATAGATTTAATATCTGTAGCCAAGGAGAGTTGCAAATCTTTATGTGTCTCATCCATATATTTCTCCATGACAATCCTTTGCTCATCTAACTTTACTTGCAATGAGATCAACAAGGAACTATAATCATTAGTTGCTGGGGTAGAATGTGGAGTAGTTTGTAATGCCCTCTTATAGTTCTGGCTTCCTCTTTTGAATACCATTAGCTTTCTTTTCTTAGCTTGAACCTCAGAATCTGAGGTACTGGCTATATCAACTCCTTTCTTAGGACTAGGTGGCAATTCCTGTTCAGTCCTTGGTAGCTCCCCCTAAGTCCCTTGCTCTTCCTCAGTTCTTGCTTGCTCCCCCTGAGATCCTAATTGCTCCCCCTCAAGTTTAACTTGCTCTCCCTCAAAATCAGTTTTATCCCCCTCAAATCCAGCTTGCTCCCCCTCAATATTAGCTTGCACTAAATCAGGGAACAACTCTTCTAAGGTAAACTCTTGTTGAGTAGATATTTGAGGTATACTTAATTCTGGAGCATAAACAGTAGCAGATGTATCCTCCATGATAACATCTTGAGCTTGACTATTTAGTTGAGTTGGCTGGTCAATATCAATCAAAGATTCAGTTAGTGTTTCATCTTTATCATTGAGAATTGATTGATTAACCTCTTGAATTACCTCAAGATTAGTCTGTTTGACCATTTCATTTTCCAGGTGGGTTGGCTCTTCCTCAAGTTGAGGCTCCCCCTGCACTTGAGCACCATCTGTAGGGTCTTGTGCATGAATATCTTGTGTTGTAGATTTTTCAGGAATCTCTTGCCTCTCCTCATTAGGCATGTCCTTTGTTAGGACTTTATCCCATCTGGAGATAATCCTTATGTCCATTCTCCTCATATGATTAATCTTGGATCCAGCAGTTTGTTCCATTACTTCAGGAATGGTTCTAGCCAAGTATAAACTCATGATCCTGCCCAGGTTTGGCTTCTTAATACGTTCCTTAATCTTTTCAAAAACTACTGCTGACCAATCAGTGTTTAGGCTGTAGATGATCCTGGTCATCAAACTGAACATATAGGCTGATATACTATCATGCCCCCTGGCTTGTAGAGTATGACCTTGCCAACAACTTCTGAAAGGAATTTTCCTTGCTGATTCATTCCTTTTCTATTCATTGAGGATCCAATCTTCATGGTGGGATCCAATCTACACCATTGAAGTGCTTCCCTTATCTTGGATGAGGTAACTTCTACTTCTTCTTGAGTTCTTGGTAGTTGAAGAGTTTTCCTCAAGCTCTTCAAGGTTAGTTTAACTTTAGCACCCTGAACTATAGATTTGATCTTGAGTCCAGTTGAGTCTAAAGTAGCTGCGCCAAAGAATTCTAGTATTTCCTTTTTCCAAATCTTTGTTGGTTCAGATACCAAAAATTCCAACCCATTTTCTGCAATTAGGGTTACTACTGCTTTAATTTCGGGTTCCACATGATCAAAGGCGTTGCGTACCAGCTCATAGCCTTCGTTGACATTATCCTCAAGCTTTGGCGCCACTAGGATTGAGAGAAAGCTTGGATTAAGAAGAGAGAATTTGTCGACACAAGGGTTTTGTCTCGAAACTATGGAGAGGGTGTCGACATACTATGTTGTTGACCTATTTATACCTTTCTAAATAAGGAAGGTCAAAAGGCTCGTCAGAATCCTCTAAATGTGTCGACACTGTTGAAATATGTCGACACAGACTTCTAATGTCTCGACATAAGTGTTGACTTCTATGTGTCGACACTTATTCCATTTGCGCTTGACGATCAGTCGATTCTCCACTCGACGAAATCCGTGTTGATCCTAAGTGTCGACACCACCTTTGAATGTGTCGACACCACTTCTGGATGTGTCGACACTACTTCTATGAAGTGTCGACACCTATTTCCTAGATGTGTCGACACCACTTTTCTGGAATGTCGACACCGACTCTATATGTGTCGACACAGACAACTTCTTGTGTTGACACAATTTTAATTAGCCAATTTTGTTTAACTAATTTATGTTCAACATTCCTAATTCAATTTTGAAATTGTTGAACTTAGTTTCATCTAAAGCCTTAGTAAACATGTCAGCTAATTGTAAATCAGTACTTACAAATTATAGAGAGATATCTTCTTTCTCTACATGGTCTCTAAGAAAATGGTACCTTATTTCTATATGCTTAGTTCCACTATAAGAAACTGGATTACGTGCAATAGAAATAGCACTAGTAGAATCACATAACAATGGTGTTCTACTTACCTGAATACCATAGTCTTCTAACTGATGCTGTATCCATAATAGTTGTGCACAGCAGCTTCCTGCAACAACATACTCAGACTCAGCTGCGGAAATTGCCACACTGGTCTGCTTCTTATAGCTCCAAGAAACCATTCTTCCTCCTAGAAATTGACAGGTGCCTGTTGTGCTTTTCCTATCTACTCTGCAACCAGCAAAGTCTGCATCTGAATAGCCCATTAGTAGAAAATCTCTATTCCTAGGATACCAAAGGCCTAGATTAGGTGTGCCCTTAAGACATCTCAAAATCCTTTTCACTGCAGTAAGATGAGATTCTTTAGGGCAGGATTGGTACCTAGCACAGACACATGTAGCATACATGATATCTGGTCTACTAGCAGTCAGATATAGGAGGAAGCCAACTATCCCTCTATACAAAGTTTCATCTACAGGTTTTCTTGCATCATCTTTGCTTAGAGACACACTTGTCCCCATTAGAGTTCTTATGGTAGTGGATGACTCCATACCATACTTCTTAATTAACTCCAGGGTGAACTTAGACTGGGATATGGACAATCCATCTTCAGTCTATCTTACTTGGAGACCTAAGAAGAACTTAAGTTCTCCCATACTGCTCATTTCAAATTTCCCTTGCATAAGTTTTGCAAACTTTCTACAAAGGTTACTTTCAGTAGACCCAAATATTATGTCATCAACATATATTTGGACTAGGATTATCTTTCCTTTGGATTCCCTAAGGAATAGAGTCTTGTCTATTTCCCCCCTTGAGAATTTATTCTCAATGAGGAAAGTAGACAGGGTTTCATACCAAGCCCTTGGGGCTTATTTCAACCCATACAAAGCTTTCCTAAGTCTATAGACATAAGAAGGATAGAGTGGATCAACAAAACCCGAGGGCTGCTCTACATAGACCTCCTCTTTTAAGTCTCCATTTAATAAAGCAGACTTTATATTCATCTGGAACACTTTGAAGCCTTGATAGGCTGCATAGGATAGGAATAGTCTGATAGCTTCCAACCTAGCCACTGGAGAAAAAGTCTGATCAAAGTCTATGCCCTCCTCCTGTCTATATCCTTTGGCAACAAGTCTTTTCTTATTCTTCACTATGATCCCACTCACATCAAGCTTGTTTTTATATATCCACTTTGTCCCTATGACATTGTGATCCTTTGGTTTTGGAACCAAATCCCAGACCTTACACCTTTTGAATTTATTTAACTCCTCCTGCATGGTATCAATACAGTGTGGGTCCTTAACAGTTTCTTCAAATCTCTTGGGTTCCACTTGAGATAAGAAGCTAGAGCAAAGAACTGTGTTCAAGTTCCTGCTACTTGTTTGTACACCTTAACTTGGATCACCAATGATCTGGTGTGCAGGATGGTCCTTCAACTGTCTAACTACTGGAGGCAATCTATCGGCAGTTTGGCCTTCTCCAATCTCTTCATTAAGCTGCCCCTCATGTTCTTCATCAGCATCTTGAATGTCTTGTACTCCCCCTGGACAGCAACTACCATTTTCCTTATTCTGCTTTGTAGTTGGAACTTCACTGATAGTAAGCTGGTCCATTTTCTGTTGAATACCTGTGGAGCTACCAGAAATACTTGACAACTCACTGTTAATAAGTTTAGTTTCATCAAAAATGACATGAACTGACTCTTCTACAACTTGAGTAGCCAAGTTATAGACCCTATAGGCCTTACTATTGTTGCTGTACCCAACAAATATCCCATCTTGGGATTTGGCAGCAAACTTAGATAGGTGAGATTTGCCATTGTTAAGTACATAACACTTGCAACCAAAGATCCTAAAATATGATAAGTTTGGTTTTCTGCCTTTCACAACCTCATAGGGTGTCTTTTTGTGGCTTTTGGTGATGGAAGCCCTATTGAGCACATGACATGCAGTGTTAACTGCCTCAGCCTAGAAATATTCTGGGAGAGAAGTATCACTCAATAGTGTTCTTACAGCCTCAATCAATGTCCTATTCTTTCTCTCAGCAATGCCATTTTGCTGAGGTGTTCTTGGTGAGGAGAATTCCTGAAGAATCCCAAACTCTTCACACAGCCTTGTCATACTTTCAGATTGGAATTCAGTTCCATGGTCACTTCTGATTTTGACCACTGAACTATCTAATTCATTCTGAATTTGTTTGAAAAAATTGTAGAAGACCTCTGGGGTTTCAGATTTATGTCTTAGAAAGAATACGCATGAGAATCTAGAATAGTCATCTACAACCACAAAAGTGTAGACCTTCCTACCTAGGCTCTGAACTGGCATAGGACCAAGTAAATCCATATGCAAAAGGTACAAGCACCTCACTGAATCCTTAGTTTCAAGGCTATGAAAGGAGGATCTAGTCTGCTTGCCTTTTTAACAAGCTGAACATATTCCATCCTTATAACACTTAACTTGAGGACCATTCCTCACTAACTCTTTGCTAAAGAGTTGGCCAATGGTCTTGTAGTTAAGATGCGCTATCCTCTTGTGCCATTTAACACAATGAGAGACTTTCTCATCAGCTACAAGACAGATAGGAGAATTTGTATTCTCACACACAAAATCTAAGCAGTATATATTTCTTTTTCTATATCCTGTCAATATGACCTTTTAATCACTTGACCTCTTGATATGATACCCATTCTTGACAAATGAAATGTCATGTCCTAAATCACTCAATTGACTTATGCTAATTAGGTTATGTTTCAAACCCTTCACATAGGCCACTTGAGTGATGGTAACAAAGTTGTTAGAAATGTTACCAAACCCTTTGATGATTCCTTTTTCTGAACCACCAAAAATTACTTTAGGCCCATTGAGCATAGGTGAATAGTCCTTCAGCAATCCCCTTGTTCCAGTCATGTGCCTGGAATATCCACTGTCCAAGTACCATATATGGGCATGGCAACTTGGACTGACCTGCAACAAAGATTACTTAACCTTAGAACCCAAATGAGTTTTGGGTCCTTGGTTCATGTTAGCCTGAGATTTAACAAATCTGCGTACAACTCTTCTAATAGGCAGACTGTTGTTCTCCTTGACACTGGAATTATTCCAATAGTCTAAGGCAAAGTGGCCTATCTTGCCACAGCACCAGCACTCAAACTTATTATACCTTTATTTTGGTACAGCTTTAGCTGAATTATTAGCAGCAGATCTATTGTTATGTGCTGGGGCTTTGCCTTTCTTATTGGACTTAGAAACCCATGCTGTTCTCTTAAAGCCTATTCCTGCCTTACCCTTTTGAGACACAAACTCATCAATCAAGGGTAATACAAATTTTGGCTTAGAAAAATTAGCCACTATCTCCTCTTTCTGAAGTCTATTCTCCAGATTTTTAATCTGATCATTCTTGAATGTGATTGTTCCCATTTGAATAACAGTTATGTTTTTCAATATGGCAATCTCATTCGACTTTTGATCCAACATCTTCTCAAAATCAGATGCAGCCAACTTAAGAGCTATAATTTCCTTAGCCTGATGTTTGGCCAGGCTTTTGCTTCTCTTAAGTACCTACAATAAATCTCCATATTCATCTATCAACTGATGAATATATCCTTCAGATTCAGACCCATCTTCATCTCTTGATGAAGATTCATCTGATTCTGACCCAGTAAAATGATCAGACTCTACAGATACACATTTTACCTTACTGGGGCCAGGCTGATCCTGGCACTGGTCTCCTTCAGACTCTGCCATCAGTCCTTTGCACTGATGGTCTTTCTGATCATAGATAGAGTCCAGTAATTGCATGAACTCATCCTCTTCTTCTGCAAAAAGACCAATGTATGCCTCAGCCTCTGATTAAGACTCTGAAGTTGATTGATCAGTCAAACTTTTCTCTTTCTCAGCAACCAAGGATTTCTCCTTCTTGTTCTTATGCTGAGACTTCTTTCTATTAGCAGACTCCTTCCTATTGTCTGGACAGTCAGCCATAACATGTACAGCTTTGTTGCAGCAATAACATATAATCTTGGATGTAGCAGACTTGCTAGGCTTTGTCACATTCCTGTCCTTCCTGGATGATTTCCTCTTTTGATAATAATCATCCTTGGACTGAGATGTGGAAGGCTTAGATTTCCACTGTTTATTCTTCAAGAATCTCTGGAACTGACTTGTGAATGCTGCAAAGTCTTCATCTGAGTCACTGCTATCTGTACTGGGATTATCTGAATTCTCTGAGATCATTTCTGCATCTCTCTTAAGAAAAGATGGAGACATTTTCCTATTCTTCCTTGTGGCTTCTACCTTGAAGGCCACTGACTTTTCTTTATAGTCATCCTTTGTATTCTTTTCTTCCTCCTTTCTGGCTAACAGCTGCATCTCATAAGACAACAGTTTTCCAAATAGTGTTGGAGGAGAAATCTCTCCCAGTCTGGCCACTTCCCTTATGACATTTAACTCAATCCTTAGTCAAAGACCTAAGGAATTTATCATTTAACTCATAAGTTCTGAAAACTCTTCCATAAGACATTAGTTCATTGACAATCCTATAGAATTTTTTATAACATTCAGTAATACTTTCAGACTTGGCTTGTCTGAAACTCTCATATTCTTGATTAAGCATAGATTTTCTATCTTGCCTAACCTCTTCTGAACCCTCCATATAGACAATCAATGTGTCCCACATCTCCTTGGAGGTTTTTCAGTGAATTAGATTCTAGAATGTTGAATCATCAATGACACTTACTATAATATTCTGGGCTCTTTTATCCATTGTTGCCAAGATGATCTCATCCTTGGTCATCTCTGAAAAATCCTTTGGAATTCTTTGGTTGGCATCAAGAACAGAAATCTTCATAGGAACATATGGTCCTTCCTTAACTGTTATGTAGATTCTAGGATCAGATGCCTCCATAAACAATCTGAACCTTTCCTTTCAGATTCCAAATATTTCCTTCATGTAGATGGGCAATTTCATTGACCCAAGTTCTTTATGGTTTTCTCCTGAATCGATCTTCTTGCTCTAAATTCTGCCTTACAGATCTCACTCAGACTATTATGTCTAACTTTTGAGGAACCTCCCTCTGATACCACTTGAAAGAATTAGTGCCTAACCACCTAGAGGGGGGAGGGGGGTGAATAAGTGTAATTCTCTTTTTCTTTTAAGGCTGTTAAATTTTCTCAACGTGGTCAGCAAGATAGCCCAAACACCAAATTAATATCTTCGGAACTACCCAGTTCGCACGCTGAACCTGCGGAAACCCAAGGACTAGAGGTTGCACCCAACAAAACAATGGAAGCACAAGAAGATCTTATTATGCATTCACTTCATTACAATCCGAGGCATACATAGCGAGACATGATTTCGCTAGTATTACAGCTGTAAACAGAAAGAACCAAAAACAAGCCGGGCGGACAGAACTCCAGTCCGCCGAGACCGCCCAAGCTATGCTGCAATCCGCCGAATACCACGGAGTCCGCCGAGACCGCGAGGCCGCGCGGACAGACCGTTATTCGCCTCCTGCTGAACCCGAACTGAGGAACTCCCCTACCCGCCTGAAGCCGGCGGACAGGTTATTGAAGCTGGGAAAGTTGAAACAGAACTGACAAGCCGCAGAGCGACCTCCTGCTGAGTCCGCAGAGACCGCACACTTCCAAGCACTGACCGAAGTCACAGCCAAACTCCTGGCTCCTTGAAGTTATCCGCGCGACCTGCACACAGCAAACCGTCAGCCTGAAACAATCCGCGCGGACTGAAAAACACAGACCGCAGCACTCGCCCAACCCAATTTACTGTTCACTCACGTTACTTCTGGTTTCTGTAGATGTGCCAGGGGGGTCCTATTTATAGGCCAGGTGAGGAGTGTGGTCACCGCCCATGAGATAGCGACACCGCCCCAGCCCGCGCGAACACAAAACGACTGTCCGCTCAGTCCGCGAGGACTTGGCCAGTCACCAAGGGAAACCGCCAGGAGCAAAGCAACCATTGACGAACCCTCTCCAGTCCGCCCAAGCTAAGCGGACAAGGCACCAGCCCGCAAAGCTCCAACTGCTTCAGGACAGCACCCTCTTCAATGACAGTCCGCACCAACCCGAGGCAGTCCGCAAGACCCACACCTCAATCCGCCACAAGTCCACGACCAAAGGCAAACAGCAACAGTCCGCCCGGTCACAGCGGACTTGGCGGATACGGCGGACACCATGAACTTGACACCAAGTGTGACCAAGTCCAAAACCATCAAGGGCCAGTGCGAGCATGGCGGACACAAAGTCCCGTCCGCCAAACACCCTAGCACAGACCGCAACCAGTCCGCGAGCTCCTCGCACTTGTCCAACGCAGCAGCACCAAGCCGGACTCCAAACATCAGTCCGCCAACCGGTCTCCACAGCAAGACCTGCTGTAACACCTGAGCTCGACAAGGCCTCAGCCAAGCTCAAGGCTCAGTCCGCAACAGCCCCAACCGCGGACACACCAGTCCGCAAGGCTTCCCGCGAACTCGAACCATCCCGCCAACAGCGCAAACTTGCACCCGCGACCACTGAGCAAAGCACCAGTCCGCAAGCCTCTCTATCCGCAGATACCAGGCCGCACCAAACCGCGGACTCCATGCAACAACCTGCTCAGAACACAGCCGGCTTCCACCAGACTTCTCACCAGGCCGCAACCCACAGTCCGCCCAGTCCGCCCAGTCCGCCAAAGCTGTCCGCACAGGCCGCGCGGCCTGTCCCGTCACCCACTTCCACTTCACAAATTTCAACACTCCCCCTTGAAGTGAGAAGTGGTGACCAAGCCCAGCAAGCTGCGCAAGCGTTCAAAAGGCCCCTTCGATAGCGGCTTCGTGAAGATGTCAGCAAGATTATCTTCACTCCGAACATGCCCGACCAGCAGAGACCCCTCCAACACCTTCTCCCTGATGAAGTGGTGATCAATCTCTATATGCTTGGTCCTGGCGTGACACACTGGATTGTTTACCAGTTTGAGAGCACTCTCATTGTCACCCCGGAGTAAAGTAGGCCCTTGCACTTCTTCATGAACATCCTCTATGAGCCTCCTCAACCAAACGGCTTCCCGAGCAGCCAAGGCCGAAGCCTTATACTCCGCCTCCGTGGTTGAAACCGACACCGAGTCCTGCTTCTTGCTACACCACGAGATGCTAGCTGAACCGCAAGTGAACACATAACCTGAAGTAGACCTTCGATCATCCGAATCACCGCCATAGTCAGCATCCGTGTACCCGAGCAATGCAAACTCCGCATCCCTTCCATAGAGGAGTCCCATCTCAGAAGTCACCTTGACATACTTCAGAATTCCCTTCGCCGCCACTAGATGAGATTGCCTTGGTTCAGCCATATACCGACTTACTCGGCCAACAGCATAAGCTATATCCGGCCTTGTAATCGTCAGATAGATCAAGCTCCCAACAAGAGCCCTGAACACCAAGGGATCATTAAGAACCCTTCCCTCATCCCGTCGAAGCTTCAGCCCAGATTCCAGTGGAGTAGATCACTTCTTCCCTTCGCCCATGCCAAACCGCTTCACAATACGATCAGCATACCCTTTCTGGCTAATGAGAATCCCGCACTCCTTCCTCTCCACTTCCAGACCAAGAAAGTGATGCAACTCTCCCAAGTCTTTCATCTCGAAGCGTATAGCAAGCTCTCCCCTGAGCCTTGCTACTTCCTCCTCCGAGTTTCCTGTGATGATCATATCATCCACATACAGCAGGACCAAGACTCTTAGCTCTCCCTTCTTCTTGACGAACAAGCTAGAATCCGAGTTAGAAGCCAGGTATCCACAGAACTGCAGGTACTCTGCAATCTTCCCATACCACGCTCGAGGAGCTTGCTTCAACCCATAGAGAGCCTTCCTGAGTTTGCAGACATAGTCCGGATGCTTCTCAGAGACGAAACCAAGCGGCTGATCCATGAAGATGTCCTTGTCAATCTCTCCGTAAAGAAAGGCATTCTTCACATCGAGTTGCCACAACCTCCATCCTTTGCTAGCAGCCAAGGCGATCACCACTCTTACAGACGTCATCTTCGCAACTGGACTGAATGTCTCCTCATAGTCTTCTCCATACTGCTGTGAGAATCCTCTAGCGACCAGGCGAGCCTTGAAACGATCAATGCTCCCATCAGCCTTCTTCTTCAACTTGTACACCCACTTGCAAGTAACCGGAGTAATGCCATCAACCTTGGGCACAAGGTCCCAGGTTTCATTCTTCTTCAGAGCATCAATCTCTTCCTTCATGGCACCTTCCCACTCCTTCACTCCAGTGGCCTCGTTGAAGTTTGCAGGCTCTCGCTCATCCAGAGGACCTGCAAAGAAGCAGGAGACAAAGCTCACTGCATTCCCATCACAGTACCGAGCCGGTGGCTTAACCACCCTCTTCGATCTCCGAAGACACGGCTCCTTGCTCACGGCTTCCGTTGCTTCTTCAGGCTCCACTCCTACCTGGGGCAAGCATTGAGCAGTGCTCCCCCTGCTTCCTGAGCCAGAAGGCTCAGCCTCGGAGTTCGAAACAACAGGAGCTGCTGGTGAAACAGCAAGCTCCTCTTCCAAGCCTTCAGCATCCTCCACCGGTGCTTCCTCAACTTTGCTACTTCCGGTAGGCTCCACCGAGCCACCTCCATATGACGTCAGCTCGTCAAAGACAACGTCTCTTGACACCACGAACTTCTTCGTCACAGGGTCCATGCACTTCCATCCCTTCTTCCGCTCATCATAGCCAACAAAGACAAGTTTCCTTGCCTTCGCATCCAGCTTTGTCCGTGAAGCATCCGGGACATGCACGTAGCAAGTTGAACCGAACACCCGAAGGTGTCCAACACTCGGCTTCTCCTTCAGCAACAGCTCAATGGGCGTCTTCATGGTGATAGGGCTGAGTGGCATCCGGTTGATAACATATGCAGCACAAGACATTCCCTCCGCCCAAAAGGACCTCGGGATATCTTTCGCATGCAGCCAGCATTTGCAGGTTTCCGTCAAATGACGGATCTTCCGCTCCGCTACCCCATTTTGTTGTGGAGTGTGAGCACAAGTAAGCTCCCGTTGGATCCCGTGCTTCCTGCAGAAGTTAGAAAACTCGGAAGAGACAAACTCTCCCCCGTTATCAGTTCGAAACTTCTTAATCCGCAAGCCAAGCCGGCCTTCTACCAACTCCTTGAACTCCACAAACAAACGGAAGGCATCCGACTTCTCCTTTAAGAAGTACACCCAAGTATACCTTGAGTAGTCATCAACCAAGACAAGCATGTATTTGCTTCCACCAAGGCTGACAGTAACAGTCGGTCCCATCAGGTCGCCATGAATACACTCCAATGGTTTCTTGCTCCTTGTTTGAGATTTATCAAACGGAAGGCGATGTGCCTTACCGTATTGACAGCCCGCACAAACATGCCCATCACCAAAGGAGGACAACATCGGCAACCCCCTCACCAGACTTCTACTCGCCATTGCCTTTAGCTTGTCCATGCCAACATGCCCCAGCCTCTCATGCCAGATAGCCGCACTATCATTGGCCCTCATCCTATCAACATAGGCACTGGTGGAAAGAACAAACAAGTTCTTCACCCTCCTCCCAACATGAGCAACATCAGCCTTTACCGCTGATACGTTGCGAAGGAACCTCACGTCTGTTGGCCCAAACAGAACGTGATACCCAGCGTCCACCGCGTTGGTCACCGAGAAGAGGTTCTTCTTCATGCCCGGCACGTGATACACACTCCTTAACGTGAGTGGCCCCTGATCACTACCCAAAGACACGACCCCCTCCTTCTCTACTGCATAAACAGTATTATCAGCAGTGATAATAGCTTCATTACCTGAGTAAGCCTGCATGGAGGTGAACTTCGACTTGTCTCCGGTGAGGTGATGACCACACCCGGAGTCGATGATCCACTCGCTGTTGAAGTCCTCAGCAGATAAGGCCCGGACACAAGTGCCCGTCATGAAAGCTCCTCCCCATTCTGCTTCTTCACTTCGCGAGCAAGTTTCCTCCTTTCCCGCAGCATGCCCAGGCTGCAGTTTGACCTTGCAGTCCCGCTTGAAGTGCCCTCGCTGATGACACCGGTAGCACTTCAGATTCTTCTTCCAGTCCTTAGGAGCATTGCTCCTCTCCGGCGGATATGAAGTTGAAGTCTCCTTCTCAACAGCGGCCTGCACCTTCTTCTTCTTCTTCCCTTCCCATCCCTTCTTCTTGCCTGAGAAGAGAGCCTCGCTGCCTTCCTGATTCAGATTCACTCCAGCCATCTGCCTTGCTAAGCTCTCCTGCGAGGCAAGCAGATTCTCCAGCTCCAGCAACGACGGCTGAGTAGCCCACCCTTGAACAGATGTAACAAAGGCCACATACTCCTTCCGCAAGCCGCGGAAAATGTGCCTTTTCATCTTTGCCTCAGAGATAGGCTCATCAGGATCCAGTGCTGACAGCTCAGCACACAAGCTCTTCATCTTTAAGAAGTACCTGGAGATGGAAAGGTCTCCCTGAGTTGCCCTGGCCAACTCATTCTCCAGGAACTGAAGCCGCGCCACATTCTTCCTATTGAACAACTCATCAATGGTTGTCCAAATATCAGCAGCCGACTCACACCCAATGATGTGATCAAACAGTTCCGGAGAGACAGCTCTCTTCAGAACGAACTCTGCCTTAGCATTAGTTCTTCTCCAGAGCCTCACCTGTTCAGCAGTACCGAAAGCAGCAGTTACTTCCTGTCTGTCGTCTCCACCGACAACTTCCCACAGCTCCTCGCCTAGAAGATAACTCTTCATGCACGACTTCCACTTTTTATAGTTCGTCGGCGTTAAGAGTTCAATGCCAAGACCTCTTGCTAAGCTTCCTTCCATTGCAATCACCTGTTGGTACCCTTCAGCAGCTCCGAGCAACAACACAGGTTGATCACCACTCAATCACTGAGTCACAACACTGGCTGACCTCCGCTCACGCAACTGAACCTCCGCAACCTCAGAAACCTGGCTCTGATACCATGTTAAATTTTCTCAACGTGGTCAGCAAGATAGCCCAAACACCAAATTAATATCTTCGGAACTACCCAGTTCGCACGCTGAACCTGCGGAAACCCAAGGACTAGAGGTTGCACCCAACAAAACAATGGAAGCACAAGAAGATCTTATTATGCATTCACTTCATTACAATCCGAGGCATACATAGCGAGACATGATTTCGCTAGTATTACAGCTGTAAACAGAAAGAACCAAAAACAAGCCGGGCGGACAGAACTCCAGTCCGCCGAGACCGCCCAAGCTATGCTGCAATCCGCCGAATACCACGGAGTCCGCCGAGACCGCGAGGCCGCGCGGACAGACCGTTATTCGCCTCCTGCTGAACCCGAACTGAGGAACTCCCCTACCCGCCTGAAGCCGGCGGACAGGTTATTGAAGCTGGGAAAGTTGAAACAGAACTGACAAGCCGCAGAGCGACCTCCTGCTGAGTCCGCAGAGACCGCACACTTCCAAGCACTGACCGAAGTCACAGCCAAACTCCTGGCTCCTTGAAGTTATCCGCGCGACCTGCACACAGCAAACCGTCAGCCTGAAACAATCCGCGCGGACTGAAAAACACAGACCGCAGCACTCGCCCAACCCAATTTACTGTTCACTCACGTTACTTCTGGTTTCTGTAGATGTGCCAGGGGGGTCCTATTTATAGGCCAGGTGAGGAGTGTGGTCACCGCCCATGAGATAGCGACACCGCCCCAGCCCGCGCGAACACAAAACGACTGTCCGCTCAGTCCGCGAGGACTTAGCCAGTCACCAAGGGAAACCGCCAGGAGCAAAGCAACCATTGACGAACCCTCTCCAGTCCGCCCAAGCTAAGCGGACAAGGCACCAGCCCGCAAAGCTCCAACTGCTTCAGGACAGCACCCTCTTCAATGGCAGTCCGCACCAACCCGAGGCAGTCCGCAAGACCCACACCTCAATCCGCCACAAGTCCACGACCAAAGGCAAACAGCAACAGTCCGCCCGGTCACAGCGGACTTGGCGGATACGGCGGACACCATGAACTTGACACCAAGTGTGACCAAGTCCAAAACCATCAAGGGCCAGTGCGAGCATGGCGGACACAAAGTCCCGTCCGCCAAACACCCTAGCACAGACCGCAACCAGTCCGCGAGCTCCTCGCACTTGTCCAACGCAGCAGCACCAAGCCGGACTCCAAACATCAGTCCGCCAACCGGTCTCCACAGCAAGACCTGCTGTAACACCTGAGCTCGACAAGGCCTCAGCCAAGCTCAAGGCTCAGTCCGCAACAGCCCCAACCGCGGACACACCAGTCCGCAAGGCTTCCCGCGAACTCGAACCATCCCGCCAACAGCGCAAACTTGCACCCGCGACCACTGAGCAAAGCACCAGTCCGCAAGCCTCTCTATCCGCAGATACCAGGCCGCACCAAACCGCGGACTCCATGCAACAACCTGCTCAGAACACAGCCGGCTTCCACCAGACTTCTCACCAGGCCGCAACCCACAGTCCGCCCAGTCCGCCCAGTCCGCCAAAGCTGTCCGCACAGGCCGCGCGGCCTGTCCCGTCACCCACTTCCACTTCACAAATTTCAACAAAGGCAACAAATCTGTTCAGTTAAGTAAATAGAAACTGCTAATTCTACAGCTAACACAACACAGAATTCACAGAATCATTCAATCACAGAGTGCACACAGTTTTTATAGTGGTTCCCCAAGGTATGGGTACATCCACTTTCCCCCTTCGCCTATCTAGCAGTGTGCTAGATTCGGCCTAACTTCTTTCCTTCACCTCAGATCCTCAGATCTTACAACTCAGAACCCAAACAAGGCTCCTACAACTCAGAGTGAGTCCACACTCCTACAGCTCAGGAAATATGCCCTACCTCAGCCTTCAACACGGCCTACAACTCAGAGATGACTATCTCCTACAACTCAGGCTCACAACCCTACCTCAGCCTGCAATAAGGACTACCACTCAGAGATCTAAATCTCCTACAACTCAGCCTTTATAAAACAGACATACAGCTCAGATCTTAAACAGATCCTACATAAAATAGATTTAACAAAGTATTTTACCACCACCCAGGTAGAGAGAGAAGGGATGGATGGTTTCTTGATCAGTTCTTGGAAGAATCTGATGGCAGAGAACAACCACTCTTAGCTTTCTTCAAAGCTTCTTGAATCTGAACTCAGTAGGGTTGAACTCTTGTGAAGTTGATCTTCAATCAGCTTCTTTCTTGATATTCAGATCTCAATCTGAATCCTTCTTGGCAGCCTGGTTCAGCAACTGCACTTCAATAGATGGAGCTCTCTCTCTCTCCAACTTCTTCTTTTTATGTTGTATCTATCTCTGTTATTCTTATCTATCTTCCTTCTCCTTATATTGAAAGAGAATACCTTTAAATAGACTTTCTCCATGGTAACCGGCTGATCTGGTTGCTAACAAACTTCTGACAGCACTGACAGCTTCAGTAGACTGGTTGAATATAACAGCTGTCAAGTCATCCAGTCACTCCTTGAAACTCTATCTCTGTCAGCAAAATGTCGAGACTGAACTTCATCATGTGTTGACACAAGCAGACTAAGTGTCGACACAAGTGTACTAAGTGTAGACAAAAGCCTTGGTGGTGTCGACACAACTCCTTTGTTGTTGATACAGCTTCTCGACACAGCTTCTGTAGAATGTGTCGACACTAATCCTGTGTGTCGACACAGTCACTTCTTTTCTTTAACTTTGTTGAAACTCTGCTGTTTGTCGACACAGTTGATGTCGACAGAGTCTTCTGTGTGTCGATACTGCCTCTTGGTGTCGATACAGTTGATGTCGACTAAGCTTCTCTGTGTGTCGACACTACCTCTAGGTGTCGACACAGTTGATGTTGACAATGCTTTTTCTGTGTGTCTACACTGCCTCTGGGTGTCTACACAGTTGCTTGTGGTGTCGACATAGCCTTTCCAAGTGTCGACACAATTAACTCCAAGTGTCGATACAACTTTTCTCCAGTGTCGACACAAGCCTTCATTAGTGTCGACATAGCTTCTCTTGGTGTCGACATATGGACTTAAAAATTTTTCTGCATTCCCGTCTTTTCTTAAACTGCACATATAAACTCAAAACAACATCAAATACACCTTGATGCATATCATTGAGTAAGGTGAGGCTTCTTCAAATCTGGTACACATTTTCCAATATACCCAACAGTTCATGCATGCAGGTTGTCCATGATTGGACAAATGAACAAATAGAGTATGCTAAAAGATTCAAAATTCTTCGAACTTAGCTCACCATTAATCGAGCTGAGCTCACCATTCATCGAGCTAAATTTAGAATTTGGGATTCAGGGTTTGTCGAGCTCAGCTCACCATTTGTTGAGCTGAGCTCACCATTTGTCTAGCTAAATTCAGGATTTGGGATTCAGAGTTCGTCGAGCTCAACTCACCATTCGTCGAGCTGAACTCACCATTAGTCGAGCTAAATTCAGAGTTAGGGATTCTAAGTTCATCGAGCTGAGCTCACTGATCATCGAACTCAGTTCAGCATTCGTCGAACTAAAGTCAGACAATTTGACTAAGGCAAAACCGCTGAGACAGCTGAGAAGTATGTCTCAGCATAATCGCTGAGACAAAGCAAGCTGGAATCTTTTAAGTCCAGAAGCATTGAGTAAAGAAGGTTCACTCAACACTTCTAATAAAGAAGGAAGCGTTGAGACAGTGAAGAAGAAACCGCCGAGATAGGAGATAGTCTCAGCTGTGAAACAGAAAATGCTGAGACAGTTGAGAAGAAACCGCTGAGACAAGAGATAGTCTCAGCCGTGAAGAAGAAACTGCTGAGACAGTTGAGAAGGAACCAATGATAAAGAACCAGTGCAAGATTCTCTAAGTACAGAAGCGTTGAGAGAGGCAGGTTTACTCAACGCTTCTAATAAAGAGCCAAGACAGATGACGTTGAGTGACTTAACATCACTCAATGCTTAATGAATTTTTGGAATTTTTCTATGTCCAGAAGGTGATGACCACTACTGATGTCATCAAAAATCAACAAGTCAAAGTATCTCATATCGTTGCGGGAAATCTACAGCACCACCGGATGACCACTACTGATGTCACCAGAAGTAAATAAAGTCAAAATAGTTCATGTCGTTACGAAAAAGTTGCAGTAGTTCTGAAAGCTATTATTTGTCCTTTTCTAAGGTAGGTGGCGCTCACCATCCTTGGCTTGGACCACACTCAAATTGTGCCGTTGATTCAAATCAACATATATCAAAAGAAGAAAGAAAATGAGATTAGGGTTACACAGAACACACGAGGAAAATACAGAAAATAGAGGCGGCTGGACTTCATCTTCTCTGATAAGCTTGAAAGCCAAGTCCAACAGAGCAAACCAGCAAGGCAGAGAAAGATAGTTGAAGATCTTTTCAGTTCAGCATGATTGTTCTTTGAAAACACAGGAGCTTATTCATTGAAACAACAAGGAGATAGCTGTATGAAGGGCCATCAGCCTTCAACAGGTGTTAGTTGCTCTTTAGTGCAACAAAGAGGCAGTTGCTCTAGAAGAAGACTCATACCTTCTGCATCAAGATGGATGGACTAATATCTGCTCAGTCCATCAAGGTAGACTCTGAGATTTATCTCTGAGTCAGTGTTTCAAATTTAATTCATCTTGTTGTTTAAATTCCTGTAGGATTCAGGTTACCTGAATCTGAGCTGTAGGGTCTTTTGGCCTGAGTTGTAGGTGACTAATTAGTCACTGAGTAGGTTACCTGCTGGGGTGCTGAGGTAGGATCTAAGTGTGGATCTAAGAGTAGGGCTATCCTCTCAGCCTGATTAGTAGGACTTAGAGATAAGGCTGAGGTAAGTGACTTGTGAGTTACTGAGCTATAGGTGACAAGTGTGTCACTGAGTTGCAGGCATTGGAGGAGGCTGAGCTATAGGTGCCTGGAAGGGCACTGAGGTAGGTACCTGGAAGGGCACTAAGGTAGGTACCAAGAAGGGTACTGAGTTGTAGGAGTGCTGTAGCACTCTGAGAGTAGGGCTTTGTGCCTGAAGTTATAGGGCTGAAAAGCCTGAGCTGTAGGCCTTAGAAATAAGGCTGAGGTAGGTGGTCAGTGGACCACTGAGCTATAGGAGCTCTACAGGGCTCTTAGGTAGGAAGCCTTATAGTTCTGAGATTGGGTTCTGAAGAGAACCTGTGTGTAAGGCTGAGGGCCTGAGGTGTAAGCTCTAAGGAGAATTTTGGAGGAGTTCATACCTAGTCCAACAAGATAGTTGGATAGGTGGGAGGGAAAGTGGATGTACCTAATTTGGGAGCCACTATAAATAACTATGTGCATGGCTGTGTTGCTTGTTTGTCTTTTATATTACAGGTTCTAAGGACAAGCTCTAGATCATTTAAAAAGAAAACAACTAAAGGATTAAGAAAATTTCAAAGACCTATTCACCCCCCTCTAGGTGATTAGCTAACCTTAAGTTAATAACTTTAAAGTAGTATCAGAGGGAGGTTACTCAAAAAGGATCTAACAATCTGAGTATACCTCCAAGGTTAGATATAAGACATAAGAATGAGGTCTGGTGTAAACTACAAGGAAGTAGGGGCCATGAAATTACCAATCTGCAGAATGGAAGGATTTGGCCTCTGGAAGGAAAGGGTTAGACTATTCATGGAAGCTGCTGACCCTAGGATATACATCACAGTGAAAGAGGGACCCTTCAGGCCTATGAAGACCTCAGTTCTGAATGCCAACATCCAGACACCTAAATCTTATGATGAAATGAACAAAGATGAGCTCCTACTTGCCTCCATGGACAAGAGAGCTCAAAACATCATTGCTAGTGCAATAGATGATTCAACCTTCCAGAATCAAGTGCACTGCAAGATCTCCAAGGAGATGTGGGACACCCTAGTTGTGTTCATGGAGGGTTTAGAGGAGGTGAGGGATGACAGAAAATCCTTGCTCAATCAGGAGTATGAGGCCTTCAGATAAGGAAAGTCTGATGGGATGAGTGCTTTGAGAGGGTTTTCAGAATAGTGAATGAAATGAGAACATATGGAAGAGTCTTCAGCACCTATGAGCTGAATAACAATTTTCTCAGGTCCCTTACAAAGTATTGGGACACAAAGATTTATGCCATCAGGGAAATGGCCAAGTTAGCTAACACTCCTCCTCCAACCCTATTTGGAAAGCTACTATCATATGAGATGCAGCTTGCTGCAAGAAAGGAAGAAGAGAAGAGCAGTAAGTCACAGACCAAGGAGAAATTTGTGGCCTTCAGAGCTAATGCCCCAACTAGGAGCAGAAGTAAGAACTCTCCAATCAGAAGAACTACTGAGTTAGATTCTGAGAGCTTAAGGACCAGCACCTCAGACAACCATATGTATGATGAGGACTTTGCCGCCTTCTCCAGTCAGTTTCAAAAATTCATGAAGAAGGGCCATTGGAAGAACAACAAGCCTTCCTCTTCCTCGTAGCATAAAAGGAAATCCTCTAAGGAGAACAAGTATGCTCCTAACTATAGCAAACAAAATTCTTCTAATGTTATTTGTTTCTGATGCAACAAACTAGGGCATATAGTTGCTGACTGCCCAATGAAGAGGAAAGAAGGAGTGAGGAAGCACCACAAGGGGAAGAAAAAGAGAAGTCCCTTGTGGCCAAGAAGGAAAAGACATGGTCTCACTCTTCCTCTAGGTCAGGCAGTGAAGAAGAATAAGCCTATATTGGGCTGATGGCTATTGCTGTAGAAGAACCTGAAGAATACCCTGCTGCTAGGATAGGGATCAGGGACCCTCTGCCACATTCAGATAGTGACTCAGAGGTGGATAAAGATGAAGAAGAAGATGCTCAATGCCATTGATTTATGTCAATGATAGATGAAGAGAGCAACCAAGATCAGCTTGGATAAGCTCAGGTAATTTCTAAATCTCAGCCTTCTATTTCAAGTCATGAGGCTAGCTCAGATTCTGAAGCTCAATCATCAAGAGATGAAGAGGATTCAGATTCTGAGGATGATGTCAATTCTATAATTGACAAGTATGGAGAACTTCTTGAAGCATTCAAGAGGTGCAAGCTCCTTACCAAGAGACAAGAAAAAGAGTTTCTCAGTCTTAGGAGCAAGTGTGAAGGCCAAGAAAAAGCTCTTAATGATATGGCTACACAATCAGCCAAGCTCAATAAGATCATTGACACACAGTCTGTGGTAAGAATCTCAAATGAGAAACTTATTCAGAAACTTGAAAATGATCTCCTAAATGAGAAATTACTGGTGACCAAGTTTTCTAAGCCAAACACTGTGCTTCCCTTAATTGACACCCACCTTACCCAAGTGGGTAAGAAAGGGTTAGGATTTAAGGGACCTACTAGACCTCCCAATCCAAAAGGAAAGGGAAAGGGGAAGGAACTGATAGTGCCTCTAGCCTTATTGCCTCAAATTCCTTTTCAGAAAGTCTTGTTGCCTTCTAACAGGTATGACCATGAAAGCTGTTATGGTCACTAAAAGAATGACAGATCCACTGGTATGGACCAATATGGCCCTAGCCAAGGTGGAAGTTACAGTCATGTGAGGGACTTTAAGGCTACCCATGAGGTAATTCAAATGGCCCATCCTGGACCATTTATGTTTGGTGCCCCAGCCCCAAAACTCAAGGATAATGCTACTGCAGGAAATCTGAATCATCCAGCAAAAGTAATGACTCAAGGTGAGTCTTCTGGCCAGGATGGAATGGCAGTTTCTGATGCTATCAGATGCATGTTAGCTGAAAAGAGGCATGCAATTGTTGGGTCTCAGAAAAGGCCAAAACAGTCAGCTAAAAGACTTTCCTTCAGTCAAATGGCTGCTGGAAGAAAACAGAAATATACAGCAGCACATCTTCCCACTGTTCAGGGAGCAGTCAGGCCAAATGCTGGTCCTAAATAGAAATAAGATATAATATCCATGAGTGCTGGTACTATGGCAAAGTGGGCCATTATACTATAGATTGCTGGCACAATCCTTCAGTGTCCAAAGGTAGCCAACCTGAGGAAGACTGCAGGAAGGCAAGGTAATTTTCAGGCTAATGTGAACCTTGGACCCAATAGATATTGGGGTCCTAAGGTGAGATGAATTGTGCTTTTCAGGTTAGCTCAAGTACCAATTCCTCTAAATGGTACTTGGATAGTGGATATTCCAGGCACATGACTGGAACAAAGGAGCTGTTGAAGGAGTTCACTCTAGTAAAGAATGGACCTAAGGTCATTTTTGGAGGCTCTAATAAGGGAATAACCAGAGGTTATGGCAAGATATCAAATGACATAATCACCATCACAAAGGTGGCTTATGTGGAGTGGTTGCAACACAACCACATATGAATAAGCCAACTATGTGACCTTGGTTATGACATTTCTTTTCACAAGGATAAGTGCCACAAAAAGTGGTTAATTGACCAAAGTGTCATCTTAACAGGCACTAGGAGTGAGAATATTTATTGTTTTAACTTTTCTTGCTTAGATAGTAGTTCTTCTATATGCCTAGTTGTAAATGACAATATCTCACATTGTGTCCAATGGGACAAGAGACAGGTTCATTTGAATTATAAGTCCATTGGTCAGCTCTTCAGTGATGAGCTAGTTAGAAATGGCCCCAAAATAAAATGCTCCAAGGAGGGTATCTATGCTGCTTGCCAAAAGGGTAAGTAGACTAAGACCTCCTTCAAGGGCATTGGGACCAAGGACTTAGTGAGATGCTTATATCTCCTTCATATGGACTTGTTTGGTCCTATGCCTGTTCATAATCTAGGTAGGAAGGTCTACACCATTGTGGTGGTTGATGACTATTCTAGATTTTCTTGGGTGTTCTTCCTTAGAAGAAAGGATGAAACCCTTGATGCCTTCATGAATTTTGTCAGGCAGATTCAGAATGAACTTACATGCTCTATGGTCAAAATGAGAAGTGACTATGGAACTAAATTTCAGTTTGCTGCCATGACTACTTTCTGTGAAGAGCAAGAGATTCATCAAGAATTCTCCTCCCCAAGAACACCCCAACAAAGTGGGTTAGTTGAGAGGAAAAACAGGACTCTCATAGAAGCAGGGTTATCATTGTTGAGTGATACTTCTCTCCCTAAATATTTCTGGGCTGAGGCAGTTAACACTGCATGTCATGTTCTCAATAGGGCTTTGAAAGATGGGGGTTAGATCTGCTTTACTCTAGAGGGGGGGGGGGGGGTGAATAGAGTAATTAAAAATTTTTGGCTGATTAAAATATTATCAGAATATATTAGTGATACCAGTAGTAGTAATAAAAGGAAAAGATAATCTAATCTAATCTAATCTACCACAGCAAAATATCAGAGCACAGCTAGCCTGACACAGCCACATCAAGAACAAAAAGAAAAGAGGAAACCAGACGACACAAGAAATTTTATAGTGGTTCCCTAACCTGGGTACATCCACTCTTCTACCACCCTGGTAGGAGTCCACTAGCAAGTTTTTGATCAGGTGACTGCCACCCTTAAGCATATGATCAGGTGCCAAAAAACCAAAATAAACTTTTGAAGGGAGTTAATAAACCCTTTATACAGGAGGGGGAGAGAGATTTGATGGTGTCTTCTCTTTCTCTATTCAACAGAGAAGACTAGTGGATTACTGTTGTCAAGACTCCTTCAGAATCACTTGGAGATTTGCACAGGGTGTAGGTCTTCAGCCTTGACTTGAGATAATCTAGGAACTTCTGACTAATTTAGAGATTGTTGTCCTTGAAAGCTCCTGGAGTGGAAGTTGAAGAAGACTCTTGATAGTGATTGTTGTTCTTCTTTTTCTTCAGTAAGATCAAGGAGAAAACAAAGTGTTTTCTGCACAGAGAATTTTTGAATGTATTTCTGTGTTCTCTGTATTGCTCTCTAAGTCCTGTTGTGTTGTTCCTTGAAAGCTTATTACTTTTGACTGAAAAGAGAAAAATCTCTTTTATATTCTTTGTAGAAATTCTCCTTTGAATCTTGAATTCTCTGCATTGAATGCTGATTGCCTGTATAATGAAATACGGCTGGAGAATATTTTCTTTAATGTGTTTCCCAACTGTCCCAATAAATTAAGCAAATAATTAACCTGATGAAGACCATAATTAATGTTGTCACTAACGGCTATATTCAGAGAATATATGCATTAATTACTCAGGAAATTATTATTAAATAATATAAAATAAGGACAAAAATGAGGAAAATTCTAAGTCCGGAACTGTAACAGAAATCGTCGACCTCGGAATAGATTTCATCGACCAGAGATCAAAGTTCATCGACCAGAGAAATCCTATTCGTTGAGCTAAGAAATCCTGTTCGTCGCCCTGAGATCCAAGTTCATAGGCCAGAGCACAACGAACTGTATTGTGTGAATAACTTGCTAATTCTGCGCTCCAAGTTCGTCGAGCTGATAATCTATCTTCGTCGAGCTGAGTTTATAGAAAATATTCTAGAAAAAATGTGTTAAAGTTGAAATCCAGACTTCGTCGACCCGAGCTCGAATATCGTCGAGCTCAACTCAGAGAATTAACTCTGAGTTCGTCGAGCGTAGCACGACTATCGTTGAGCTGAGTTCGACGAACGTCGAACTTATATACTGAGCTTGATTTCTTCTAAGTCTTGAGTCAATCTGAGGTCTTCTGCTGCCTGGTCCATGTAAGGTTGAACCTAGTGACTTAGCCTAAACTCTAGGACTCAAAGACATGACCCTGGCTATACATTATGGGTCAGACATCCTAATTAGTGAACTTAGCCCAAATCCAACTAGGGATCCAACAATCTCCCCCTATTTGGGTAAGGTCACTAATACAAAATGAAAGAAAAACATTCACAAAGCAGAATATATATATCAGGCAGAAAATTTAAATATTCAGTAGATATGTACATAGATAGTAGCTTTGTGACAGCTTAACAAATATAGTTCAAAAAATCAAAACTAAATAGAATATATCATTTCTTCTTCTACTTTTCCTTGATAGCTTTGTCTTTCTCGGAGGGCTGTGTGAATTTGATTTCTCTATTAGGATTGGCTGCATCTCTTTTGGACAGGTCATGCCAGCAACTCCAATTATGTTGAGAGAAGTAGCTCTGGGTACAACAGCCTCTGGATGCAAATTCATATATGCATCTACATTGAAAAATTTATTAGCCTTTTCATACCATTTAAGTTCTTCTTTTCTATAAGATGACATAGTGGAATATTGTGATGGATCTCTGCCTTCAGCTTTAGCTTTGTTAATCATTGATAATCCAACAAGCTCCTGGAATCTGGGCATTCTTGCAGTATTTTCTGATTCAGGATCAACAAATGGGACTGGAGGAGAATCTGTCCTTTTTGGACTATCAACTTTTTCAATTTCAGATGCTTGTTATTGCTGCTATTGTCTGCTACTGCTAGAATATCTTTATTGACTGCTTTCATGTGATCTTGAAGATCTACCTGGTTTTCTTTGATATGTTTGAGCATATGGAATAAATCTCTGAGAAATGCTTCCTGAAGCACCAATAGTAGTAGGAGGAGGAGGAGGACCTCTCCAGTTACTTTGAGAAGGAGGAGGAGGAGAGTACCTTCTACTCTTCTTCCTGGCTTTCTACTCATTCTTGGAAAGCCACATTCATGCTGGCATCCCTGGGTATGGATTAATATTCTGTAGAATATAATATGGAGTATCATGAGTGGGATTTGATTTAGAAGCAGCTTTAGAAACAACCTTTCTCTTCTTAGAGACTTTCTTCTTGGCAGTAGAACTATCATCATTATCAGAATCATCATCTTCATCTTCATCATCAGAAGATCCCTAAGGATTGTTATATAGGTCATCAAGTGCCTTCAGGATGTCTTGGGAAATTTTTTTTTTCAGCCTGAGGAGCCACTGAAGATTCTGGAAGAGCTGGTTGAGCAACACTGGTTTTAGAAATACTTTTAGCAATTAACTTATTTTCTTCTTCAATGTCAGCCATAATAATTTCATCTAAATCTGGAAGAGGGCTGTCATCCATTTTGTATGTAGGAGGAGAGATAACGTTTGGAGAAGAACTGGCCTTGGGGGCTGATATTTTTGGAACCTCTGTTACTGGAAAACTAGCCTTAAGTTGCTTGTCAACTGTAGGACCTATTGGGGCAATATATGGAACTATAGCCATAGGAGGTTTTGGGCAGACAAATGGAAGGTAATTCAAATGAATTGTATCAAAAGAATTTAGTAAACTGAATAAATCAACTATGGGATTGAAAACACAATCAATAACAGTTATTATTTCTGGCATAACTAAATCATCCATGTCTATATCAGAATCAATTAAATTAATTATTTCAGCTGGAATGGCTGTTTCTTCTGAATCATATGATATCAAAGAATCTTCTGCTGCTGTTGCTGTATAGGGGGGAACTGGAACTTCTTCACAGAACATCTCCCCCTGACTGGGTTCAGGGGGTCCTGAAGCCAGTCCTCCAAAAGAAGGGGTAGAGGACAGATCAACAACTCTGGAAGAAAGAGAGGTGATTGAAGCAGAGAGAGGAGCTATAACAGCAGTTATAAGCTTCTAAAGAGCGGGAGAAATAAATGCTAGAAGGTCTTTAGCTATATCATAAAAATTGAGATAAAGGGGTTCAGGAGAAGTGGAGGAGTATGGAGTATGATGTCCATAGTTTGAACATACAGAAAATGCATTAGAGAAGTTTGTATGTGTGTAGTCTGGAGCAGTAGAGGGAATGTCAGTGTGGATGACTGAAGGGAGATTCGTGGTAGAAGGTTGGACTGTGGTTGTGGGTGAGGAGATGGGTTCCTGGATTGGAGAATTATTTGGAGATGGTATTGGAGTGGAATGATCATGTACAGGTGAAGTAGATGTAGAGGGTAAGGAGGTGAGCAGATTAAAGGTGGGTGATGACATAAATGTGTCAGGATGTATGTCATTTAAATGAGGTGGAAGAGGAGATGGAGGTGGAGTGATGTGCTCAGGAGATGGAACTGGTGTTGATGCTGGTGTGGGTTGATGTTGTTGTTGAGTTGGTGGAGTATGAATTGGAGAAGATGATGGTTGTTGTTGAGGATGAGGTGAAGGAATGTTGGTGGAAGGAAGAATTTCTTCTGGAGGTGGAGGAGAGGTCGTTACTGCCCTGGTGCTCTCAGAAGTCCTGGAGGAGGATGAAGCCTTGGATGGCTTTGAGATTTTACTCTCTCATCTCCCAAAACGTGCAGATATAAGCCTTTTAGAGGCACTTATGAACACTGTCATGGTGACCAGTAGTTCATGAGCCTTTTCTTGAAGGACTATTCCCAGAATCTTTCCAAAGCAAACTTCCTTCTTATTATTTTTCTTCTTAATTAAATAAAACAGCAGTTTTTCCCAGTTTACTGCTTTATTCTCAACCAGAGCACTCATCACAAGAAACTGGTGCCTGGTGATGTAGTCGTGAGCGGTATGTTTGCCCAATAAAATCTTGCCGACAACATCAGCCAAAAAATTATACTCAGTAGACAAATTTTTCTTCAGCAATTTGTTTTGGTTTTCTCCAGAATGACCCATCTTTATCAACATAGTATCATACTCATCACTATCCATCTCTATTTCTTCATTACCATTTATCAGACTAAAAATTTGGTTAGTGTATCGGGGGAAAGCGAAACTGCGTTATCGGATATTATCCCTATCATTGTATCTTCCTCTGGTGTTGTAGAGGTGAACACCCATTCCTTAATCTCAATCATTGCTATCTTGATTCAACGAGACATAAAGTTCTTCAGATTTTGTTCTTCAAAAAGTTTCTGAATATCCACAAAAATCTGGTCAGAGTGCTGGAAGGATTCGAAGTCAATGTCAAAGCCCATGTCGAACTTCATGGCAGTAAGAGAGGTCGCCGGTATCTCCATTAGTTCGCTTGCAAAAGAAAAACCGAGATCAAGTGCAAGGGAACAGAAAGCGCGGGACGGAGCTCGAAGAAAAGCTAGATATATGGTTTTCAGAATATGAAGTGGTAGACTCCATCCGATGAAAAGTAAACAATTCTTCGATCTCAGTTCGACGAAATATTTTATTAACAAAAGTATTCGTCGATCTTAGTCAAAAGAAGTGAAAAAATTTCATCGAGTTCAGTTCGACGAAATTTTCCTGAAGCAATATTGTCGATCTCCGTTTGACAAAAAAACTTCACACACAGAGAGTTCATCGATCTCCGTTCGACTGATTTCTCAAGAACTTTTCTCAATTCGTCGATCTCCGTTCGATGAATTGAGATAAATTCTTCGACCGCAGACAGAAATTTAAATTAAGGTCTCTTCATTGATCATACCAAGCTGATTTATAAAGAATAGATGGTTCCTCTCATCCAATGATTTGGTGAAGATGTCTGTTCTTTGCAAATCAATGTAGGTGTAGACAATCTTAATTTTATTTTTGTCCACACACTCTCTAATGAAATGATGCCTGATGTCTATAAGCTTAGTTCTACTATGATGCACTGGATTTTGTGCAATAGAAATTGCACTTGTGTTATCACAGAGTAAGGTTGAATTATTTAAGTTTAAGCCATAATCCAGGAGTTAGTTCTGAATCCATAACATCTGGGAACAACAACTGCCAACAACTATGTATTGTGCTTCAGCAGTTGAAGTGGACACAGATGACTGCTTTTTACAAAATCAAGACACTAGTCTTATACCAAGGAACTGGCATGTCCCTGAGGTAGTTTTTCTGTCTACTCTACATCCAGCAAAGTCAGCAGCTGAGTATCCAGTCAACTCAAACTCTGACTAAGTTGGATACCAGAGTCCTATACTAGGACAACTCTTTATATATATTAAAATTCTTTTTAAGAAAATAAGGTGAGATTTTTTAGGGTTCACATGGAACCTAGCACAAAGGCATATAGCAAACATTATGTCAAGTCTACTTGCTGTAAGATATAATAGGGACCCAATAATGGCCTTATATAATTTCTGATCAAAAGGTAACCCATGTTCATTAGAGTCAATTACAATATTTGTATCCATAGGTGTTTTCTTGGCTAACGCATCTGACATCCCAAACTTTTTGATAAGCTCTTTAGCATACTTAGATTGGGATATGAAGATGCCATCAGATAACTGCTTCACTTGTAGACCAAGAAAGTAGGAGAGCTCACCCATACTACTCATTTCAAACTTTGAATACATGAGATCAGAGAACCTCTTGCATAGTTTGGAATCTGTAGACCCAAATATAATGTCATCTACACAGATTTATACTAATAAGATTTGATCCTTATGGTGTCTAGTGAATAATGTACTATCTACAATGCCCCTAGAAAACTTATACTCTAGAAGAAAGCTAGCTAAGGTCTAATACCAAGCTCTTGGAGCTTGCTTTAAACCATAGAGAGCTTTATGTAATTTAAAGACATAAGAGGAATGAGTTGGAGAGATAAAATCGGGTGGTTGCTCCACATAAACCTCTTCTTTAAGTTCATTCAAGAATGCACTCTTGACATCCATTTGGAATACCTTGAACTTTTTGTAGGCAACATATGCAAGGAAGATTTTGTTTGCTTCCAGCCTTGCAACAGGTGCAAATATCTGGTCATAATCAATCCCAGCCTCTTGCCTATAGCCTTGAGCAACCAGCCTTGCCTTGTTTCTTATTATAATACCTTGGGCATCAAGCTTGTTTCTGAATACCCATTTAGTTCTAATGACTGGGCAGTCTTTTGGTCATGGAACTAAGTCCCAAACTCTGCATCTCTCAAAGTGGTTGAGCTCCTCTTTCATTGTAATAATCCAGTGGGGATCTTGCTCAGCATCTTTGATAGATTGGGGCTCAATTTGAGATATGAAGCAGGCATGCATCAAGTCTTGGTTGAGTTAATGCCTGGTCTGCACACCAACTGAAATGTCTCTAATCACTTAAGATACATGGTGATATCTAAGTGTGACAAATTCAGTAGGTGGAGTTGGTTGAGCAACAGCTTGGGGAATAAATTCCTCTTGTGGAATTATAGTAGCTGTTGGTGGTTCTTCACTGATTTCACTGTCTTCATCAATATATGGAGAAGGTTGGCTAATAGCCTCATTGGTGAGGGTCAGTTCATTTAACTTCTCACACAAATTTGGTTCCTGCAAATAATTACTGGTAGAAATTTCTTTCTTCTTGTAAAACATGTCAGTTTTATCAAATAAAATATGTACAAATTCTTCAATTTTCATGGTAGATTTATTAAAGACCCTATAAGCCTTGCTTACTTGGGAATATCAAAGAAAAATTCACATTTCAGCCTTGGCTTCAAATTTTCTAATGTGTTTCTTATTGTTGTTGTGAATGTAACATAAGCAACCAAAATTTTTGAA
This sequence comes from Platanthera guangdongensis, assembly GCA_039583875.1. Lineage (NCBI taxonomy): Eukaryota > Viridiplantae > Streptophyta > Magnoliopsida > Asparagales > Orchidaceae > Platanthera > Platanthera guangdongensis. The sequence continues at coordinate 135,560,159 of CM077167.1, forward strand.
ATAGTTTACTTTAGCTTTCTTTCCTTTAAGTAGCTCATAAGGAGTCTTATTCTTAAGCTTGTGTATAAGACTTCTATTCAATACATAATTTTCTGTGCTCACAGCCTCTGCCCAAAAGGATAGGGGCATATGAGCATCTACAAGTAATGTGCCTACAGATTCAATTAATGTTCTATTCTTCCTTTCAGCAACCCCATTTTGTTGAGGTGTTCTAGGAGCTGAGAAGCAGTGTCTGATACCTTCCTTCTCACAGAACTCTTGCATAAGAAGAGACTCAAACTCAGTACCATGATCACTTCTGATCAATGTAACTGGAGTAGAGTACTTAATCTATATGTTCTTGAGAAAATCTGTAAGAACCTTGAATTTATCAGACTTAGATCTCAGAAAGAATACCCAAGTGAATCTTGAGAAGTCATCTACAATCACTAAAGTATAAGATTTCCCTCCTAGAATTTATACTGCCAATAGGGCTAAAAAGGTCCATATGTTGTAAGTACAATATTCTAGGTGAGTCACTTTTATTTACTGATTTAAAACTACTTTTAGTTTGCTTGCCTAATTGACAAGCCATGTAAAGGCTTTCCTTCTTGTAGGGGCAAGAAGATAATCCTCTGACAAGGTTGTCCCTAGAGAGTTTGACAATATTTTTCAGATTAACATGACCTAATCTCTTATGACAAAGGTCATTATTGTTACTAGTTTGATTAAATAAACAGATTTCAGATTTAGCTGACTGGAAGTTAACTATGTAAATGTTTCTTACTCTAGTGCCAGTCAAAACTAAATGCTTATCTAAAGAAGTAATAATGCAGAAAGTTTTAGTAAATGTTACCTGAAACCTTTCATCACATAATTGGATTATGGAGATGAGGTTATGCTTCAGTCCATTTACATATGCAACCTTCTTGAAGGTGACTACCCCAATCTTGACCTTTCCATAGCCTTCAGTCTGGCCACAATTAAAGTCACCAAATATTACTTTTGGTCCTAACTTTGACTTGAAGTTGATTAGGTTGTCCTTGTTTCTAGTCATGTGTTTAGAATAGCCACTATCCAGATACCACTGTTGCTCTGTGGTGGGATAGTCTTTCACCTGCAAAGAAATAGATTAGCTATTCTTGACCCAGGTTACCTTGGGTCCTTCTTTCTTCACATAACTTAAACTAGAGATATAAGAATATTTAGGCTGGCATTTATAACCTAAAGGGTGATATCTTCTAGGTGGAATGATCCATTGATTAAATTGATTATAGAAATATCTTGGTTGGTTATGAGTTTTAGCAAAATTAAAGTTTCTGTTAAACTGAACTGCGTTTGACGAATTCTGGTACGTTCGTCGATCTGAGTTCGACGAATGGGGATGAGTTCATCGAACTCCACTCAGAGAATGAAAGTAGTCATTTTCTGGGCCCCAAATTCATCGATCTCGGGTCGACGAACCATACTGGTTTCGTCGATTGAAGTTCAACGAATGATTATAGTGAAAGTTTGCGTTTAGAGTTCGTCGACTGGAGTTTGACGAACTGTACACATTTTGTCATTCGGAGTTCGACGAAATCTGTTAAACATTGTTATTATTTGGATTTTTCTTATTTTGTTCCTTTTTCTTATTCTTTTGTTTTAATTCAGTTTGTTTAACATTATTATTGTTTTCTATCTTTTCTTTTCCTTTCTCTGATACAAATTTTATAGGTGTAGTTAAGATGTTCTTCTGAATTGGTGGGGTTGGCTTGATGAAGCACCTAATCCCAGCTTGTCATTTAGCCTGGCATTAACTGTGCTTGTGATGTCCATCAACTTGATGCTTCTCCCATTTAGGGATTCTTCAAGTTTCCTAGCCTTAGCTAATTCAGATTTTAGTGATATAATTTGTTCTTTTGCTAGAGTTAATTCATCTTTTAACTTGATGTTCTCAGAAATATAGTTTTCATGATCAATTAACTTTTCCCTAAGTGATTTAATTTCCTTTTCAGAATTTATTAAATCTATACACATGGATTTAAATTCAATTTTTAAACTATCAGAATTGTAATCAAAGGAAGATAGTACCTAATCTGCCTCTGATTCAGATTCTTCATTGTCTGACTCTTTTGTTTATTCCTCAGCATCAGATGGGCTGCAAGTGGCATTGATAGCCAAAAGGCAAACTTCCCTTGCCTTAGCTTCTTATTCCTCTTTACTGGAGCTAGAAGATGAGGATTCATCTTTAGTATCACTCCAAGTCTCAGCCACAAAACCCTTCTCTTTTCTTTTGTGCTTGCTGGAAGAAGGCTTGCTGTAGTGATACTTCTTGGAGTCCTTCTCTCTTCTTCTTTCATTATTTTGATTTTCTGGACACTCTGAGATAAAGTTCCCTGGCTTCCTACACCCAAAACAAATAATTTCTTTAGTGGGTGTTTTGTCATACCTTGGTTTATCATCCTGCCTGGATGACTTTCTTCTGAAGTCATTTCTTGCCATCTTGTAGAATCTCTTGGCTAAGAGACTCAGAAGTTCATCACTGGTAGTTGGGGCTTCTGTCTCTTCTGAAGCTTTGAAGGCTATATTCTGCTCATTTCTTGTTGTTGGAGGAGTCTTCTGTTCTGCAGCTTCTCTGGACTTTATCAGTTGCTCATATGATTTGAGCTTTCCCAGGAGAGATTTTGTAGAAATCTCTTTCAGACTTCTAGCCTCCTTGATTGGCCAAATTCTGGAATCCCAAGTGCTAGGGAAGCACATTAGGATTTTGTCATTCACCTCAGTAAGAGAGATGTCTTTGTCCAAGGTCTTCAACTCACTGATAATTGAACTTAATTTGTTGTACATGTCACTAACAGATTCTGATTCTTCCTTCTTAAAGTTCTCATACTGGGAGATGAGAGTTGATCTTCTATCTTTCCTCTCATCAGCTGAGCCAGCAACTATCTGGTTTAGAGAGTCCCAGATTGCTTTTGCAGATGTACATTCAACCACTTTCCGAAATATGTCATATGACATAGTCTGAGCCAATATATTCAGGGCCTTTGCATTTGCAATCTTTGCCCTTTTCTGAGCATCCATCCACTCAGGTGGTGGAACAACATGAGTGCTTGAAGTAGAGGTAGATGCAGTAACTGTAGGTTGAGGAGGACCTGTCAAAATATAATTATATATGTCCTCATCAATAGAATTCATATACAGCCTGATTCTTGCCTTCTAGATTGCAAATTTATTCAAGTTGCAAACTGGAGGTCTGGTGCTTGCATAATCTTTATTCTGTGCCATGTTATGAAATAATCAAAACTAGGAGAAATGAGGATCAGATCTAATAAAGGATCTTTTGGTTCAAGTGTTAGCTTGTACAACCAAAGGAACACCCCTCTGATACCAATTGAAAGATGAGAGTTAGATCTGATTTACTCTAGAGGGGGGCGGGAATAGAGTAATTAAACTTTTTGGCTGATTAAAATATTATCAGAATATATTAGTGATACCAGTAGTAGTAATAAAAGGAAAAGATAATCTAATCTAATCTACCACAATAAAATATCAGAGCACAGCTAGCCTAACACAGCCACAACAAGAACAAAAAGAAAAGAGGTAACCAGATGACACAAGAAATTTTATAGTGGTTCCCCAACCTAGGTACATCCACTCTTCTACCACCCTGGTAGGAATCCACTAGCAGGTTTTTGATCAGGTGACTGCCACCCTTGAGCTTATGATCAGTTGCCCAAAAACCAAAATAAACTTTTGAAGGGAGTTAATAAACCCTTTATACAGGAGGGGGAGAGAGATTTGATGGTGTCTTCTCTTTATCTATTCAATAGAGAAGACAAGTCGATTGCTATTGTCAAGACTCCTTCAGAATTACTTGGAGCCTTGCACAGGGTGTAGGTCTTCAGCCTTGACTTGAGATGATCCAGGAACTTCTGACTGATTCAGAGATTGTTGTCCTTAAAAGCTCCTGGAGTGGAAGTTGAAGAAGACTCTTGATAGTGATTGTTGTTCTTCTTATTCTTCAGTAAGATCAAGAAGAAAACAAAGTGTTTTTTGCACAAAGAATTTTTGAATGTATTTCTGTGTTCTCTGTATTGCTCTCTAAGTCATATTGTGTTGTTCCTTGAAAGCTTATTAATGTCGACTGAAAAGAGAAAAATCTCTTTAATATTCTCTGTAGAAATTCTAATTTGAATTTTGAATTCTCTGCATTGAATGCTGATTGCCTGGAGAATAAAATATGGCTGGAGAATATTTTCTTTAATGTGTTTCTCAACTCTCCCAATAAATTAAGCAAATAATTAACTTGATGAAGACCATAATTAATGCTGCCACTAACGGCTATATTCAAAGAATATATGCATTAATTACTCAGGAAATTATTGCTAAATAATATAGAATAAGGACAGAAATGAGGAAAATTCTAAGTCTGGAACTGCAACAAAAATCGTCGACCTCTGAACAGATTTCGTCAACCTCTGAACAGATTTCGTCGACCAGAGATCAAAGTTTGCCGACCAGAGAAATCCTGTTCGTCGAGCTGAGAAATCCTGTTCGTCGACCTGAGATCCAAGTCCGTCGACCTGAGCACAATAAACTACATTCTGTGAATAACTTGCATATTCTACGCTCCAAGTTCGTCAAGCTGATAATCTATCTTCGTCGAGCTGAGTACCAAGAAAATATTCTGGAAAGAATGTGTTGAAGTTGAAATCTAGACTTCGTCGACCTGAGCTCGAATATCGTCGAGCTCAACTCAGAGAATTAACTTTGAGTTCATCGAGCGGAGCATGAATATTGTCGAGCTGAGTTCGACGAACGTCGAACTTATATACTGAGCTTGATTTCTTCCAAGTCTTGAGTCAATCTGAGGTCTTCTGCTGGCTGGTCCATGTAAGGTTGAACCTAGTGACTTAGCCTAAACTCTAGGTCTCAAAGACATGACCCTGGCTATACATTGTGGGTCAGACATCCTAATTAGTGAACCTAGCCCAAATCCAACTAGGGATCCAACAGGCTTCTATCACCAAAGGCCACAAGAAGACACCCTATGAGATCTTGAAGGGCAAAAAACCAAACATATCCTATTTCAGGATCTTTGGATGCAAGTGTTTCATCTTGAACAATGTCAATTCAAAAGTGACTAAGTTTACTGCCAAATCACATGAGGGAATCTTTGTTTGGTACAACAATAATAGTAAGGCATATAAAGTCTATAACTTGACCAATCAGGTTGTAGAAGAGTCTATCCATGTAGTGTTTGATGAGTCAAGCATGATTAACAGTGAGCTGTAAAGCTCTTTGCCTAGTTTTGCAGGTATAGAAGTCTTGATGGAAAAACTCTCCATCAAAAATAAAGACCCAGCTGTGCAAGAAGAATGTGTAGAGGGATGCTGTCCAGAAGAAGCACATGATAGTCTAGCTGGATATGAAGACCAACCAGTTGAAGAAAATGGTGCTCAATAAGAAGCAGTCAGGCTTCCCTTAGCAGTCAGATATATGAGAGATCATCCTCCAGATCAGATAATAGGTGAGGCCAGCCAAGGTGTACAGACAAGAAGCATAAGTTTTAACACAGCTCTATATTCCAGCTTCCTGTCACAAGAAGAGCCCAAGAAATTTGAACAAGCAGATCAAGACCAATTCTGGATTGGTATAATGCAAGAAGAACTGAACCGGTTCAAAAGGTGCAAGGTCTGGAAGCTGGATACCAGACCAGATGGACATAATATCATTGGAGTCAAGTGAATTTTCAGAAATAAACTTGATGAAAATGATATTATAATAAAGAAAAAAGCTAGACTGGTGGCCAAAGGGTATAAACAGGAAGAGTGGTTTGATTATGATCAGAATTTTGCCCTAGTTACAAGGTTGGAAGCCATCAGATTGTTCCTTGCATTTGCAGCATTCTAGGTATTCAAGGTCTTACAGATGTGTTGGAACCCTACTTGTGATTTGGGCTAGGTTCACTATTAGGTTTGTTTAGATGACCCAACATGTATAGTTTAGGGTCATAAGTTATTTCTAGGGTCAAGGTCAGCAACACATACTTAGATTGTTAGTACCCTCCTTTAGAAGGCTTTAGAGATAGAAGACTTCAGAGGAAATGCAGTTAAAAAGAATGCAGAAAAGGGGTTCAACAACAGCTAAACTCAGCTCGACGACCGTCAATCTCAGATCGACGAACTCAGAGTTCCTTCTCTGAGTTGAGCTCGACAAAAGTCTAGCTGAGATCGACGAACTGTGATCTCATATCAGAAGTTCAGCTCGACGAAGGACTATCTCAGTTCGACGAACTTGGAGCTCAGGTCGACGAAATCCTTGCTGAGTTCGACTAACTCCTTCCAGGTTCTGTTCGACTAATCCTCTCTGCAGTTTCTCAGTTCGACTATAGGAGTTTGATTTCAAATTATATTATATTAATACAGTAATACTCTGATAATTAATGCTCAGTATTCTCAAGAATATAACCGTTACCTGACAACATTAATTGTGGATTTCACAGAGTTATTATTCTACCAAATTTACTAGGACAGTTTGAGAAATGCATTCAAGACTAAATTAGCCATTCCAACTCCCAGAAATTATGCAGAGGATTTCAAGAAAAGAATTTAAGATTCAAATATTTTTGAATCTGCAATCAATTATAAAGTGATTTTCAGATGAATGCCTGTAATTAGAAGAAAAAGAAAATCAGTAATCAGAGAACAAAAGATATAGAGACAAATATATCTTGTTCTTCATCATCTGCTTCAAGCTCGTCTTCCAGCAACAGATCTTCAATATGAGACCAAAAGTTCACATCTCTCAGAAACATTTACTGGAGGAAGAAGTTTTCAAAGAAGGCCTACACCCTGAAGCAAAGCTTCCACTCCTGATCGGATTCATACAACTCAAGGGGAGCTTTAATATTATCCACAATCCACTAGTCTTCTCAGAAATTTGAGACAGAGAAGACAACATTATTTCTATTCTTTCTTTCAATGTGTACAGTGTTATAACTCCCTTCAAAAGTTAAACCTTTTGGTTCACAAGTCACCTGATCAAAATACTTGAGATTAATTTTTGTGCACCTGATCAAAAACTCAAAGGGTTGCTAGATCTCCCTTAGAAAAATAAATCTTCTAGTGACAGGGCACCTGTTCAAAAACCTGTGGTAACAGGGCACCTGATAAAAAACCTGTGGTGGCATGACACCTGAGCAAAAACTTGTAATGGATTTCTACCAGGGTGGTAGAAGAGTGGATGTACCTAGGTTTATTGGGGAACCACTATAAATTCCTCGTGTCATCTGGTTGTGCCTTTACTTGTTTATTTTTTGTGCTATGATATTTCTCTTTATATATATATATATATTTATCATCTACTTTAAACTCCACTGTAAAAAAAAATAAAATTTTTAAAATACTCTATTCACCGCCACCCCCTCTAGAGTTAAGTTAGATCTATCCCTCACTTTCAATTGGTATCAGAGGAACAAGTTACTTGGTTGTACAGACTAACACCTGAACCAAAAGATCTTTGATAGATCTTATCTACTCTAGTTTGTCTTTTATATCATGGCACAAAATAAGGAGTATTCAAGTACCAGACCTCCAGTATGCAATCTTAATAAGTTTGCACTTTGGAAGGCAAGGATTAGGCTTTATATGAATTCCATTGATGAGGATATATATAATTCCATTCTGACAGGTCCCCCACTACCCGTGGCAACAATAACAAACACAAGTGTAGTGCCACCACCTGAGTGGACTGAAGCATAGAAGAAGGCCAAGATTGCTGATGCTAAAGCAATGAACATTCTGGCCCAAACTATTTCTGATGATATATTCCATAAGATTGCTGAACGTACTTCAGAAAAGGCCATTTGGGACTCCCTAAATGCTATGGCAGCAGGAACTGCTGATGAAAGGAAAGATAGGAGATCACACTTGATCTCTCAGTATGAGAATTTCAAGAAGGAAGAGTCAGAATCAGTTGTAGAAATGCATAATAGACTCAGTCTCATAATAAATGAGCTAAAAACTCTGGACAAGAACATCTCATTGACAGAGATAAATGGCAAGATCCTTATATGCATCCCTAGTAAATGAGACTCTAGGATCTGACCAATCAAGGAAGCCAGAAGCCTAAATAAAATCTCTACTGAAACTTTGTTGGGCAAGCTCAAGTCGTATGACCAGCTCATCAAGACCTGAAAAGCTGAGCAAATGACTTTATCATCAGGAAGGAAAGAGCAAAGCATTGCTTTTAAAGCAACTGAAGAAGCAACAACCATTCTAGATAATGAAGTTCTATTGAGTCTCTTGCCTAAGAGATTTTACAAGATGACAAGGAAGGATTTCAGGAGAAGATCTTCCAGAAAAGAAGATAAGCCAAGGTATGACAAGACTCCAACTAAAGAAATAGTTTGCTATGGATGCAGGAAACCCAGACATATCCTTCCAGAATGTCCTAAAAAGCAAAAAAAAGACAAAATGAAAGAGAGGGACTCCAAGAAGCATTCACACAAGCCCTCTTCCAGCTAATACAAGAAGAAGGAAAGAAGATTTGTTGTTTAGACTTGGAGTGAATCTGAGTCAGAATCTTCATCCAGCTCCTGTGAGGTTGAAGAAGAGGCCAAGGCCAGAGAGATCTGCTTGATGACAATCAATGCATCTTGCAGCAACTCTGAAGCTGCTAATTTAGAAGCTGACAACTCAGAAGATGAATCTGTATCAAAAGAAGATCAAGTAATTTCTTCTTTTGATTTTACTTCAAACCAATTTAAAACTGAATTTAAATTGTTATGCAATGATTTAATTAAATCTGAGAAGGAAATCAAACTCCTCAGAGAAAAGCTAATTGAATTTGATAACTTATTTTCTGAAAATATCAAGCTTAAAGAAGATTTAAAAACTGCTAATGATCAAATACTATCTTTGAAAACTAAATTATCTGAGGCTAAGAAATTTGAAGAATCCCTTAATGGGAGAAATATCAAATTGATGAACATTACAAGTATAGTCAATGCCAGGCTTAATGGAAAACTGGGCTTGGGAGCTTCATCTAGTCAGTCTCCTATATTACAGAAAAATACTTTATCTACTCCTATAAAATTTGTTTCATAAAAAGGAAAAGAAAACGTAGAAGACACTAATAAAGAAACATAAGTTTTATAAAACACTAAACAAAAGAAAAAGAAAAAATTTAATAAAAATTATGTTCAACATATTTCGTCGAACCAAGCTCGACGAAATGAATATGGTTCGTCAAACTTAGATCGATGAACTATGAACGCAGACTTTCAGTATAATTATTTGTCTAACTGTGCTCGACGAACTCAATATGGTTCGTCGAACCGTGATCGTCAAACGTGGGGCGCAGAAAATGAATACTTCCATTCTGTAAACGGAGTTCGACAAACTCATCCTTGTTCGTCGAATGCATATCGAAGAACTTATTACAATTCATCGAATCCAGTTTCTTATAACAGAAACTTTAATTCTTTTCAAAATTTTATCAAACTAAAACCTTTATTAATCCTTTTACTCAGTGGATTATTCTACTTAGGAGATATCATCCACTAGGTTATAAGGACCAACCTGAATTTTCTTATATCTCTAGCTATAAATATGAAAGAAATCAAGGACCCAAGGTTACCTGGGTCAAGAATAACTAATCTTTTTTTCTACATATAAAGAACTATCCTACAATAGAGGAACAATGGTACTTGGATAATGGTTATTCAAAACATATGACAGGATCATAAGTTAACCTAAGTGATTTCAAGGAAAAGCTTGGACCAAAAGCGATATTTGGAGACTCCAAATGTGGACAGATAGAAGGATATGGAAATGTCAAAGTTGGAGTAGTTACCTTTAGGAAGGTAGCCTATGCAAATGGTCTCAAGCATAACCTAATATCCATAAGTCAATTATGTGATGAAGGTTATCAGGTATCATTCAATCAAACTACTTGTATTATTACTTCTGATAAAAACAAAATTGTTTTAACTGGAATTAGATAAGAAAACATATATGTAGTTAATTTCAAATCTGCTAATTCAAAAATTTATTTATTTAACCAAATCAGTAACTCTAATGATGTATGACATAAGAGACTAGGTTATGTAATCCTTAGGAATATTGCTAAATTATCTAGGGACAACCTTGTTAGAGGACTGCCTTCTGGTTCTTACAAGAAGGAAGGACTCTGCAGGGCTTGTTAATTAAGCAAGCAAACAAAAATAGTTTCAAATCCATTAATAAAAGTGATCCACCCAGAATTTTGTACTTGCTATATATGGACCTTTTTGGCCCTATAACAGTACAAAGTTTGGGAGAAAAGTCATACACTCTAGTTATTATTGATGACTTCTCTAGATTCACTTGAGTTTTCTTTCTGAAAAACAAGTTAGATAACTTTAAAGTTCTTAAAGATTTTCTTAAGAGCATCAAGATTGAGTACTCTACTCTGGTTGCATTGATCAGAAGTGATCATGTCATCGAGTTTGAATCTCTTGTCATGCAAGGATTATGTGAGAAGGAAGGTATCAAGCACAGTTTTTTGCTCCTAGAACTCCTCAACAAAATGGGGTAGGTGAAAGGAAAAATAGAACCCTTATTGAATCTACTGAGACATTTCTTGCAGATGCTCACTTGCCCCTATCCTTTTGGGCAGAGGCTATAAGCACAACAAATTATGTTCTTAATAGAAGTCTAATTCATAAGCTAAAGGGTAAGAACCCCTATGAATTACCTGAAGGAAAGCAACCTAAAGTAGATTATTTTAAAGTATTTGCCTGTAAATGTTATATTCATAATAATAACAAGAAACACTTAAGAAAATTTGAAGCCAAAGCTACAAAGGGAATTTTCCTTGGTTATTCCCAAGTCAGCAAGGTTTATAGGATATTTAACAAATCAACATTAAAAATGGAAGAATCTGTACATGTATATTTTGATGAAGCTAACATGTACTACAAGGAGAAAGATTTTTCTACCAGTGACACTTTGCAGGTACCCTATATGTGTGAAAAGTTGGATGATTTAACCTTACCCAAGAGATTACATTGCATCCTTCTCCACAGATTGATGAAGACAGTGAAGAAGAAATTGTTGAAGTAGTTGAACCCACAACAACAAATATAATTCCACAAGAGGAATTAATTCCACAAGCTGTTGATGAACTAATTCCACCTGCTGATCTTGTCACACTTAGAGATCATCCCATTTCTCAGGTGATTGGAGACATATCAGTTGGTGTGCAAACAAGGCATCAACTCAATCAAGATCTGATGCATGCCTGCTTCATTTATCAAATTGAGCCTCAATCCATAACAGATGCAGAGCAAGATCCCCACTAGATTATTGTAATACAAGAGGAGCTCAATCAATTTGAGAGGTGTAGAGTTTGAGATTTAGTTCCAAGACCCAAAACTACCTAGTCATTGGAACTAAATGGGTCTTCAGTAACAAGTTGAATGCACAAGGCGCAGTTGTGAGAAACAAAGATAGGCTGATAGCCCAAGGATATTCACAGGAAGAAGGCATAGATTATGACCAGACTTTTGCCCCTGTTGCAAGATTAGAGGCTATCAGGATATTTCTTGTATATGCAACATTCAAGAAGTTCAAGGTATATCAAATGGATGTCAAAAGTGCATTTCTAAATGGAGAACTAAAAGAGGAAGTATATGTTGAATAACCACCAGGTTTTATCTCTTCAACTCATCCCTCTTCTGTTTTAAGCTTCATAAAGCTCTCTATGGTCTAAAGCAAGCTCCAAGGGCTTGGTATGAGACCTTAGCTAGTTTTCTTTTAGAGCGTAAGTTCATTAGAGGCATTGTAGATAGGACTTTATTCATTAGACATCATAAGTCAAAAATTTTGCTAGTCCAAATATATGTAGATGATATAATATTTGGCTATACTAATTCCAAACTTTGCTAAAGGTTTTCTGACATGATGCATTCAAAGTTTGAAATGAGTAGCATGGGTGAACTATCTTACTTCCTTGGTCTTCAAGTGAAGCAAACCCCTAATGGTATCTTTATATCTAGTCTAAATATGCTAAAGAGCTACTTAAAAGATTTGGGATGACAGATGCCTCAGCCAAGAAAACACCCATGCCATCCAATGCTGTAGTTGATTCTGATGAACGGGGCAAACCAGTTGATCAGAAAACATATAGGGCTATTGTTGGGTCCTTATTATGTTTTACACCTAGTAGGCCAGATATTATGTTTGATACTTGTATTTGTGCTAGATTTTAAGTCAGTAATAAAGAATCACACCTTATTTTACTAAAAAGAATTTTAAGACATATAAAGGGTTGTCCTAATTTAGGACTCTGGTATCTTACTGATTCAGGATTTTAATTATCTGGATTCTTAGATGCTGACTTTACTGGATGTAGAGTTGACATGAAAAGCACATTAGGAACTTGTCAGTTCCTTGGTGATAGGCTTGTGTCCTGATTTTGCAAAAAGCAAACTTCTGTGTCCACATCAACTGCTGATGCTGAATACATAGCAACAAGTAGTTGCTGTTCACAAATTTTGTGGATTCGAAGTCAGCTCCTGGATTATGATTTCAACTTAAATAATTCAACGATATTTTGTGATAATACCGGTACAATTTCCATTGCACAAAGTCCAGTGCATCATAGTAGGACCAATCATATAGAGATCAGACATCATTTCATTAGAGATTGTGTGGACAAAAATAAAATTAATCTTGTCTTTATCTCCACTGATTTACAAAGAGCAGATATTTTCACCAAACCATTAGATGAAAAGAAACATTTGTTCTTCATAAATCAGCTAGGTATAATTAATGGAGAAGCCTTAATTTAATTTTTGTCTGTGGTCGATGAACTGTCCTTTTTTCATCGAACGAAGATCAACGAACTATGAACCCTTCTTTGCGAAACATTTTGTTGAACGAAGATCAATGAATTTGTTTCAGAAAAGTTTTTCATAGAACGGAGATTGACTAATTTGTTTTAGAAAAGTTTTTCGCCGAACAGAGAATGACGAATTGTTTTTCCCCTCTTCAAACTTAGATCGAAGCTTTTATTTCTTTATAAGATTTTTCATCAAACTGAGTTCGAAGTTTTTATTTTTTTGTCGGATGGAGTTTGTATTTTCAACTTCTGAAAACTTATAATAGGTTTTTATCGAACTCCATCCCGCTCTTTCCAATTCTTTTGCACTTGATCTCTTGTTTTTGCAGGCAATGGCGATTTCAGCGGTGACACTTTCCGGAATGAAATTTGATGCCGACTTCGACATCGATATGGATTCATTCAGCCATTCTAATCAAGTTTTCAAGAACATCTTATAGTTGTTTAAGGCTCAACAGTTAAGGACCTTCATGACAACAAGGATAAAGCTTCCAGTGGCAGAGATTAAGGAATGGGTATATACAGCAAAGATTCAGGACACTCCAGTTCTTATTGGATCTATCTCAGGACATCAGGTTTCTCTTTCACCAAAAATCTTATCTGAAATTTTTGGGTTTGTTAATGGTGAAGAAGAAATAGAATTATCTAGAAGTGAATTTGATGATATTTTAGTTAGAATGGGTCACTCCTAGGGAAACCCTAACAAAATGCTGAAAAAGAACTTGTATGTTGAGCATAAGTTCTTAGTAGATGTTGTTGGAAGAGTAATCTTGGGCAAGAACTTTCCCCATGACTACATATCCAGGCACCAATTTCTTCTAACGAGTGCCCTCATAAATCAAAAATCAGTGAACTGGGGAGTTATCTTGTCTGATTCTATTAAGAAGAAGGTAACTAAGAAGGATGTTGGGTATGGGAGAAATCTTGGGCTTTTCTTGCAAGCCAAGTGCCCAGAACTTTTTGTCTCACATACCATATTTATTAATGCTTCTCAGAGGCTCACATTAGCCCTCTTTGGAAGATGGGAGAAGGTTATCACCAAGCCCTCCAGGGCCTCCTCCTCTAGAGCTTCCGAGGACACAACGACAGACACAGTCACTCCTCCAAACCTAGAAGAATTTTCTACTCCACCTCCACCTCCTCCACCCAGACTACTATCTCCCACTCTTCAACAACCATCCACTATTATTGCAGACACACCTTCTAATCCCATCCCTCTTGCCTCACCATCTCTACCACCATCTCCTCCACACTCACCAATCCACATTTCTAAGGATACACCATCTCCACCTCCTCAATCACCTCTACCATCACATCTTGATGACATACCATCCACTTCTCTTCATACAGATCCACTACTGTCATCTCCAAATTTTGATCTACTATTATCTCCATCTCTACAACACGCTCCACAACATTCACCTATCCAGGAAGAGATCATCCCTCATATCATTCCCCCTACCTTCAATCCTCTGGATGTACCTCAGTCATTCTATCTTTGTCAAAACTGTTCTACCTTAATTCTATCCTCTTCCAATCCATCCTCTGCATCTACTCAGTCTTCACCTGAGTTTATGTCTGTGGACTTCTCATCCATTTCTTCTAATATTCTTGCTTTTATCACTCATACCCTCAAGAAGCTGATAGAAGAAGCAATTGCTCCTCTTGTAGCTACCATATTTGACCTTTCTTCTAAGCTAGCTTCTTCCTCCATTGTTCCTTCTTCTAGGGGCCTGGGTTCAGGTCTCACTGAATCCAGGCAGGGGAAGATGTCTAATGAAGAAGCTCCAGTAGTTCTAGAGGTTGCAGCAGTACATGCAGAAATGATTTCAGTTTGTTCAAATGAAGAAGCAACAAATTTTTCAACACTAGAAGTTATCACTGTTTGTGTTGTTTTTATTAATCCCACAGTTGACTTATCTTCCTTATTATCTGTTTTTGAAGTTCAGCCCAGTTTTGCTCCATTTTGTGATAATTATTCTAAAACAATAGTATGTTATACTGCCCCAGTAAGCCCTTTTGCTTTGGAACAACTAAGGACAAGCTTTGTAGTTATTGAGAATATTATAGAGCAAGTAACTGATATAGAGCCAAAGGATTTATCCCCACCAACATTTGCTTGGGCTGAATACACCATGCCAGATATGGATGATTTCATGTTTCAAGATAGGGATACAGAAAATATAGAGCCACAGCCTCAGGGTGAAAAGGAAGATATAGATGTACAACCACAGGCTGAAATAATAAATACAGATATACAGCCACAAGCTCCCCAACAATTTTTGCTGAAATGCTAAAACAAATTGATGCTCTTTATGATCAGCCTGCTGAAGAATCTGATGATGATGATGTTAATTCAGATGATTTAGAAGATTTTGGTTCAAAGAAAAGAAAAGCTAAGAAGAAGGCTCCAGTAAAAGTTGCTCCTAAACCTTCATTAAATGCTGACATTCCTTATTACATTTTGCATGTAATTACTCCCACTCCAGATACTCCTTACTGGATGAGGTTTTCTAAAAATGAACAAAAGAACAGAAAAAATATGAAAAGGTATGGTTCTCCTTCTCAAAGGTCTTAGAGAGGAGCTCCTCCTCCTCCTCCTGCATCAGGATCAACATGAAGTGTTTCTCAAGCTCATAGGTCTACTTCTCACTCACATCAATCAAGACCTACTCAAATTAGCCGAGATAGACTTTCAAGGTCAGAATCTCAGTCCAGCAGCCAAAAAAGAAGACAACAACAATAACATAATAATCAAAGTAGCCAGCAGACATCTTAAGGTAGTCAACAAGAAAAATCATGTCCAGAGAGACCTCCTTCTCCAACCTATAATCCAAAGTTGGATCCTAACTTTAGAATGACTAGGTTTAATGAGCTGATAGCTCTCTATTAGATAAGGAAATCCAAAGCTGAAGGAAAAGACACTTCTCAAATTTCAACAATGTCATCTTATAGAAAGAAGGAATTGGATAAGTATCAGGTAAAGAATATTTTTAATGTTGATGAATATATGCATCTCCACCCAGAGGCAGTAGTGCCTAGAGTTACATCAGTGAAGATTATTGGTGCTGAAGATATGAAAATGACTCAAAGAGAAGCAGAGGACCCCAAAAGAATAATGATTTTCTCAAAACCTGCTTATACATTTTGAACTTTATTATTGCTGTATATATATTCACAAGACACAATTATTTATATCTACTGAAGTTCTATAATTCTGTCAGATATTTTTCTTGCTTTGTGATTTTCTTCATTTTTTATAGCGACCTCACCCAAATAGGGGGAGATTGTTGGTATCCTACTTGTGATTTGGGCTAGATTCACTATTAAGAATTTTTAGATGACCCAATATGTATAGTCTAGGGTCATAAGTTATTTCCAGGGTCAAGGTCAGCACACATACTTAGATTGTCAGTACCCTCCTTCAGAAGACTTTAGAGACAGAAGACTTTAGAGGAAAAGCAGTTAAAAAGAATGCAGAAAAGGCATTCGACGATAGCTGAACTCAGCTCGACGATCGTCGATCTCAAATTGACGACTCAGAGTTCCTTCTCTGAGTTGAGCTCGACAAAAGTATAGCTGAGATGGACGAACTGTGATCTCATATCAGAAGTTCAGCTCGACGAAGGACAATCTCAGTTCGACGAACTTGGAGCTAAGGTTGACGAAATCCTTGCTGAGTTCGACTAACTCCTTCGAGGTTCTATTCGACTAATCTTCTCTGCAATTTATCAGTTCGACTATAGCAGTTTGATTTCAAATTATATTATATTAAGATTGTAATACTCTGATAATTAATGCTCAATATTCTCAACAATATAGCAGTTACCTGACATCATTAATTGTGGATTTCACATAGTTATTTCTCTACCAAATTTACTGGGACAGTTTGGGAAATGCATTCAAGACTAAATTAGCCGTTCCAACTCCTAGAAATTATGCAGAGGATTTCAAGGAAAGAATTTAAAATTCAAATGTTTTTGAATATGTAATCAATATATAAAGTGATTTTCAGAAGATTACCAGTAATTAGAAGAAAGAGAAAATCAGTAATCAAAGAACAAGACATGAGGCACAGAAACCAAGACGGCCTTTTATACGTCTTCATAAAAATAGGCTACCGCCGGCGGTAAGACTAGCGCCCGGTGGTAGGTTCACGCGCTTGTTGTGCCAGCTGTCATCCAAATCTGGAATAACATTTAAAACATATATTTGCCATTTAATCATTACTAGCACGACGATTCAGAGCAATTGTCGAGTCGTCGAGAGGCTAGCGCAGTGCGGTAACTGCTATCGCCTACAGTAATTGTGTTTCTCGAGAAATTCATCTTGACATTCATCGAACAGCTACGACGACACGGTACTGCTAGCGCCTGACGGTAGGTCATTTCTCGAGAATGACCTACGTTCATCGAATGACTAGCACGGTGTGTTAACCTCTATAGCCTGGCAGAAGATTCGTTTCTCGAGAAGTCCATCTTGCCATTCGTCGAGAATCTAGAGCGGTTCGGTAATGGCTACCGCCTGCGTTAATTTACCGAGAGGTTGGCCAAAATAATTCCTTACGTTAGCGCGTGCGATGGGACTAGCGCGGAGTAGTAACTTCCCGAGAGCTCTGTCCAATTAATTCATAACTACCGCTTGGCAGTACCTTCTACCGCTTGACGTTAGTGGACATAGGATTCTTATTCTTCTTCTCTTGCACATGCCAACCTGCACACTCTATCAATAGAAGACGTGATCGGATACAACCTGGGAGTTGATATTCTCAAACCCAGGGAATCTGAAACATCAGTTCCAACAAACTCCCCCTTTTGATAATATCAACTTCCGTTCTTGAGAAATAACAATGAGATAAAGTGCATATATAAGGAATAAGATTTATAGACTAACACTAGGTTGCAAGTTCTCTATATGGCTCCCCTACATGCACACTCCCCCTATCTACATGTTCGAGATGCTCCCCCTATCTATGTGCACACACATTGTTAACATGCTCCCCCTACATGTGACCTCTCTCCTAACCCGTGACTCATACTCATGAGCATACTCATGAACAATTTATTCTCCCCCTTTGATAATATCAAAAGAGTGGGCAAGGCCAACCAAACATGCAAGATGAAAAATAGTAGAAATGATGAGCGTTGAGACAAATAGTAAATAGTGTACACACAAAGTAAAGTTTGAGATAATGATCATAGAGGTGACTCAAAGTGGAATACATATCAGAAAATTGTAAGCACATGGGTCACAAAATGGAGCAAAGAGCACAAACACAGATAAAACATTTAGCAGAGTGAATGTGCATTGGACAACACAGATAAAACTAAGCACATAACAAGTAAGACTACAATACTACGAGAGTTATCGAGTTAATCACATTTAAACATTGTAGGCGTCACAAGTATAAATCACGTGCTAGTACATATGTGCTAGAAACATATAGTGCAGTTTTTGTCCAATTCTTATGCATGGAAGCGTTAAATAAGGCAATGATGTAGACGTGTAGCATCAACAATAGAGAAAACACCAAGTAGAAATATCATAAATTACATGTTTATCTCGATCCTTTAAGAATGCTAACACAAGAGAAATAAAGTGAACACTCACATCACATACCAATCTACGTCATACCAATACTAGAACGAAGGGCACTAAGCGTAAGGTAGTGTATGCACAAGATCAAAATGACTCTTAGAACCAAGGTGCTCATCCTCACAATGAGCATAGAGACTTATCAGGAGGAATGAGTAGTGCTTGGGGGGTTCCTAGACATGAACTTTGATAGCTTGCATAGTTTTCTTTTTAGTTTGCTTTGAGCTGTCACTTTTATATAATTTTTGAGGACAAAGGAGCCCCGAGTCAATCAAAATCTATCCACCTAGATAGATACACTTTAACTTGTATACATAAGATCTTAGCACTAGAGATTTGGCCCAACGTTATAATCTGTATATAAGCACATATGTATCGTGACATTGATTATTCAAAGTATTTCTAGCGTGTTAAGATATAATGTCACGACTTGTAGCATGTAAGCCTAGTATTTGTACATGAGTGTTTCATCTAGGGATGTGTGAATAGTGTGAAGTCATTCCCCTATCTAAATCCTCACACATACCTAGAGGCATAGTCAACTTGCACTAACATGTAATGTCGCACTCCGTAGCTAGGCACCTATAGATTCGACACACCATGACCAAGGACAATGTTCACACGGATTAACAATTTAGCTCAAACATTGTGCGTACTTGTTATAGCCTAAGTTTAGGTCATGTGTGCCCTTAGAAATGAACAATCCGCAGTTTTTTTTATTTTTTAAAAGGAAAAAAACAAGGAAACTCAAATAAACAAAAAAATGCGAAAGACAAAATAGACAAATATAAGAGCCACACAAAAACACACACGACGATGACTAGGATGAGAGATCAAGAATACTAAGCTCGAGTCGAAGTAGTGAGAAATGTGCATCTGGTTGTGGTTTAGTGTAATATGTCCTGAAAGAAATTATACCTAATCACCTAGAGGGGGGGGGTGAATAGGTGACCTAATCTTTTTAAACTTCTATGCAGATTATATCACAGATTTTACAGAACTATAAACAACATACACAACATCAATCACATACATAGAGTACACAAAGTTTTATAGTGGTTCCCCAAGGTTTGGGTACATCCACTTTCCCCCTTCGCCTATCTAGTAGTGTACTAGATTCGGCCAAACTCCTCCACTATTCCTCAGATCCTCAGATCTTACACTCAGAATCCCAACCAGGTTCCTACAGCTCAGAGTGATCCCGCTCCTTCAACTCAGGCTCAACAGCCCTACCACTCAGTCTTCACAAAGACTTACACTCAGAGATATGAATCTCCTACACTCAAGCACACAGGCCCTACCACTCAGCCTTTATAATTTCAGGCTTACAACTCAGATCCCTAAGAATCCTACAAGAAATTAAGAATACAATGTATATACCTACAACTCAGAATAAGAGAGAAGAGTTGACAGGTTTCTTGATAAGTTCTTGGAAGAACTCTGCTGAGATCAACCTCACTTGGCTTTCTTCAAAGCTTCTTGAATGTAGAACACAATAGGGTTGAGTCTCTCTGCAGCTGATCTTCAATCACTGCTAACTTAAGAATCAGAAATAAGTCTGAAACTTTCTTCACAGCCTGGTTCCAACAGCTGTCTTCTTGGAAGGAGCTCTCTCTCTCCAACTACTTAGATCTTCACTTGAATTAATTCTTCAATGAATTGCTTGATCTTCTTCTCAATCTCTTGTTGTTAATCATCATCTTCTGTTGACAGAATAAACCTTTATATAGGCCTTCTTCATGGTGACCGGCTGATCCAGTTCCTAATGACTTTCTGACAACTCTGACAGTCGCAGTAGACCGGCTGGAATGGCAGCTGTCATATCATCCAATCACTTCTTGAAATATCTGTAACTGTCTGAAAGTGTCGAGACAGTCTGTCTTTAAGTGTCGACACTTATAGACTAAGTGTCGACACAAGTAGACTAAGTGTCGACACTAGCCTTCAAGGTGTCGACACAACTCCTTGTGTTGTAGAATTTACTTCTCGACACTGCTTCTTCAGAATGTGTCGACACTGATATTGTGTGTCGACACAACTCCTTGTTCTTCAGTACTTAGTTGAATTCTGCTAAGTGTCGACACAACTCCTTTGTGTCGACACATCTTCTTGTGTTGAACTTGTTAAGTGTCGACACATACTCTTGGTGTCGACACATGCCTTCTGTGTTGATACTTTTGCTGAGTGTCGACACAGCTCCTTGTGTCGACACATCTTCTTGTGTTGAGACTTCTGCTGTGTTTCGACAAATTCTTCATTGTGTCGACACTTGTACTTAGAATTTGTTGAACTTTGCTGAGTGCCGACACAACCTCCTAGTGTCGACACTTTCTTCATGTGTTGAGTCTTCTGCTGTGTGTCGACGCATTCTCCAAGTGTCGACACTTTCTGATGTCGACAAAGTTCTACTGGGTGTCGACACTGCTTCTAAGTGTCGACACTTCTTCACTGGACATTTCTTCAATGAGTGTCGACACATCCTGTATGTGTCGACACTTTCCTCCTGGTGTCGACTCTGCATTCCTGGTGTCGACACAATTACTCCAAGTGTCGACACTGCTTCTCTGGTTGTCGACACAAGTCTTCTTAAGTGTCGACACTTTTCTTCTGGGTGTCGACACATGGACTTAGAAACTTTTCAGCTTTCCCTGCAAATACTTAACCTGCACAAGTAAACTCAAAACACATCAAATACATTTTGATGTATATCATTGAGTAGGGTGAGGCTTCTTCATATCAGGTGCATTTATTCCAATGTACCCAACAATCTCCCCCTATTTGGAGAAGTCATAACCCTTAGTCAATGATATACACCATACATAATAAAATCACAGTATGATGTAAAACAGGATTATATAACAGGGTAAGTACATAAACATGTATTAAACAAAACATGTATACAAAAATATCTCAGAACAATAATGTAATAGATTTATCACACATCACATTGTTCTAACAACTTTATCATATTCATTATACAAAAGTTTACAGAGTGTTTAAAATCAAAAGATTACAACTGTAAACTAAAGATAAATTCTATCCTATTGCTGCTCAGTCTCCTTGATCACTATGCCCTTTCCAGATTGTATCTTTGCTTGGATTGGGGCTTCAGCATCTTCAGCAGCAACAGACTTCTTTCCTTTTAGATCCTTCTTTTTCTGATCTTCAGCTTTGATCTTTTGTCTTTCAAAGTAATGATATGGCTTTGGAAAGTACTTGCTAGGCTCCTGGGCAGTAGGAGGTAGCTTTCCCATCTTAGTCTTTCTTCTGTATTGCACAATGGCTTCTTGCCTGTTCTCATGCTTCCTCCACTCCAATTCAGAATACCACTTGTTTCTATCTTGTATATTGTCCTTGGCAGCCTTCCATGCAGTCGAAGATAATATTCCTGGAAGTGGGGCTCCACTGTTCAAAGTCAGGCCTCAATTCAGCTTGCTCCCTGAATCTCTTCTTAGACAATTGAGTCTCTTGTTCTTTCTACAAAGCCTCTTGTTCTTTCAATATAGCCTCTGGCACTGGCTGAACTACTTTTTCTATGATGACCTTCTGATTTCCCTCAGGAGGGGTATACATTGACTGTATATTTGCATGTATCATATCAAAGTGTGGTGGAGGGTATATTACTTGAGCCACTTCAGCTTGCTCCCCTCCAAGATATGCAGGATTAATCCCAGACTCTGCAACATTATTATCATCACATAATGGAGGATATCCAAGGGTGACTCTGATGGAATTTGAAATCCATTTGGCATGATCAGAGCTGGCTTTTACTAACACCCTCTCCCCCTTTATGACTTCTCTAACAATGTGATCCCTCAAATCATCTTTCTGAAATCTTATTTGTGCATCCAAATAGTTTACTCCAGCCTTAAAGAAAGGTTTCAACCTTTGGAGCTTGTCAGTTATAGCATTTTGAGAGTCTTGTATAGCAGTTTTAACAGCAGTTATTCCCTCTTGTAATGCTTTATCAAATTCTGCCTTAGCTGAAGCATTAGATGTAGTCTGACCAGTAGCTATATTCTTCATTTCTGTGACTATTGCATTGTGTGAAGCAGCTAAATTATTATTTATCCTTAGCTGGTTCTCCAGAACATAGCCTTGCTTCACTGCAATATCGTCTACTTGAGCTTTGATCTTTACCTGATGAGTGGCTAGATAGAGTACTGCATTCCCTCCTTTATGGAAGCAGTCAGTCATCTCTTTCTTATTCAGATTCATTTCAAATCTGATGGACTTAATGTCTTGGGACAGATCAAACTGTAGTGACTTATGCCCCTCATCCATATAAGATTGCAAAGCCTATCGTTGCTCATCCATTTTTATCTATAATGCTACCATCAGAGAACTGTAATCTGCAGATGGGGCTGGCTGTGGTGCAGGCTGTGGTGCTATTGTTTGTAAAGCTTTCTTATATGTCTGGCTTCTCCTCTTGAAAACTTGAAATTTTCTCTTCTTGGCTCTTGCAGCCTCTTCATCTTCAGAAGCAGATATGCTTGCAATATCAACCCTGTCCTTAGGGCTTGGAGGTAACTCCTTCTCAGTCCTAGGAACCTGCTCAGCATCCTTTGGCAGTTTAGGTTCCTTCCTTGCAGTTTCCTCAATAAAAACTACTTGCTCCCCCTCAACATGGGCCTTCTCCTCCTCAGCAGCTGCTTTCTCTTTCTCAAAATCTGATTGTAGATGATCTGGGAATAGCTCTTCTAGGGTAAATTCCTGTTGAGGATGGGGTGGAGAATCTCTAATCTCATCAATCACTTGATCAGATACCACTTGATCAGCAACAGATGTGTCCTCCATGACAACATCTTGGGGTTGACTAGGAATCTGAGGTTGCTGATTTGCAGTAGATAATGTGTCAGTTATAACTGCATTCTCAATATAGAAATCTAATTAGTTTATTTCAGTTATTACCTCAAGTATGGTTTGTGTAGCTCTTTCACTTTCTAGAGGAGTAGGCTCATCCACTAGTAGAGGCTCCCCCTGGATGGAATCCTGGTGAATTGGGCTTGCTTGAGGTAGCTCCCCCTGCCTTGGTGCAACTTCTTGTCTTGCTGGAGATTGTCCAGCATTTCTAGTGTCTTATTCATCAGGAGTGAACACTACTTGTTCTTCAGAACTACTTGAGGATACTTGAGCCACAGGGGCTGTCTTCTTCTTCTTCTTCAGGGGTGTGTCTGTTACTGGAGTTGGCATTTCCTTGGTCAAAACTCTGTCCCACCTTGAGAAGATCCTCATATCCATCTTCCTCATGTGGTTGATCTTTGAACCTACAGCTTGTCTCATCACCTCTGGTATACTACCAGCCAGGTAAAGACTTAGAATCCTACCCAAATTGGGCTTCTTCATACTCTCCTTAATCTTCTCAAACAAAACTGCAGACCAATTAGTTTGTAGTTTGAAAATAATCCTTGTCATTAGACTGAACATATAAGCAGATATTCTATCATGCCCTCCAGGCTTGCTCAAGATAACTTTCCCAACAATTTCAGATAGAAATTGTCCTTGGCTGTTCATTCCTTTCCTATTGAAAACAGATCCTATTTTCAGGTTGGAATCCAGTCCACACCATGTTAGTGCTTCTCTATTCTTTGAAGCAGAAACATCTTCTTCTTCCTTTGTCCTGGGTAGTTGAAGTACCTTTCTCAGACTTTTGGGAGAAACTTTCACCTTTGCCCCATGAACTCTAGACTTTATCTTGAGTCCAGATTCATCTACTATAGCTCCATTCAGGAATTCCAGAACCTCTTTCTTCCATATCTTGGTTGGTTCGGAAACAAGAAATTCTAACCCTATCTCTTCTATTAGGGTTATCACGCCTTTGATCTCTGGTTCCCCGTCATCAAACGCATGCCGCATGAGTTCGTAACCTTCATTCACATTCTCTTCGAGCTTGGGCACCATTAGGGTTTGAAGAAATTTGAATCTAGAGAAGAGAGGTGTCGACACACAAGTTTGGTCTCGAAACTTTGGTGAGCGTGTCGACAGACAATGGTGAAATCCTATTTATACCTTTCTAGGATCGAAGATGAAAGGGCGCATCAAAATACTCAAATTGTGTCGACACTGTTGAAAAGTGTCGACACAAACTTATAATATCTCGACACAAGTATAGTCGACAAAATATATGTGTCGACACTTGTTTATGTGTCGACACCGCTTAGCTCGACACTTAGTCGAGACTTTACTTGTCTAATTCTGTGTAAATCTTAAGTGTCGACACCACCTTGGATGTGTCGACACCTACACTGCATGTGTCGACACTAATTCTCTGAAGTGTCGACACTTACTTCCTAGATGTGTCGACACCATTTCTCTGAAGTGTCGACACCAATTCTCTGTCTCGACACAGACAACTCTGTGTGTCGACACTATTTTACTTAGCCATTTTTATAAACTTATTCTAAGTTTATCATACCTAATTCAATTTTAAACCTATTGCATTTGGTTTCTTCTAAAGGTTTAGTATACATGTCAGCAAGCTGATTTTCTGTATTAACATACTCTAAGGATATATCTCCTTTTTCTACATGTTCTCTTAGAAAATGGCATTTTATTTCTATATGCTTAGTCCTACTATGGGAAACAGGATTGTTTGCAATAGAAATAGCACTAGTAGAATCACAAAATAGAGGTGTTCTACTTACTTGTATACCATAGTCTTCTAGCTGATGTTGTATCCATAGAAGTTGAGCACAGCAACTTCCTGCAGCCACATACTCTGATTCTGCTGTGGAGATAGCCACACTTGTTTGTTTCTTGCTACTCCATGATATCAGTCTTCCACCTAGGAATTGACAGGTACCAGTTGTACGTTTCCTATCTTCCTTGCAGCCTGCAAAATCTGCATCTGAATAACCTGTCAGTTCAAAGTCTCCATTCCTAGGGTACCAAAGGCCTAGATAAGGAGTGCTCTTTAGATATCTCAGAATTCTTTTGACTGCTGTCAAATGAGATTCTTTAGGGCAAGCTTGGTACCTAGCACAGACACATGTAGCATACATGATATCTGGTCTACTTGCAGTCAAATACAATAGGGAGCCGACTATCCCTCTATATAAAGTCTCATCTTCAGGTTTCCCTGCATCATCTTTGCTAAGAGACATACTTGACCCCATAGGAGTTTTCATGGTACTAGATGATTTCATACCATACTTCCTTATTAATTCTAGGGTGAACTTAGACTGGTATATGGATAAACCATTCTCAGTCTATCTAACTTGGAGACCAAAGAAGAACTTAAGTTCCCCCATACTGCTCATCTCAAATTGTCCTTGCATTAGTTTTGCAAACTTTTTGCAAAGACTACTTTCAGTAGACCCAAATATGATGTCATCTACATATATTTGGACTAGTATGATCTTGCCTTTGGATTCCCTAAGGAATAGAGTCTTGTCTATTTTCCCCCTTGTGAATTTATTCTCAATGAGGAAACTAGACAGGGTTTCATACCAAGCCCTAGGGGCTTGTTTTAACCCATATAAAGCCTTCCTAAGTCTATAGACATAATTAGGTTGAGTTGAATCAACAAAACCTGATGGCTGTTCCACATAGACTTCTTCCTTCAGATTACCATTCAGAAATGCTGACTTAACATCCATTTGGTATACTTTAAACCCTTGATAGGTTGCATAGGCCAAGAACATCCTTATTGCTTCCAGTCTGGCTACTTAAGCAAAGGTTTGATCAAAGTCAATACCTTCTTCCTGCATATAACCCTTAGCAACCAGTCTTGCTTTGTTCTTAATAATCACTCCATGTTCATCCATCTTGTTCCTAAAGATCCACTTAGTTCCAATTATATTGTGGTCTTTTGGTTTAGGAACAAGCTCCCAGACATTGCATCTTTTGAACTGGTTCAGCTCCTCTTGCATTGCCTCAATCCAATGAGGGTCTAGGATGGCTTCTTCAAATTTCTTTGGCTCAACTTGGGATAGAAAGCTGGAGTAGAGTGCTGAACTTAGATTTCTGCTCCTTGTTTGTACCGCTTGACTTAGATCACCAATAATTTGATTGGCTGGATGATCTCTTAGATGTCTATTAGCTGGAGGTAGCCTGTCTTCAGGTTGAACTCCTTCAGCTTCTTCAACTTGCTGCACTCCTTGGTCTTCTTCTGCATCAGGTGCATCTAGTACTCCCCCTGGACAACAACCATTATCATCTACATGCTGACTTGCAGTAGATCCTTCTTCAATAGTGAGCTTGTCCATCTTCTTAGTCACACCTGTGGAGCTGCAAATACTTCTAGAAAATTCATTGTTAATAAGTCTAGCTTCATCAAATACTACATGTACTGACTCTTCTACAACTTGAGTAGTCAAGTTGTAGACTCTATAAGCCTTACTGTTGTTGCTGTACCCAACAAAGATCCCCTCTTGGGATTTGGCAGCAAACTTGGTTAAGTAAGACTTACCATTGTTAAGTATATAGCATTTACAACCAAAGATCCTGAAATAGGATAGGTTTGGTTTTCTGCCTTTCACAATCTCATAGGGGGTCTTATTGTGGCTCTTGGTGATAGTAGCCCTATTAATTACATGACATGCAGTGTTAACTGCCTCAGCCCAGAAATATTCTGGGAGAGATGTGTTATTTAATAGGGTTCTACCAGCCTCAATCAAGGTTCTATATTTCCTCTCAGCAATGCCATTTTGCTGAGGTGTTCTTGGTGAAGAAAATTCCTGAAATATCCCAAACTCTTCACATAGCTTTGTCATACTATCAGACTGGAATTCAGTACCATGGTCACTTCTTACTTTGACCACTGTACTGTCTAACTCATTCTGAATTTGTTTGACAAAACTATAGAAGATACTAGGTGTTTCAGATTTCTGTCTAAGGAAGAACACCCAGGAAAACCTTGAGTAGTCATCTACAACCACAAATGTGTAGACCTTCCTACCTAGGCTGTGAACTGGCATAGGACCAAAGAGATCCATATGCAAGAGGTATAAGCACCTCACAACATCTTTGTTTTCAATGCTATTAAAGGTGGATCTAGTCTGCTTGCCCTTTTGACAAGCTGAGCATATTCCATCATTAATACACTTAACTTGAGGACCATTCCTCACTAACTCTTTGCTATAGAGTTGGCCAATTGTCTTGTAGTTGAGATGGGCTAGCCTCTTGTGCCATTTGACACAATGAGAGACTTTCTCATCAGCTACAAGACACACTGGAGAACCATTATTCTCACACATAATGTCTAGACAATAGACATTTCTTTTTCTATAACCTGTCAGAATGATCTCTTGATCATTTGATCTCCTGATATGACAACCATCTTTGACAAATGAGATGTCATATCCTAAATCACTCAGCTGACTTATACTAATAAGGTTATGTTTCAAACCTTTAACATAAGCCACTTTAGTAATTGTTATAAGGTTGCTAGAAATGTTACCAAAACCTTTGATGATTCCTTTTTCAGAACCACCAAAGGTGACTTTAGGACCATCCTTGATTGGTGTGTAGTCCTTTAACAATCCCCTAGTTCCAGTCATGTGCCTGGAACATCCACTGTCCAAGTACCATATTGGGGCATGGTCACTTGGACTCACCTGTAAAACAGATTAGTTGACCTTAGAACCCAAAGAATTCTTGGGTCCTTGGTGCTGGTTAGTTTGCCTCTTAACAAAACTAACTGTAGCTTTTCTAGCAGGTAGATTGCTACTCACTTTGGCACTTGAATTATGCCAACAGTCCATGGAAAAGTGGCCTACCTTGCCACAACACCAACACTCAAATCTGTTGTACCTTTGCTTAGGTACAACCCTAGCTGTTTTATCTACAGCAGGCTTGTTGAGTACTGGGGCTTTGCCCTTAGACTTGGACTTTACAGTCCTAGCAGGTTGTGTAAACCCTAATCCAGTTTTACCCTTCTGGTGTACAAATTTATCTATCAAAGGTAAAATAGATTTTGGTTTAGAAAACCTTGCAACTATATCTCTCTCCTTCTGAAGACTAATCTCCAGATTTCTGATTTGATCATTCTTGAATGTTATAGTTCCCATCTGAATGACAGTAATGTTCTTCAGCCTGGCTATTTCATTTAATTTCTGATCAACTAACTTATCAAAATCAGTTGCAACCTCTTTGAGACTAGCAATCTCCTTTGCCTGACTCTTGGCCAAGGATTTGCTTTTCTTAAAAGCTTGCAACAGTACTCTATATTCATCAATCAACTGATGAATATCCCCTTCAGATTCAGATCCACTGACATCACTTGATGCTGATGTAACTGAATCTAAACTAGCACTAGAAATTGAACTTAATGAACAATTTTGTACCTGACTAGGTCCAGGCTGCTCCTGGATTTTGTCTCCTTCTGATAAGGCCATCAGTCCGTAGCACTGATTTTCCTCTTGCTCATATATTGAGTTCATTAACTGAATGAACTCCTCTTCTTCTTCTTCAGCAAACAGTCCAATGTAAGCTTCTGCTTCTGAATCAGTTTCTGAAGATGATATGTCTGACAGGCTTTTGTCCTTTTTGGCAACAAATGACCTTTCTTTTTTGCCCTTGATCTGAGTGTTCTTCTTATCAGTTGACTCTTTCCTTTTCTCTGGATAGTCAGCAACAACATGTCCTTGTCTGTTACAGCAATAGCATACAATTTTTGATAAAGTTGCTTTGCTTGACTTGGGCTTTCTCCTGTCTTTCTTTGATGACTTCTTGTTCTGACAATAGTCATCTTTTCGCTATGAAGTGGATGGCTTAGACCTCCACTGTTTCTTCTTTATAAACTTCTGAAAGTGTCTTGTGAAAGCTGCAAAATCCTCATCACTCTCACTGCTTTCAGAATTCCTGCATTCTGTCTCATCTGTCTCAGATCCAGCAACCTTTGGAGGTGGAGATGGAGACTTACTTTTATATTTCTTGGTGGCTTCTGTCTTGAATGCCACAGCTCTTTCTTTATGCTCAATTCTTGTAGTCTTCTCTTCCTCTTTCCTAACCATTAGCTGCATTTCATAGGACAACAGCTTTAAAAACAATGTTGGAGGAGGAATATCTGCTAACTTGGCCATTTCCCTTATGGCATAGATCTTGGTGTCCCAGTCCTTTGTTAGGGACCTCAAGAACTTATCATTCAGCTCATAATTGCTGAATTCTCTTCCATAGGACATCAACTCATTGACAATCCTATAGAATTTCTTGTAGCATTCTGTTATACTATCAGACCTGCCTTGTCTGAAGCTCTCATATTCTTGGTTTAACAAAGACTTCCTGTCTTGTCTAACTTCTTCTGAACCCTCCATGTACACTATCAGAGTATCCCACATCTCCTTTGATGTTTTACAGTGTATCAAGTTCTGAAATGTAGCATCATCTATTGCACTTACAATGATATTCTGATCCCTCTTGTCCATTGTAGCCAGAATAATCTCATCATTGGTCATTTCAGAATAGTCTTTTGGTGTTCTCTGATTTGCATCTAACACAGATACCTTCATAGGCACATATGACCCTTCTTTAACTGTGATATAGATTCTAGGGTCGGAGGCTTCCATAAATAGTCTAACCATTTCTTTCCAGATGCCAAAAATCTCCTTTCTACATATTGGCAACTTCATGGATCCAAGTTCTTTGTGATTCTCTGTTGAACCCATTTTCTTGATTTTCTTGATTCTGCACTTAATTATACTGAATCTGCCAACAGCATCTACTCAGACATTTATGTCCTTTTTGAGCAACCTCCCTCTGATACCACTTGAAAGAAATTGTACCTAATCACCTAGAGGGGGGGGGGGGTGAATATGTGACTTAATCTTTTTAAACTTTTATTCAGATTATATCACAGATTTTACAGAACTATAAACAACATACATAACATCAATCACACACATAGAGTACACACAGTTTTATACTGGTTCCCCAAGGTTTGGGTACATCCACTTTCCCCCTTCGCCTATCTAGTAGTGTACTAGATTCGGCCAAACTCCTCCACTATTCCTCAGATCCTCAGATCTTACACTCAGAACCCCAACCAGGTTCCTACAGCTCAGAGTGATCCCACTCCTTCAACTCAGGCTCAACAGCCCTACCACTCAGTCTTCACAAAGACTTACACTCAGAGATATGAATCTCCTACACTCAAGCACACAGGCCCTACCACTCAGTCTTTATAATTTCAGGCTTACAACTCAGATCCCTAAGGATCCTACAAGAAATTAAGAATACAATGTATATACCTACAACTCAGAATAAGAGAGAAGAGTTGACAGGTTTCTTGATAAGTTCTAGGAATAACTCTGCTGAGATCAACCTCACTTGGCTTTCTTCAAAGCTTCTTGAATGTAGAACACAATAGGGTTGAGTCTCTCTGCAGCTGATCTTCAATCACTGCTAACTTAAGAATCAGAACTAACTCTGAAACTTTCTTCACAGCCTGGTTCCAACAACTGTCTTCTTGGAAGGAGCTCTCTCTCTCCAACTACTTAGATCTTCACTTGAATTGATTCTTCAATGAATTGCTTGATCTTCTTCTCAATCTCTTGTTGTTAATCATCATCTTCTGTTGACAGAATAAGCCTTTATATAGGCCTTCTTCATGGTGACCGGCTGATCCGGTTCCTAACGACTTTCTGACAACTCTGACAGTTGCAGTAGACCGGCTGGAATGGCAGCTGTCATGTCATCCAGTCACTTCTTGAAATATATGTAACTGTCTGAAAGTGTCGAGACAGTCTGTCTTTAAGTGTCGACACTTATAGACTAAGTGTCGACACAAGTAGACTAAGTGTCGACACTAGCCTTCAAGGTGTCGACACAACTCCTTTGTGTCGACACATCTTCTTGTGTTGAACTTGTTAAGTGTCGACACATACTCTTGGTGTCGACACATGCCTTCTGTGTTGTTACTTTTGCTGAGTGTCGACACAGCTCCTTGTGTCGACACATCTTCTTGTGTTGAGACTTCTGCTGTGTGTCGACACATTCTTCATTGTGTCGACACTTGTACTTAGAATTTGTTGAACTTTGCTGAGTGTCGACACAGCCTCCTAGTGTCGACACTTTCTTCATGTGTTGAGTCTTCTGCTGTGTGTCAACGCATTCTCTAAGTGTCGACACTTTCTGATGTCGACAAAGTTCCACTGGGTGTCGACACTGCTTCTAAGTGTCGACACTTCTTCACTGGACATTTCTTCAATGAGTGTCGACACATCCTGTATGTGTCGACACTTTCCTCCTGGTGTCGACTCTGCATTCCTGGTGTCGACACAATTACTCCAAGTGTCGACACTGCTTCTCTAGTTGTCGACACAAGTCTTCTTAAGTGTCGACACTTTTCTTCTAGGTGTCGACACATGGACTTAGAAACTTTTCAGCTTTCCCTGCAAATACTTAACCTGCACAACTAAATTCAAAACGCATCAAATACATTTTGATGTATATCATTGAGTAGGGTGAGGCTTCTTCAAATCAGGTACATTTATTCCAATGTACCCAACATGTCTGCTAGTTGGTCATCGGCGTCAATGAAGCTTACACTCACATTCTCCTTTTTGATACGATCACGAATGAAATGGTGACTACTGGGTTTTTGGGGATGGCACAACACTTGTGCACGCAGAAGAAATAAGAACATGAAAAAACCCAAACGAGTTCGTGTTGGGTATTACATCCACATTAACCCAGATTTGATGAAGTCACCCTGTAACTAAGATGAATTAAGTTGTATTTGATGCTTGGTTTGAGTTATATGTTTGCAAGAATTTCACTGGGAAGTGTAGACCAATGTCAGTCCACAGTGGGTCACCAAATACAGGAACTGTGCAATGTAATCCCTCATTGCATATTCCAAGATGTTGACTCATGTGTGGTCTCTCTATTGGGATACACTTCATATTCAAGCTATTGGACTATGGGAAAGGAATTGGAAGTTGACTACTCTAGAAGAATCAGTTTTCCAACATCAAAGAATTTTCTAAGTCTTTTACTCGAGTAGAACTTTCACCTACTCGAGTAGTTTGGGTATAATTTACTCGAGTAAAGGAACCTTGTACTCGAGTACTTAAGTGTATCTCTCGTGTAGCTAAGTCACCTACTCGAGTAGACATAGTCATATACTCGAGTAGCATGCTTATATACTCGAGTAGATTACTCTATACCCGAGTATTAAAGGGTTCACTCATCAAAATTTTTCTAAGTCATGGACTCGAGTAAGTATACTCACATACTCGAGTAGATAATATCATACTCGAGTAGTTCATTATACCTACTCGAGTAGATCATGTTTCACTCGTGTACCTTGATATTTTCCTACTCCATAATTTTCTAAGTCTTTTACTCGAGTAGAACTTTCACCTACTCGAGTAGATTACTTCCTCTCGAGTAGTTTAGTTTAACTACTCGAGTAGCTCTTGCTGACATCTTCAGAATTCATTCCAAGTATCCCACTCGAGTAATCCTTCATGTACTCGAGTAGTTTATGTAATATACTCGAGTAGTTTTTCCAGTACTCGAGTAGATCCTTTATGTACTCGAGTAAGTCACTCTATATACTCGAGTAGTTCTGTCTGCTTACTCGAGTAGTTGATTTCTACCTACTCGAGTAGCCTATCTTTATATACCCGAGTATGTTCTCCTCCATGTACTCAAGTAGTTATTCAACTACTCGAGTAGTTATTCACTTACTCGTGTAGTTGGCT
This sequence comes from Platanthera guangdongensis, assembly GCA_039583875.1. Classification (NCBI taxonomy): domain Eukaryota; kingdom Viridiplantae; phylum Streptophyta; class Magnoliopsida; order Asparagales; family Orchidaceae; genus Platanthera; species Platanthera guangdongensis. Next base: position 135,593,251 of record CM077167.1, read on the forward strand.
GAACCTTTCTGAAATTTTGCTAAGTCCTTTTTCTGACGGGATTTTAAAATCACGCGACATGATTAGTCCACGTGTACATCATTATGACCGATTATGACCGTTAGTCTCTCCTATATAAGGTCTTATCAGAAAATGACAAACCCTAAGTATTCTCCAAGCTTTCTTGTCATTTTATTTCGAGAAAAATTCTTCAGCCCACTCCTCCCTGTTTTCCTGAAACCGAAGCCGCCGCCGCCACCATCTTCTCCGGCCACTGCTTCTAAGATCAGAGGATTCATTCTGAAGAAAGTTACAGATCGAGATCGACATCATCGTTCATCTTCTCTCTCTGATTCTGTAAAGGAAAGAAGATCCAGATCTGGGCCGAGACTCTCTTCACCGATTTCTGATAGTGCTGCAAAGTACACAAGAAGAAGTTTTCTGGCCGTTTCTTCAGATCTGATTGGATTTACTGGTTGTATAATTTTCCAACTTTATTAATCTTGTAGGAGAAAGTTTCTCCGAGTGTAGGAGTTTTTCACTCCGAGTTTGTAGGAAGTGTTATCTTCCGAGGTGTAGATCCCCTTGTTTGGATCGAGTTTGTAGGAACTTTGTTCCGAGGGTAGGATCGATTTTTGATCCGAGATAGTGGAGTAGCCGAGTCTAGTTGATTGCTAGATCGGTGAGGGAAAGTGGATGTACCCAAGGTTGGGGAACCACTATAAATCTTGTGTCGTCTGTGATATTGGTAGATAGTTCTGTGCTGTGCTCTAATTATTTTTATTCCGCAAAAGACGCACAACTCACCTATTCACCCCCCTCTAGGTGATTTAGGTTGACAACCGTTTTCTTTCATTTGGTATCAAAGCGAGGTTCATCGTCAAAAGGTTAACACCTTGATCAGATCCAAATCTGTTGTCTGAAAGATTCTACCATAGAATGGACAAGGGCAAAGATTTCGCCAAGCTTCCACTATGCAACAAAAATAACTTTCCCATGTGGAAAGAAAGGATAAAATTTTTCATGGAAGCTGTGGATCCAAGGATCTTCATGATCGTTGAAGAAGGTCCTTACGTTCCCATGACTGTGTCCACTATCGACCCTACCAAGAAAGTTCCCAAAAAGCTAATGGATCTCGACAAAGACGAGATTGCACTTGTCTCTCTCGACAAGAAAGCTAAGAACATTATAGCAAGTGCAGTCAATGACTCGATGCTGCAGAATTTGATTCACTGTCAAAAGCTAAGGAGATGCGGCATTCCTTAGTCACTTTGATGGAAGGGACTGAAGAAGTAAGGGATGATCGGAGATCCCTTCTCAATCAAAAATATGAAGCGTTCCGACAAGGGAACAAGGAATCAATTGCCGACACCTTTGAGAACTTCTTCAAAATTGTAAATTGAAAGAACTAGTGCCTAAACACCTAGAGGGGGGGGGGGGTGTATAGGTGCACGTAATCTTTTTAAACTTTAAAAGCAGAAACACAGAATTATATGCAATTCTTCACAACAATACAACATATACACCACAGCAATCACAGAATAAAGCACACACAGAGAACACACAGATTTTATAGTGGTTCCCCAAGGTCTGGGTACATCCACTTTCCCCCTTCGACTATCTAGTAGTGTACTAGATTCGGCCTAACTTCTCCACTACTTCTCAGATCCACAGATCTTATATCTCAGAACCCCAAATAGGTTCCTACAACTCAGAGTGATCTCACTCCTACAACTCAGGCACAAAGCCCTACCACTCAGTCTTCACCAAGACCTACACTCAGCCTTCAACAAGGCCTACACTCAGCCTTCAACAAGGCTTACACTCAGAGAAATGTATTGCCTACACTCAGCCTTTATAAATATAGGCTTACAACTCAGATCCCTTAGGATCCTACAGAAAATAAAAGTACAAGGATTAATAACCACAACTCAGATTGAGAAAGTTGAGTTGACTGGCTTCTTGATGAGTTCTTGAAAGAACTTTGCTGAGATCAACCTCCCTTGTCTTTCTTCAAAGCTTCTTGAATTAGAACACAGTAGGGTTGAATCTCAATGTAGATGATCTTCAATCAACTGTTGACTTGTGAATCAGATCTCAATCTGAAACTTTCTTTATCAGCCTGGTTCAATAGCCGTCTTCTTAGAAGGAGCTTTCCCTCTCCAACTTCTTAGATCTTCACTTGAAGGTCTTCTTCTGGTTTGTTGTTTATCACTTCATTGATTGCTTCTCTCTATCTGTCGATGTCCTTCTGTTGAAGGAATAAGCCTTTATATAGGCTTTCTTCATGGTGACTGGCTGATCCGGTTTCTAACAAACTTCTGACAGTAGCAGTTGACCGATTGAAAGGGCAGCTGTCAAGTCATCCAGTCACTTCTTGAAATCTCTGTCACTGTCTGAAAGTGTGGAGACAGATAGTCTTTAAGTGTCGACACAAATAGACCAAGTGTCGACACAAGTAGACTAAGTGTCGACACTAGCCTTCATGGTGTCGACACAACTCCTTGTGTTGTAGAAACTACTTCTCGACACTGCTTCTTCAGAATGTGTCGACACTGATTATGTGTGTCGACACATGTCCTTCTTCTTCAATACTTAGTTGATTTCTGCTAAGTGTCGACACAACTCCTTTGTGTCGACACATCTTCTTGTGTTGAAACTTGTTAAGTGTCGACACATCTTCTTTATGTCGACACATGCTTTCTGTGTTGAATCTTTTGCTGAGTGTCCACACATCTCCTTTGTGTCGACACATATTTATGTGTTGAGACTTTTACTGAGTGTCGACACATCTCCTTTGTGTCGACACATTATTCATGTGTTGAGACTTTTGCTGAGTGTCTACACATCTCCTTTGTGTCGACAAATGTACTTAAACTTTGTTGAAGTATGCTGAGTGTCGACACAGCCTCCTAGTGTCGACACTTTTACTTGAACTTCGTTGATGTTTTGCTGAGTGTCGACACAGCCTCCTAGTGTCGACACTTGTACTTGAACTTTGTTGATGTTTTGCTGAGTGTCGACACAGCCTCCTAGTGTCGACACTTGTACTTGAACTTTGTTGATGTTTTGCTGAGTGTCGACACAGCCTCCTAGTGTCGACACTTTTGATGTCGACAAAGTTCCTCTGGGTGTCGACACTGCTTCTAAGTGTCGACACTGATTATGTAGACATTTCTTCATTGTGTGTCGACACTTCCTGTATGTGTCGATACTTTCCTTCTGGTGTCGACTCTGCCTTCCTGGTGTCGACACAATTACTCCAAGTGTCGACACAGCTTCTCTGGGTGTCGACACAAGCCTTCTTAAGTGTCGACACTTTTCTTCTAGGTGTCGACACATGGACTTAGAAACTTTTCCTGCAAACCTGTAGTTACTTAACCTGCACAAATAAACTCAAAATACATCAAATACACCTTGATGTATATCATTGAGTAGGGTGAGGCTTCTTCAAATCAGGTACATATATTCCAATGTACCCAACAATCTCCTCCTATTTGGAGAAGTCATAACCCTTAGTCAATGATATACACCATACATAACAAATTCACAGTATGATGTACAACAATATTATGTGACAGGGAAAATACTTAAACATGCAAGAACAGAACATGTATATACAAATAGCTTAGAACAAATAATGTAATAGATTTAAACTATGACACAATGTTCTTATAAATTCCAACATTTTCATTAGTCAAAAGTTTACATAGGATTTTAATACAAATGATTACAATGTGTAAACTTAAGAAAATGCTATCCTATTGCTGCTCTGGTTCCTTGATTACAATCCCCTTTCTAGATTGAATCTTTGCTTGAACTGGGGCTTCAGTGTCATCAGCAGCTACAGGCTTCTTCCCTTTAAGATCTTTCTTTGTCAACTCTTCAGCTTTGATCTTTTGCCTTTCAAAATAGTGATAAGGCTTGAGAAAATACTTGCTAGGCTCCTGTGCATTAGGAGGTAGCTTTCCCAGTTTAGCCTTTCTTCTATACTGTATAATGGCCTCTTGCATATTCTCATGCTTCCTCCACTCCAGGTCAGAATATCACTTCCCTCTATCCAGGACATTGTCCTTATCAGCCTTTCATGCAGTCAAAATGATATTCCTGGAAGTGGGGCTCCATTGTTCAAAATCAGGTCTCAACTCAGCTTGCTCTCTGAATCTTTTCTTAGACAATTGAATCTCTTGTTCCTTTAATAAGGCCTCTTGTTCTTTCAGTATTGCCTCTGGTATAGGCTGAACAACTTTCTCTATGATGACATTCTGATTTCCCTCAGGAGGACTATACATTGACTGTATCTCTTGATGTATCAAATCAAAGTCTGGTGGAGGGTATATCACTTGAGCTACTTCAGCCTGCTCTTCTCCAAGATATGCAGGATGGATTCCAGACACTGCAACATTGTCATCATCACATAAGGGTGGATATCCAAGGGTGGCTCTGATGGAATTTGAAATCCATTTGGCATGATCAGAGCCTGCCTTGACTAATATCTTCTCCCCCTTTACGACTTCTCTCTCAATGTGATCCCTCAGATCATCTTTCTGAAACCTTATCTGTGCATTCAGATAGTTTACTCCATCTTTATAGAAGGGTTTTAATCTTTGGAGCTTGTCAGTAATTGCCTTCTGAGAGTCTTCAATAGTAGTTTTAACAGCAGTTAGGCTGTCTTGCAATTGTTTGTCAAATTCAGCCTTGGTAGTAGCACTTGCTGTAGTCTGAGCAGTAGCCATATTCTTCATTTCAATTACTATGGCATTATGAGAAGCTGTCAAATTATCATTCATCCTGATCTGGTTTTCCAGGACATAGCCTTGCTTCACTTCTAGCTCATCAAGTTTTGTCTTTATCTTCTCTTGATGTGTGGCCAGATAGACAACTGCATTTCCTCCTTTATGGAAGCAGTCAGTCATTTCCTTCTTGTTAAGATTTACTTCAAATCTGATTGACTTGATGTCTTGTGCCAGATCAAATTGTAGTGACTTATGGCCTTCATCCACATATTTTTCTATAGCTTGCCTTTGCTTATCTAGCTTGATTTGTAAAGCCACCATCAATGAACTATAGTCAGTAGATGGGGCAGGCTGTGGAGCAATGGTCTGTAGGGCTTTCTTATAGTTCTGGCTCCTTCTTTTGAAGACCTGGAACTTCCTCTTCTTGGCCCTAACAGCCTCTTCATCCTCTGAGGTAGATGTGCTAGCAATAACCACTCTTTCTTTAGGACTAGGAGGGAACTCCTTCTCAGTCCTCTATGGTTCCTCAGCATCCTTTGGCTTTTCAGTCTCTTTGCCTGCAGTTTCTTCTACAGTCTCCATATGCTCCCCCTCAATATTGATCTCCTCCCCCTCAGCAGTAGCTTTCTCTTTCTCAAAATCAGTTTGTAGAAGATTTGGAAATAACTCCTCTAAGGTAAATTCCTGTTGAGAATGGGTTGGAGAATCTCTTATCTCATCAACCACTTTATCTGCAATAGATGTGTCCTCCATGACAACATCTTGTGGTTGAGGGAGTATCTGTGTTTGCTGATGAACATTAGATAATGAATCAGACAAAACTTCATCCTCTATAAGGAAATCTAATTGATTAATGTCAGTTATTACCTCTAATATGGTTTGAGTAGCTTGTTCACTCTCTAGTGGAGTTGGCTCATCCACAAGTAAAGGCTCCCCCTGGATTGGATCCAGGTGAATTGGGCTTGCTGAGGGTAGGCCCCCCTGCCTCTGTGCATCTTCTTGTCTAGCTGGAGACTGTCCAGCATTTCCAGTTTCTTCCTCATCAGGAGTAAAAACTACTTGCGCTTCAGAACTGCTTGAGGATTCTTGAGCCATAGTGGATGTCTTCTTCTTCTTCTTCTGTGGTGTGTCCTTTACTGGAGTTGGCATCTCTTTTGTCAAGACTCTATCCCACCTAGAGAAGATTCTCAAATCCATTCACCTCATGTGGTTAATCTTAGATCCAGCTGCTTGATTCATCACCTCTGGAATACTTCCAGCTAGGTATAAACTCAGAATTCTTCCCAAATTGGGCTTCTTCATACTCTCTTTTATCTTTTCAAACATAATTGCAGACCAATCAGTATCTAGTTTGAAGATAATCCTTGTCATCAAATTGAACATATAGGCTGAAATCCTGTCATGTCGTCCAGGCTTGCTCAGGATAACCTTGCCAACTATTTCAGACAGAAATTTTCCTTGGATGTTCATTCCTTTTTCTATTGAAAATAGATCCAATTGTCAGATTTGAATCCAGTCCACACCATCTCAATGCTTCTCTAGTCTTAGAAGCAGAGACATCTTCTTCCTCCTTTGTTCTTGGTAGTTGAAGGACCTTCCTAAGGTTTTTTGTGAGACCTTGACTTTGGTTCCATGAACTCTGGATGTAATCTTGAGTCCAGAGTCGTCAAGGGAAGATGCACATAGAAATTCTAGGACCTCCTTCTTCCAGATCTTGATTGGTTCAGAAACAAGATATTCCAGTCCAGTTTCGGCAATTAGGGTTACCACACCTTTGATTTCAAGTTCCGCATCATCAAAGGCATGTCGCACGAGTTCATATCCTTCATTTACATTCTCTTCTAGCTTGGGCGCCATTAGGGTTTGAAGAAATTGGAATTTAGAGAATAGAGATGTCGACACACAAGTTTGGTCACGAAACTTTGGTGAGCGTGTCGACAAACAATGACGAAAACCTATTTATACCTTTCTAGAATCGAAGATGAAAGGGCGCGTCAAAATACTTAAATTGTGTCGACACTATTGAAAAGTGTCGACACTCACTTATAATGTCTCGACATCTATGTGTCGACACAAGTATAGTCGACAGAATATATGTGTCGACACTTGTTTATGTGTCGACACCACTTAGCTCGACACTTAGTCGAGACTTTACTAGACTAATTCTGTGTAAATCTTAAGTGTCGACACCACCTTGGATGTGTCGACACCTACACTGCATGTGTCGACACTAATTCTCTGAAGTGTCGACACAGACTTCGTAGATGTGTCGACACCATTTCTCTGAAATGTCGACACCACTTCTATGTGTCGACACAGACAACTTTGTGTTTCAACACCTTTTTACATAGCCAATTTTTTTAAACTATTCTAAGTTTATCATCCCTAATTCAATTTTAAATTTATTGAATTTGGTTTCATCTAAGGGCTTAGTATACATGTCAGCTAGCTGATTATCTGTATTAATATACTCTAGTGAAATATCTCCTTTTTCCACATGTTATCTTAGAAAATGGTATTTTATTTCTATGTGCTTAGTCCTACTATGGGAGATAGGATTATTTGCAATAGAAATATCACTTGTAGAATCACAAAATAAAGGTGTTCTACTTACTTGAATACCATAGTCTTCTAGCTGTTGTTGAATCCATAGAAGTTGAGCACAACAACTTCCTGCAGCAACATACTCTGATTCTACTGTAGAGATAGCCACACTTGTTTGTTTCTTGCTACTCCATGATTTCAGCCTTCCACCTAGTAATTGACAGGTACCTGTGGTACTCTTTCTATCTTCCTTGCAACCTGCAAAATCTGCATCTGAATAACCTGTCAGTTCAAACTCTCCATTCCTAGGGTACCAAAGGCCTAGATAAGGAGTGCCCTTAAGATATCTCAGAATTCTTTTGACTGCTGTCAAATGAGATTCTTTAGGGCAAGCTTGGTACCTTGCACAGACACATGTAGCATACATGATATCTGGTCTACTTGCAGTCAAATACAATAGGGAGCCAACTATCCCTCTATACAAAGTTTCATCTACAGGTTTCCCTGCATCATCTTTGCTTAGAGACATTGTTGACCCCATAGGAGTTTTCATGGTAGTGGATGATTCCATACCATACTTCCTTATCAATTCTAGGGTGAACTTAGACTGACATATGGATAAACCATCCTCAGTCTGTCTAACTTGGAGACCCAAGAAGAACTTAAGTTCCCCCATACTGCTCATTTCAAATTGTCCTTGCATTAGTTTTGCAAACTTTCTGCAAAGACTACTTTCTGTAGACCCAAATATTATGTCATCTACATATATTTGGACTAAGATAATCTTGCCTTTGGATTCCCTAAGGAATAGAGTCTTGTCTATTTTCCCCCTTGTGAATTTATTCTCAATGAGAAAACTAGACAGGGTTTCATACCAAGCCCTAGGGGCTTGTTTTAAGCCATACAAAGCCTTCCTAAGTCTATAAACATAATTATGTTTAGTAGAATCAACAAAACCTGATGGCTGTTCTACATAGACTTCTTCCTTCAGATTTCCATTCAAAAAAGCTAACTTAACATCCATTTGGTATACCTTGAAGCCTTGGAATGTCGCATAGGCAAGGAACATCCTTATTGCTTCCAGTCTGGCTACTAGAGCAAAGGTTTGATCAAAATCAATACCTTCTTCCTGCCTATATCCTTTAGAAACTAGTCTAGCTTTGTTCTTTATAATTACTCCATTTTCATCCAACTTGTTCCTAAAGATCCACTTAGTTCCTATAATGTTGTGGCCCTTTGGTTTAGGAACAAGCTCCCAGAATTTGCATCTTTTGAACTGGTTCAGCTTCTCTTGCATTGCCTCAATCCAATGAGGGTCTAGGATAGCTTCTTCAAATTTCTTTGGCTCTACTTGGGATAGAAAGCTGGAGTAGAGAACTGAACTTAGATATCTGCTCCATGTTTGTACCCCTTGTCTAAGATCTCCAATAATTTGATTGGCTGGATGATCTTTTAAATGCCTAATTGCTGGAGGCAGCCTGTCTTCTGGTTGTACACCTTCAGCTTCTTCATTCAACAGCTCCTCTTGTTCTTCTTCAGCAACAGGAGTATCTTGTACTCCCCCTGGATAGCAGCCACTATCATCCACTTGCTGACTTGCAGTAGATCCTTCTTCAATAGTAAGCTTATCCATCTTCTCAGTCACACTTGTGGAGCTGCAAACAATTCAAAGCCTTTGATGATTCCTTTTTCTGAATCACCAAAGGTAACCTTAGGACCATCCTTGATTGGTGTATAGTCCTTCAGCAATCCCTTAGTTCCAGTCATATGCCTGGAACATCCACTGTCCAAGTACCATATTGGGGCATGGCCACTTGGACTCACCTGCAAAACAGATTACTTTACCTTAGAACCCAAATAATTCTTGGGTCCTTGGTGAAAGTTAGTCTTACTCTTAACAAAACTACCTGTAGCATTTCTAGCAGGCAGTTTGCTACTAACCTTGGCATTTGAATTATGCCAACAATCTATGGCAAAGTGGCCTACCTTACTACAACACCAGCACTCAAATCTGTTGTACCTTTGTTTAGGTACAACCCTGGCTGTTTTATCAACAGCAGGCTTCTTGTTGAGTACTGGAGCTTTGCCCTTAGACTTGGACTGTACTGTCAAGGCAGGTTTTGTAAACCCCAATCCAGTTTTACCCTTATGAGGTGCAAACTCATCTATCAAAGGTAGAACAGACTTTGGTTTAGAAAAACTTGCTACAATATCTCTCTCTTTCTGAAGACTAATCTCCAGATGTCTAATTTGATCATTTTTAAATGTTATAGTCCCCATCTGAATAACAATAATGTGCTTCAGTCTGGCTATTTCATTTAATTTCTGATCAAGCAACTTGTCAAAATCTGTTGCAGCAACTTTAAGACTAGCAATCTCCTTAGCCTGAGTTTTGACCAAGAGTTTGCTTTTCTTCAAAGCCTGCAACACTACTCTATATTCATCAATCAACTGATGAATGTCTCCTTTAGATTCAGATCCACTAACATCACTTGATGCTGATGTATCTGAATCTGACTCAGTACTAGAAATTGAACTAGCAGAATAATTTTGTACCTGACTTGGTCCAGGCTGATCCTGGATTTTGTCTCCTTCTGATAAGGCCATCAGTCCCTGGCACTGATTGTCCTCATGCTCATATATTGAGTTCATTAATTGTATGAACTCATCTTCCTCTTCTTCAGCAAACAGTCCAATATATTGAATACCTGACTTTTGTCCTTCTTAACAACAAAGGATCTTTCCTTTTTTCCCTTGAACTAAGTCTTCTTCTTATCTGTTGTCTCTTTCCTCTTTTCTGGACAATCAGCAACTACATGTCCATGTCTATTGAAACAATAACAAACTATCTTTGAGGATGTAGTTTTACTCGGCTTGGACTTTCTTCTTTCATTCTTTGATGACTTCTGTGAAGTGGATGACCTAAACCTCCACTGTTTCTTCTTTAGAAACTTCTGAAAATGTCTGGTGAAAGCTGCAAAGTCTTCATCACTCTCACTACTTTCAGAATTCTTACTTTCTGACTCATCTGTCTCAGCCTCAGCAACATTTTGAGGTGGAGATGGAGACTTACTTTTATATTTCCTAGTGGCTTCTGTCTTAAAAGCCACAGCTCTTTCTTTGTGCTCAACTCTGGTAGTCTTCTCTTCCTCCTTACTTACTATTAACTGCATCTCATAAGATAACAGTTTTTCAAACTATGTTGGAGGAGGTATATCTGCTAATTTGGCCATTTCCCTTATGACCAAATCTTGGTATCCCAGTACTTAGTCAGGGATCTCAAGAACTTATCATTCAATTCATAATTGCTGAACTCTCTTTCATAAGACATCAACTCATTGACTATCCTATAGAATTTCTTGTAGCACTCAGTTATGCTATCAGACCTATCTTGTCTGAAGCTTTCATACTCTTGATTCAATAAAGACTTTCTGTCTTGTCTTACCTCTTCTGATCCCTCCATATAGACTATCAGTGTGTCCCACATTTCTTTTGAAGTTTTACAATGAATCAGATTCTGAAATATGGCATCATCAATTGCACTCACAATAATATTCTGAGCCCTCTTGTCCATAGTGGCCAGAATTATTTCATCCTTGGTCATTTCTGAATAGTCTTTGGGTGTTCTCTGATTGGCATCTAGAACAAATACTTTCATTGGCACATATGGCCCTTCTTTAATAGTAATATAAATTCTTGGGTCAGAGGCTTCCATAAAAAGTCTAACCCTTTCTTTCCAAATGACAAAGATCTCCTTTCTGCAGATTGACAACTTCATGGATCCTAGCTCTTTATGATTCTCAGTTGAACCCATTTTCTTGATTCTTGATTATACTGATTCTGCCTACAGGAACTTTACTCAGACTGTTATGTCCTTTTTGAGTAACCTCCCTCTGATACCACTTGAAAAAACTAGTGCCTAAACACCTAAAGGGGGGGGGGGGTGAATAGGTGCACGTAATCTTTTTAAACTTTAAAGGCAGAAACACAGAATTATATGCAATTCTTCATAGCAATACAACATATACACCACAACAATCACAGAATAAAGTACACACAAAGAACACACAGATTTTATAGTGGTTCCCCAAGGTCTGGGTACATCCACTTTCCCCCTTCGCCTATCTAGTAGTGTACTAGATTCGGCCTAACTTCTCCACTACTTCTCAGATCCACGGATCTTATAGCTCAGAACCCCAAATAGGTTCATACAACTCAGAGTGATCCCACTCCTACAACTCAAGCACAAAGCCCTACCACTCAGTCTTCACCAAGACCTACACTCAGCCTTCAACAAGGCCTACACTCAGCCTTCAACAAGGCATACAATCAGAGAAATGTATCTCCTACACTCAGCCTTTATAAATATAAGCTTACAACTCAGATCCCTTAGGATCCTACAGAAAATAAAAATACAAGGATTAATAACCACAACTCAGATTGAGAAAGTTGAGTTGACTGGCTTCTTGATGAGTTCTTGAAAGAACTTTGCTGAGATCAACCTCCCTTGGCTTTCTTCAAAGCTTCTTGAATTAGAACACAGTAGGGTTGAATCTCAATGCAGATGATCTTCAATCAACTGCTGGCTTGTGAATAAGATCTCAATTTGAAACTTTCTTTATCAGCCTGCTTCAATAGCCGTCTTCTTAGAAGGAGCTTTCCCTCTCCAACTTCTTAGATCTTCACTTGAAGCTCTTCTTCTGTTTGTTGTTTCTCACTTCATTGATTGCTTCTCTCTATCTGTCGATGTCCTTCTGTTGAAGGAATAAGCCTTTATATAGGCTTTCTTCATGGTGACCGGTTGATCCGGTTTCTAACAAACTTCTGACAGCTCTGACAGTAGCAGTTGGCCGATTGAAAAGGCAGCTGTCAAGTCATCCAGTCACTTCTTGAAATCTCTGTCACTATCTGAAAGTGTCGAGACAGATAGTATTTAAGTGTCGACACAAATAGACCAAGTGTCGACACAAGTAGACTAAGTGTCGACACTAGCCTTCATGGTGTCGACACAACTCCTTGTGTTGTAGAAACTACTTCTCGACACTGCTTCTTCAGAATGTGTCGACACTGATTATGTGTGTCGACACATGTCCTTCTTCTTCAATACTTAGTTGATTTCTGCTAAGTGTCGACACAACTCCTTTGTGTCGACACATCTTCTTGTGTTGAAACTTGTTAAGTGTCGACACATCTTCTTTATGTCGACACATGCTTTCTGTGTTGAACCTTTTGCTGAGTGTCGACACATCTCCTTTGTGTCGACACATTTTTATGTGTTGAGAATTTTGCTGAGTCTCGACACATCTCCTTTGTGTCGACACATTCTTCATGTGTTGAGACTTTTGCTGAGTGTCGACACATCTCCTTTGTGTCGACACATATACTTAAACTCTGTTGAAGTATGCTGAGTGTCGACACAGCCTCCTAGTGTCGACACTTTTACTTGAACTTTGTTGATGTTTTGCTGAGTGTCGACACAGCCTCCTAGTGTCGACACTTGTACTTGAACTTTGTTGATGTTTTGCTAAGTGTCGACGCAGCCTCCTATTGTCGACACTTGTACTTGAACTTTGTTGATGTTTTGCTGAGTGTCGACACAGCCTCCTAGTGTCGACACTTTTGATGTTGACAAAGTTCCTCTGGGTGTCGACACTACTTCTATGTGTCGACACTGATTATGTAGACATTTCTTCATTGTGTGTCGGCACTTCCTGTATGTGTCGACACTTTCCTTCTTGTGTCGACTCTGCCTTCCTGGTATCGACACAATTACTCCAAGTGTCGACACAGCTTCTCTGGGTGTCGACACAAGCCTTCTTAAGTGTCGACACTTTTCTTCTAGGTGTCGACACATGGACTTAGAAACTTTTCCTGCAAACCTGCAGTTACTTAACCTGCACAAATAAACTCAAAATACATAAAATACACCTTGATGTATATCATTGAGTAGGGTGAGGCTTCTTCAAATCAGGTACATATATTCCAATGTACCCAACATAAATGGCCTGAGGGTGTATGGCCGTGTCTTCACCAACGGAGAACTGAACGACAAATTCTTGAGATCCCTAACCAAGGAATGGGATAACAAGGTATGCGCCATCAGGGAGTTCGAGAAGCTAGCGGAAACGGACCCGTAAAATCTCTTTGGAAAGCTTATGTCTTATGAACTCCAAATCAATACAAGAAAAGCTGAAGAAGAGAAAGGCAGGTGTGCACTAAAGGAGAAATTTGTCGCTCTGAGGGCAGATACCTCTAGAAAGACTAAGGCTGCCTCCCCCGCTCCAGCTCCAGAAGTTAATGAAGAAGAAGAAACATCAGAGCCAAGCACCTCTGGCTCTGAACTATCTGAAGGAGAGTTCTCCTTACTCTCAAGGCAATTCAAGAAGTTTCTCAATAAAAAGAAACAATGGAAAGGCAAGGATGCCTCATACAGAAGATCGCGGCGCGATGACGATCGACAAAGAAAAGGCCCAAGCAGCCACGAAAGGTATAATACTAAACAGAACAAATACATTTCAACTGACATCATTTGCTATTGCTGTAATAAGCCAGGTCACGTCATTGCTGACTGCCCTCACAAGAAGAAGGAGGGTGGTAGAAGAGAAGACAAGAAATCCTCACACAACAAGAAAAGGAAAGAGAAGAGCCTCATAGTCAAAAGGAGCAAGACTCTTAGCGACTCTGACTCATCTGAGTCAAGCGAAGAAGAAGAAGCTTACTTTGGGATAATGGCTCAAACAGATGATGAACAAGAGCCCCAGTTCACTGGGAAGGTAAACTCTCATACCCCTCTTTCAGAGTCTGAAGTCTCTGAACATGATTGCGAGGGTTGCTCCTCTGACGATGAGTCAGAATTGATGGCCCAGTACAAGGAGTTAATCATGGCTTACGACAAATGTCGTCGAGTCGTGAAGACTCAGGCTAAAGAGATCAAATCTCTAAAAGCCGAAGAGAGCAACTTGAGAGAGAAAGTCACAAAGACTGACTCCCTCGAGGAAAACTTCAATAATACTATGGAAGAATATAACAAGGCTCTTGAGCACCTTGACCTGAAGGAGAAGATCATCAAAGGATTGGAAGCCGAACTTGCGGCTGAAAGGAAACTTGTTGAGAGTTTCTCAAAGCCCAAAACAGTTCTTCCATTCGTTGCTGAATTCTCAGCAAAGGCCAAGGGAGCTGGACTAGGCCATGAAGAGGCTCCTACTAAATCCTCTAGGAGAAACAAGAATGAACGGAAAAATAAGGCCGCCAAAAAGGCCTCAGCCGAAGAAAAGGGAAAAGCCCCTCAAAATCAAACCACATTCGAAAAGGTCATCTTTCCATCAAATGAGTTTTATTTTGACTCATCATACGGGCACTTTGCTAGGCCTACTTATGTAGAGCCAAAGTCCCGCTATCAAGGATGGGCTCGACCCCGAAACTTTGGCGAAAGTGTCTTTAAGACACCTTATGAAGAAGTTATTCTTCAGAGCCATGACCCTTTCAATCATGGGCATAACTTCAAGAAAGCACCCAAAGACAAAGTCTGTTGTAGAGAAGCCCATAAAAGAGAAGAAGCCATGTGATTGCCAACATCATGAAGCATCTTCCTCCAAGAATGCTACCACTGCTAGACCAAAGTTCCAAAAGGTCAAGCAGGAGATCTTGAGGCAAAGGTACAACAGATTTGACTGTTGGTGTTGTGGCAAGGTTGGTCACTTCGCCATAGATTGCTGGTTCAATTCCAGAAATGCTGCTACCCCTCATGTCAGCAATATGAGAAAGACCGCTCATAATGCTAACACTCGTAGGGGGAGCACTCTAACCCGAGACCAAGGACCCAAACGTGTTTGGGTTCCTAAGGCAAATTGATTGTGATTGCAGGGATGTCCAAAGGCCAACAAAACACCTATCTGGTACTTGGACAGCGGATGCTCTCGGCATATGACCGGGACTAGAAGCCTCGTTCAGAACTTTACTCCAGTCGTGAACGAACCAAAGGTCATCTTTGGAGGTTCAGACCGTGGAATTACTAGAGGCTATGGTATGATTACTAACGGCAATGTATCCTTCTCGGATGTGGCCTATGTCGAAGGATTGGAACACAATCTCATTAGCATAAGCCAACTCTGCGATAAAGGATACATAGTTGAGTTCTATGCTGATAAGTGCTTGATAAAATCCGTTGACAATATGGAAACGATTCTATCCGTCACTCGAAGCAGGAATATTTTCTGTTTAAATTTCATCTGTATAGATTCCTTTACACCAGTGTGTCTTTTAGAAAAAGATAGTGCGTCTCTTGGTGACCAATGGCACAAGAGACTAGCACATATTAATTCCAAAACCATTAATAAACTATTTTCAATGAACTTAGTACGTGATGCCCCAAATGTCAAATACGTCAAAGGCGGACCTTGTCATGCATGCGTAAAAGACAAGCAAACAAGGGCTACCTTTAAAAGCATTATTGGCAAAGACTCTAACAGATGTCTCCATTTATTGCACATGGACTTGTTTGGTCCACTGCAGATTAGAAGTTTGGGAGGTAAGGACTATACATTGGTAATTGTTGATGACTACTCGCGCTTTGCGTGGGTGTTCTTTTTGAAACACAAGTCAGATACCTTCGACATCTTTACTAATTTTGTCAGGCAAGTCCAGAATGAGTACAACTGCTCCATAGTCAAAATCAGAAGTGACAACGGAACAGAGTTCAAATCTGGGGCCATGATAGAATTCTGTGAAAGCCTTGGTATCTTTCATGAGTTTTCCTCTCCTCGTACTCCACAACAGAATGGAGTGGCTGAGCGAAGGAACAGAACACTCATAGAGGCCTGCAGGACCATGTTGAGTGACGCTTCACTACCGGAGTACTTCTGAGCTGAGGCCGTCAACACTACATGCCACGTGCAAAATTGAGAACTCATAAACAAAGACCACAATAAGACACCTTATGAACTTCTGAAAGGCAGGAAAACAACAGTCTCTTACTTTAGAATCTTTGGCTGTAAATGCTTCGTACTTAACAATGGTAAGTATCATACCACCAAGTTCAGCGAAAAGAGCTTTGAAGGTATTTTTGTAGGATATCATAGCCATATTAAGGCATATAGGATATTTAATAGAAAAACCCTGGTGGTGGAAGAATCGATACATGTTGTATTTGATGAGACGAGCTTGCTGCAAAGCAATCCGTCTAGTGTGCTCACTGAAGATGCAGGTGAAAAGCTGAAAGAAACTTGCTTAGATGATCCGTCCGAAGACAAAAGCGAGAAGTTCATTAAGATCACCACTCCAACTCCTATTGGAGAGGCTGATGATCAAAATGAAGAAGTCATCCAGGATGAAGAAATCACTCTGGTGCTTGAAGATAATCCAGATGCAAGAACTCTAGAGCTCAGACATCTGAAGGATCACCCCATGGACCAGATCATAGGAGATCCCCGGGACGGTGTCAGAACTCGGAGAGGTACAACTAATGAGAATATTCATTTGAGTTTTCTCTCACAGGTTGAACCAAAGAAATTTGAGGAAGCAAACTCAGACGAATCATATATAATGACAATGGAAGAAGAGCTAAATCAGTTCAAGCGCTGCAATGTGTGGATGCTGGTTCCAAGACCCAAAGGAAAGAACATCATTGGAACAAAATGGGTCTACAGGAACAAGATGGATGAAGATGGAACTATCATAAAGAACAAGACCAGACTCGTCACTAAAGGCTATCGTCAAGAAGAAGGAATCGACTTCGACCAGACATATGCTCCAGTGGCGAGGCTGGAGGCAATAAGGTTGTTCCTGGCATATGCTGCTTTCAAAGGCTTCACCGTCTATCAGATGGACGTGAACTCGGCCTTCCTGAATGGTAACATAAAGGAGGAAGTGTATGTGGAACAACATCCAAGTTTCGTTAATCCTAACTTTCCTGATCATGTCTATTTTCTGCACAAGGCCCTATATGGTCCGAAACAAGCTCCTAGAGCTTGGTATGAAACGCTCTCTACCTTTCTACTTGAGAACAAGTTCACAAGGGGAAAGATAGACAAGACATTATTTCTTAGGGAAATAAAAGGCAAGATTTTGCTAGTGCAAATCTATGTCGATGACATTATTTTTGGCTCTACAGATGACAACCTCTGCAAAAAGTTCTCAAAACTTATGCAAGGGAAGTTTGAAATGAGGAGTATGGGCGAGCTGAAGTATTTCTTAGGGCTTCAGGTGAAACAATCTGAAGATGGAATTTTCATCTCACAGACCAAGTTCACCAAAGAACTAATTAAGAAATTCAGAATAGAGAACGCAACCTCTATGAGGACTCCAATGGGCTCAACTATGTCTCTGGATAAGGATGAAAAAGGGAAACCTTTTGATGAAACCAAGTACAGAAGAATAATTGGATCCTTGCTCTACCTTACTGCCAGTAGGCCTGACATAATGTTCTCAACATGTGTCTGTTCTAGATTTCAGGTGAACTCTAAGGAATATCATTACGCTGCTGCAAAGCGGATCCTGAGATACCTTAAAGGCACACCAAATCTTGGCTTATGGTACCCAAGAAGTAATGACAGCGAACTAATTGGATTTTCAGATGCAGATTTTGCAGGTAGAAAAGACGACCGGAAAAGCACCTCAGGGACTTGCCAATTCTTCGGAAGAAGGCTAATCTCCTGGAGTAGCAAGAAGCAGAACTGTGTCGCAATCTCAACGGCCGAGTCAGAGTATATCTCTGCATGCAGTTGTTGCGCACAGTTGCTATGGATAAAGAATCAGTTCGAGGACTACAACCTGCAGTTCAAGGATATTCCCTTGTACTGTGACTCCTCCAGCGCAATTGCAATAGCCAACAATCCAGTCTCCCATAGCCGGACAAAGCATATCGAGCTAAGGTATCACTTCATCCGGGAACATGTGGAGCATGGAGATATAGATCTCCAATATGTGCCTACATATAGGCAAGTTGCAGATATCTTCACAAAGCCGCTGGACAAGACCAAGTTCTCGTTCTTCAAGACAGAGCTTGGGATGCTCAACAAAGAGGACTAAAGAAGGATGGATGACTAAGAAGCAAGTAGTTGCAAGGGGTTAGTCAAAATCTACTTTTTCTCAACTTTTTCAAAATTCAACTCGAGAAGCATGAGACATACTCGAGCATGTGACTTCACCTACTCGAGTCACGGTAGACCTACTCGAGTAACGACTCACATACTCGAGTACTCTTCTCTACTTACTCGAGTATAAGAATGTGCCTACTCGAGTATCTACTGACCTACTCGAGTAAGTCACTTACCTACTCGAGTAAGTCACCTATCTACTCGAGTATTTTTCTCCACCTACTCGAGTACTCTCTGTAGACCTACTCGAGTAACTCCTGACGACCTACTCGAGTAACTCACTTACCTACTCGAGTAGTCTATCTCTTTCTCGTGTCCTGTTTCCCAGATTTTGAAATTTGTTCTATTCGCCACCCAAGGCTAAATGCCGCCTCTTCCTTTAAATTAATTAGCGGTAATTTAAGAATTATATATATGAAATTCCGAAAACCCAAACCTACATGACATTATTTCTTTCTCTCGAGTACCCACTGCCGCTTCGTCTACTCGGCCGCTTCGCCTACTCTCCTCCGCCGCTGTTGCAGAGCCGCCTCTCTCACTTCTTCCAGTCACTCGCATCCATGGCAACTTCCTCCAAGATCGGCGTCAGCTCAGAACTAATCACCGCAGGTATTGCAGAGCTCTATGATGACTTCCACAACCTCCTCATCCTTCTCGACACCGCCGGCCTCTCCTTCATTCTCCAGGAACCCTGTCGCATTCTATTCCCCGAAGTTGCCGAATTCTTCTCCAATCTCAAGGTCAGAAGAAATGGAAAAGTCCTAAAATCCAAAGTGAAGGGTTTGAAACTTAAGTTCACCAAGACCTCTGTTTCTCAGCTTCTCCGTTTGCCGATTGTCGATGAAGAAGATGATTTAGATGATGAAGACTCTGACCGAACAGCCCTTTTCTGTGGCATTTCTCCTGAAGCTCAGTATATTAAAAGGTCAGACATGAATGCTGAAGGAAAATTTCTAGTTGACATTATTGGCAAAATTCTTCTCTGCAAGACACACTCCATCAGAGACATTCCATCCTATTTCTTCGACATGATGCAAGCAATTGTCTGCCGTAAGAAATATCAATTTGGTATGCTGATTCTGGATAAAATCAAGGACAGCTCGAAATCCCCCATCTACGCCAGAATCATCTCTCTGCTCCTCCATGAAACAGATCCTGAAGTCTTCAACTTCTCCAAAGGGACCCCACTTCACCACATGAAGAAGGTCTCCATCTCTTCCATTCAGAGATGGGATCTCAAGCTAAAGAATTCTGCCCAAGCTGCAAAGGCTTCAGAAATTCCAGAAGTTCCAGCTGTAGAGGACAGGACTCCATCTCTCTCTCCTCGTCATGTGGCCAGCTCCTCTGGTGCACCAAGTGACGGGGAGCCTTCTCCTTCTAGCCAAGTTAGGCAGCCCTCTCCTCAGCCAGAAATTCCATCCCTACCTCATACTCCACAGAGTCCAGCCACTCCTTCAGATCAAATACCTCAAGACACTCTTCTGTCCACAACTGTTGCTATAGATGCTATGATTGCAGAGCTTTCTGAAGAAGTGCTTCCCCTTCCTCCTCTATCTCCTCCAGCTCCAACCTCTGAAGGTCACAAGGACTTGTCTCCAGCAGAGACTCCTGCCCATTCTCCAGCCAGGACTCCAACACCATCTCCTAATCCTCCAACAGACAAGCCAGACACCATTCTTATTTCTGATGAGCTCTCTCCTGAGCCAGCTGAGCCCCCTCTCAGAAACCTAGATTTCTCCCTTCCCAATGATATAGAAGAAAGGGATGCTATAATTCATACCACCAGAGCTCTCAGCTCTGTCATCATTGAAGAAATAGATCCTTAGGTAACTCCTCCTATCCCTACTGCTGCTCCCTCAGCTGCTGCTACAGTCTCTTCCTCCTCAGATTTGCTGCAAAGTATTGAACTTCTTCTTCAAGAACAGAGAACTTACTTTGACACCTCTCTAAAAGTAGTCACTAACAAGGTAACTGCTCTTGAGACTGAGATGAGCAGAGGTTTTGCTGAAATTCAGCACAATACTGACAGGCTCAAATACTTATTTCAACTTGGTGGCAAAGCCATTGATCATACTATCACTAGTGTGGGTAATGTTATGGAACAAGGTGTCACACTGGAAAACAATCAGATGGAGCTAGACAAGAGGAATGAAGCCAACAAGATGAAGATTTGTGAAGAAGTGGGCATTTTAAAAGATGATGTCATAGACCAGCTCTCTGTTGAAATCAGAAAGGGGGAGGGTTTGATAAAATAACTCAAAGAACATGTAGAAAAATCTGCTGCTCAGAAGACAGATGAATGACAAGCTCATGTGAACACCATTCATGCTGATGTGCTAGCCCATATACAGAGTGTCAAATTTCACACATATGACACTGCTGTTTGGATGCACAATCAGATCTTGCCAGACCTTGCAGTTGACCCAAACATCATTCCCCATCATCTCAACCCTCTAGCTACAGATGTCTCTACCCCAGCTGTTCCTCTGCAACCCACCTTCTCTCCCAAGCCTGGAGACTCAGTTGCCCCTCCAGATACTTATGTTACAGGATAGGAAGAAGATCCTGATGATATATTCCTTCAAGCTCCTCCAGAGATTAGAATCCCCAAGAAGAAAAGGAAGTATGGTGAAGGCCCCTCTGCTAGCAGGACTGCTCCTTCCAAAGCCACTGAACATTTTGAAGCTTGGTCTCCAACCTCAAAGTCTCTAATTTTGGACACACTCAGGCTAGTTATGAATCACAATGAGAACAGGAGCATTCACTACAGTTCCTAGGAATGGGAGTTATATGAGAAATCAATGCTAAAAAGGAAGATCCATGACAGAGAGTTTGGGAGAAATAACCCTGCTGCTCCTCCAAGGCCTCCTAAATATTAACCTAAGCCATTCAACTATCTAAGAAGACATCAAGAAAAGATGGATAAGCAGCAATCCCAAGCCTAAACCTAAAAGATGATGAGAGATTGAAATGACAAGTTGTAGACTTGATGTTTTTGGAAACTTACATATATACAATTCTTCATTCCTGTCTAATTATCTTTTTCATTGTCTTTTGCTTACCTGCTCATGGTTTTCTACTTAGTTTCTTTTATGTCCATAATTCACCTTAGTGTAAAGGGTTCTGACTTCAACAAATAGGGGGAGATTGTTGGGTATTACATCCACATTAACCCAGATTTGATGAAGTCACCCTGGAACTAAGATGAATTAAGTTGTATTTGATGCTTGGTTTGAGTTATATGTTTGCAGGAATTTCACTGGGAAGTGTAGACCAATGTCAGTCCACAGTGGGTCACCAAACACAGGAACTGTGTAATGTAATCCCTCATTGCATATTCCAAGATGTTGACTCATGTGTGGTCTCTCTATTGGGATACACTTCATATTCAAGCTATTGGACTATGGGAAAGGAATTGGAAGTTGACTACTCTAGAAGAATCAGTTTTCCAACATCAAAGAATTTTCTAAGTCTTTTACTCGAGTAGAACTTTCACCTACTCGAGTAGTTTGGGTATAATTTACTCGAGTAAAGGAACCTTGTACTCGAGTACTTAAGTGTATCTCTCGTGTAGCTAAGTCACCTACTCGAGTAGACATAGTCATATACTCGAGTAGCATGCTTATATACTCGAGTAGATTACTCTATACCCGAGTATTAAAGGGTTCACTCGTCAAAATTTTTCTAAGTCATGGACTCGAGTAAGTATACTCACATACTCGACTAGATAAAGTCATACTCGAGTAGTTCATTATACCTACTCGAGTAGATCATGTTTCACTCGTGTACCTTGATATTTTCCTACTCCAGAATTTTCTAAGTCTTTTACTCGAGTAGAACTTTCACCTACTCGAGTAGATTACTTCCTCTCGAGTAGTTTAGTTCAACTACTCGAGTAGCTCTTGCTGACATCTTCAGAATTCATTCCAAGTATCCCACTCGAGTAATCCTTCATGTACTCGAGTAGTTTATGTAATATACTCGAGTAGTTTTTCCAGCACTCGAGTAGATCCTTTATGTACTCGAGTAAGTCACTCTACATACTCAAGTAGTTTTGTCTGCTTACTCGAGTAGTTGATTTCTACCTACTCGAGTAACCTATCTTTATATACCCGAGTATGTTCTCCTCCATGTACTCGAGTAGTTATTCAACTACTCGAGTAGTTATTCACTTACTCGTGTAGTTGGCTGAACCTTTCTGAAATTTTGCTAAGTCCTTTTTCTGACGGGATTTTAAAATCACGCGACATGATTGGTCCACGTGTACATCATTATGACTGATTATGACCGTTAATCTCTCCTATATAAGGTCTTATCAAAAAATGACAAACCCTAAGTATTCTCCAAGCTTTCTTGTCATTTTATTTCGAGAAAAATTCTTCAGCCGACTCCTCCCTGTTTTCCCGAAACGGAAGCCGCCGCCGCCGCCACCATCTTCTCCGGCCACTGCTTCTAAGGTCAGAGGATTCATTCTGAAGAAAGTTACAGATCGAGATCGACATCACCGTTCATCTTCTCTCTCTGATTCTGTAAAGGCAAGAAGATCCAGATCTGGGCCGAGAGTCTCTTCACCGATTTCTGATAGTGCTGCAAAGTCCATAAGAAGAAGTTTTCTGGCCGTTTCTTCAGATCTGATTGGATTTACTGGTTGTATAAATTTCCAACTTTATTAATCTTGTAGGAGAAAGTTTCTCCGAGTGTAGGAGTTTTTCACTCAGAGTTTGTAGGAAGTGTTATCTTTCGAGGTGTAGATCCCCTTGTTTGGATCGAGTTTGTAGGAACTTTGTTCCGAGGGTAGGATCGATTTTTGATCCGAGATAGTGGAGTAGCCGAGTCTAGTTGATTGCTAGATCGATGAGGGAAAGTGGATGTACCCAAGGTTGGAGAACCACTATAAATCTTGTGTCATTTGTGATATTGGTAGATAGTTCTGTGCTGTGCTCTAATTATTTTTATTCCGCAAAAGACGCACAACTCACCTATTCACCCCCCTCTATGTGATTTAGGTTGACAACCGTTTTCTTTCAGTTCGGATCTAGCAATATTCATGAATCAAGAAGTAAAGCATACTGTAATAAAATTACCTTTGAAGGATTGAGTCAATACTCAATCTAGATGCTCCAAAAAAATCAAGCCGGCCACACAGTGGCTAGTGTCTTGAGCGTAGATAGTATATCTGCACCTCTATAATAATCTACACGATCAGGAGAACCCGGAACAACTTGTCACACAAGCACAAGGTCGGTAGAGGACACTCAACATCTTCACAGACTGCTAGATCTATTGTATTAGAGGCGGTGGTGACACTCGCCGGCATCAGGATCAGAATCAGTGAAGGGATTGACAGAACGCTTTTGTCGGGTTTTTAGGGTTATCTTCTTATCGCACAGTATCAGCTCATGTGCTTTTTCAGAAAGAAAGGAACCGTGAACAGAAAACCCTAAAGCTTCCTATTTATACTCCAGGAGATAAATAGAACAGCTCTCATCGCTATCCGCAGATCCCAAGCTTTCATTCCAGAATTTAGCAAGTCAACATTTGACTCAGTACAGGCATTCGTCTAACTCAGCTCGACGAACTCTGCGCCAAAGGCTGACACGTCGAACGTCATTCGTCGAACTCAGCTCAACGAACTCTGAAGTAAAGGCCAGCATTCGTCGAACTTCATTTGTCGAACTCAGCTCAACGAACTTTGCTCAAAGGCCAGCACGTCGAACATCATTCATCGAACTCAGCTCGACGAACTCTGCACCAAAGGCCAGCATTCGTCGAACTTCATTCGTCGAACTTAGCTGGACATACTCTGTGCCAAAGGCTAGATCGTTGACCGTCATTCATCGAACTCAGCTTGATGAACTTTGAGCCAAATGCTAGAACGTCGAACAACATTAATTGAATAAAATACACTCAATGCCTAAGTTCCAGATTCGCCAAGTAAACCCTTTACTCGACGAAGGCGCTGAGTGGACTCAACATACTCAACGCTTAAGTACGACAGTCAAAGAATCAACACTTGATACTCAACGAATCGGTGAGTCAACTCAACACACTCAACGTATTCATCCCTATGGCGTTGAGTGAGCTTAACACACTCAACGCCAAATGCCTTAGAATATTTTAAGCCCTTTTTCAATTTCCTTTAACTCATTATATGAGCTAAACTGTACATATCCATTCTCCCAATTTCTCCACAATCTTATGTGCGACCCTGATAGGCTCATACTGAGTTAGCAGTGAGGCTACATGCTTGAGCACTTCCAGATCACTTTGGTTGCACCAACAATGACACACATCAATATGTTTTGATCATGAATGGTACACTGGATTATATGTCAAGTTTATGACACTCTTATTGTCGCACCAAAGTGTAACATTCCTGCAAGTTAAGCCAAAGTCATCTAATGTTTGGGACATCCATAGTGCTTGTGCTCAACAACTTCCTAAGGCAACATATTCGGCCTCAGCGGTAGATAGTGCAACAAAATTCTTTTTTCTACTTGACCAGGAAACTAATGCAGACCCTAGGAAGTGACATGTACCACTTGTGCTCTTGCGATCAAGTGAGCATCTGACATAATCCGAGTCTGAGTACCCATGAAGTGTGAAATCAGTGGTATGTGGGTACCAAAGTCTAAGGTTTTGTGTGCCAATCAGATACCTAAAAATGTGCTTTACGGCTTTCAAGTGTGACTCCTTAGGGTCGACTTGATATCTAGTGCAAAGACACATCGTGAATGTGATATCGGGCCTAGAGGCAATCAAATATAATAATGACCCTATCATACCTCTAAACACGATCTGATCGACAGAAATTCCACTCTCATCTTTTCCCAAATTAAGTGAAGAACTCTTAAGAATTTTTACTTATTTCAGATTCTCAAACCCAAAACGCACAAGCATATCTTTGATATATTTTGATTGACTTACGAAAATCCCGTCTTTGCGTTGAGAAATCTGAAATCCTAGGAAATAGGTAAGTTCTCCTACTTGACTCATTTCAAATTCGGATTTCATTAAGGTGACAATTTCTTCACACATCTTTTCATTCGTGGTCCCAAAAATGAGATCATCCACATAGATTTGTAGGATAATTAGATCTGAATTCTTTGTATTTACAAATAAGGTTGTGTCCGCACTACCCATCCTAAAGCCATGATCTAATAGAAAAGTAGTGAGCCTATCGTACCAAGCACAGGGTGCCTACTTCAGTCCGTACAAGGCCTTCACCAACTTATATATGTGGTTTGGGTAGGCGGCATTCATGAAATCGCGTGGTTGCTCGACATATACTTCTTATTTAATATATCCGTTTAAGAAAGCACTCTTGACATCCATTTTGTACAATCTAATTTGCTTGTAACTTGCAAATGACAAAAACATACGAATGGACTCAAGACGAGCAATCGAGGTAAATGACTCCTCAAAATCCACAACCTATATCTGAAAATACCCATGAGCCACCAACCTAGCTTTATTTCTTATTATCCTAGATTCACCATCAAGCTTATTTTTGAAAACCCATTTTAAGCCTATGACTGGATGGTTATCTGGTCATTCCACTAACACCCATACCTTACTTCGCTCGAATTGGCTCAGCTCCTCATTCATCGCCAAGAACCATGATTCATCTTTCAAGGTTTCTGAGACGTCCTTGGGTCCAATATCAGATAGGAAACACAAGTTTGAGAAAGACTCATGAAGTGAGGACTGAGTTTTAACTCCATGAGATGGCTCTAATATGACTAGTTCACGTGGATGTTGCTTTGAAACAGATAAGTTACTAGGAGGCATATATCCTTGTTCAAGACTTTGAGTTTCACTCTTCACGATTCTCTCCTCACCTTCATCCCCTATCGGTACACTCTCTTCAACCTCCTCTTCATTCGTCTTAGGCTCGTTAGGTGGGGAATTTTCATTGAAATTCACATGAGCCAATTCTTCAACCACCAAAGTTCTCTTATTGTAGATCCTATAGGAACGACTCTTGCTCGAGTATCCTAAGAAGACGCATAGATTGGATTTTTCGACAAATTTTCCTAGATGATCCTTAGTATTTAGAATGTAGCATGGGCAACCAAAGACCCTAAAATATGATACAGAGGGTTTCTTCTCGAAATTCAACTCCTATGGAGTTCACTTTAAAAGTGGACGAAGCATGACTCAGTTCATCACGTAGCTTGTCGGGTTAACTGCTTTAGCCCAAATAGATTGTGGTAAGCCGAACTCGCCGAGCATAGTGCGGGATAATTCTTGAAGAGTGTGATTCATTCTTTCCACAACCCAGTTCTATTTTGGAGTGCGAGGGGCAGAGAATTCGTGCTTAATTCCTAAAGTGTCACACAAGTTTGAGAAGTACTTATTCTCAAACTCTCCTCCATGATCTGATCTAATACATTTTATCTTTAGCTCCTTCTCATTTTGAAGTCGCGTACAGAGATTGGAGAATTCGCTAAAGGTGTCAGATTTATTTGCTAGAAATATCGTCTAGCAATAGCGTGAATAATCATCTATGATAATGAAGGTGTATCATTTTACATCTAGACTACACGTACTTAGAGGTCCAAACAAGTCCATGTGAATGAGTTCGAGTGGTCTAGACGTGGAAACTTCAGTTTTGCTTTTGAAAGAAGTTTTAACAAATTTGCCCTTTTGGCACGGACCACATAAGACATTTAAACTACCGCTTAAGTCAGGAAGTCCCTTAACAAGTTTCTTTTTCGATAGTTTTACAATAAGCTTGCTACCAATATGTCCTAGTCTCCTATGCCAAAGGTCTAATACCTCATTCTTAGTAACTTGGCATTTCAAATTAGTTGTAGAAATATCATCAAAACTAGCAGTGTACACATTATGATTTCTGTGAGATACAAGTAATACAGTAGAAGTTTTGGCATCAATAATCTTACAACTGTTTGTAGATGACTCAAATAAGACATTTAGATCTTTATCACACAGTTGGCTAATAAAGATGAGATTATACTTAAGTCCATCCACACACAACACATTAGAAATAGAGAATGCCTTGTTACCAATAGTGCCGCTTCCAAGTATCCGTTCCTTATGTCCTTAGCCTGACAACAGACCTAAAAAGAAGATGAGGGTAAAGATCTGGTTACCCAAGTTGTCCAACCCATATTATAGGTAGAAGGCTTTGGTAGCCAGACTTGCAAATTATTTTTAGCACCTTTACTCAGGCACGAGCTAGAAGTGTGACCAAACGTATGACAGTTTGAGCACACAATGTAAGCAATAAACACTGCCTTTATCAGTTTGCTCGAGCTCTTGCTTGAGGATGGGGATAGCCTTCCATAATTCTTAACCTTATCTTTAGATTTATTTAAGTTGGATTTAGGTTTGGAGTGATAGTGATTCCCTCTTGGTGGTGATGTTGGACTCACATATCCTAATCCAAACTTCCCAGATCCATGACACTGTGCTCCCAAAAGCATATCCAATGACTTTTGGCCTATTCCGAACTTTTGGACGACACAGTTGAGATCATGGATCCTCACCTTTAAGGCAGTGTTCTCAGTAACTAGCATCACGCACCGATTGGCAAATTGCTTTTTACCTTCCTCTATCTTGGCCAGAGACATTTGAAGTTTTTTCTCTCAGACATTCTTCTCATTGATGAGACTAGTTTTTCTCAATGTTGCCTTGGAGAGACTTGCTTTTAGTTCCTCTATCATTGTCATCGAGTGAGAACACTCTAGACATTCGATCTTCTATTTTCCAGTTCTAATTACTTCATTTTTTAAATTTTCCATGTCCTTTTTGATTTTCTTGTTTTCGCCTCTCAAGGACTTTTTCTCAGAGATAACACTTTCTAATTTATGAACTAAATTTTTTTAGATTTCAAGAAGTTCAGTATAAGTAGGTGGAGTTACCTCAGTGTCGCTCTGGACACTAGACTCATCGTCAGATTCTTCTTGATTCTTTCCCATGAGATACAGGTTTGCCTCGTATTCACTCCCAGAGTCTGTGGGGCTTGTTTCCTCAGAACCTTCTTCATCCCAGGTGAGCGCCTTCAGCACTTCTTCCTCCCTTTGTTCCTGCTTTGCTTTTCTTTTTCCTGCTTCTGGAGTCTTGGTCATTCTCTCTTTAGGTGCCCAGGCTTGTAGTAGTGATAACACTCCGGCTGGGACTTCTCATCATCACTTTCCATCTCTTTCGTTGGCTTGTTCCACCTTCTGCCTTCTCCAGCTCCTCTATTCAGGAATTTCTTGAATTGTCCCTGCTTCTTGGGATTCTTCATGAACTTTTTGAATTCCCGAACGTAGAAGCTCTCCTCCTCATCTTCCTCAGAATCTTCAGCAACTTTTCTCTCCTTTGCGGCCTTCAGTGTCAGTCCCTTCTTCTTTACTTCCCTGGTATATTCCCCTGCTTGAATCTTTAATTCAAGTTCATGTGTCTTCAGATTGCCGATGATGCTCTCTATCTCCAGGGTGCTGATCTCATATGACTCAGCAATATCTGTCACCTTCGTGTTGAAGCGAGGAGGCAGAGATCGCATGATCTTCCTCACTAGGTCACCATTTGGAAAGTTCTTTCCGAGAGATCTTGAGGCATTGACGATCTTTGTAAACCGAGTGTACATGTTGTCCACATCCTCATTGATCTCCATTCAGAACTGTTCATATTCAGATTCAAGTAGGAACAGCTTTGACTCCTTCACCTGCGAGGTACCTTCATGAGTGAGCTCAAGAAGACACCATATATCATAAATAGTATCGCAGTTACATATTCTATTGAATTTAGTTTTGTCCAAGGAGCAGAATAACGAGTTCATAGCCGTGGAATTATTCGTACATTTCAGCTTGTCTTCATCATCCCACTTATCATGTGGTTTTTCTAAGACTTTATCACCAACCGCGACAGTGGGAGCAGTGTACTTTGTCTATATTATGGCCCATACATCCCTGCTTTGAGTCATCAGAAAGATTCTCATGCATGCTCTCCAGTGACTATAATCACTCCCCATAAACAGTGGAGGCCTACTCACACCTTGTCCCTCATTGAATGCATGAATGGCGTTGGCCATCTTACTTCAGGGTTTTAAGCCTTTTTGAAGTAACCTCCCTCTGATATCACTTATTGGATCTCGTGGCCAACCGTAGGGGGGTGAATAAGGTTTGGAGCGTTAATTGGAATCTAAAAATATTTCGTTCAGATAATCGAGTTCTCGATGCTACCGCGGGGCATTAAGTAACAAACGTGCAGCGGTAAGTCTATAAACTCATTTTCCTGTGCAGATCCGAGTTCAAACCCTATAAACACACAAACTCTCGAAGCATTCACAACAGACATCCACAAGTACTCAACACGGACATGAAAGATTTCATTGCACAAATTCAAAGCAACAATAGATCAAGATGAGTACAAAAAGGGGTGATCTTTGTGATGCTGGAGATCTAAGGTGATGATTAGAAACAATATTTTAGTTTTTATACCAATTCGCTCCACGGACCGGTTAGCTCTCTCCTTTTCCCTCCAGGAAAAGTCTTCGAGCAGGATCTTCACCTTCACACAAGGAAGGGTCTTAGAGCACCGGTAGATCCTCCTGATCTAGACGTCCTTATCCCCAGGATGATTTCCCACAGAGTCCTACCCGGATTCTGACGACCCTTATCGGTCGATTTTCCTCACCACAAGATTTCGAAAAATAAGAAAGAGTACAAGAATAAGAGTTGTAAATATTTCTAAGATGAAGTTCTACCTCTTAAAGACTTCTCCGTAGAATGATCCTCGGCCGGTGCTTGAGATCTCCGTTTAATGGCAACTAGTCGGCTCTTCGTATTCGATGTAGATCTTGGATCGCCGGAGTCTTTCGATCACGAGCGGGAGGGAGATGACTATCTTCTTCTTCGATTACGGAGACTTGTGGAACAGAGCGCAAGGAAGAGCAACCAAACCCGAGAATTCACGAACTCCCATCCTTTCAATTCCTATAGATATGAGGCATAGAATCCAAGGCTGCCTTTAATACGTCTTCATAAAAATAGGCTACCGTCGGCGGTTAGACTAGCGCCCGATAGTAGGTTTGCATGCTTGTTGTGCCAGCTGTCGTCCAAATCTGGAATAACATTTAAAACACATATTTATGGTTTAATCATTGCTAGTGTTTCGCGGTTATCGCTACCGCTGCGTGGTAATATGGAGCACGATGATTCAGAGCCGTCGTAGAGTCGTCGAGAGTTTGCGCGGTGTGGTAACTGCTATCGCTTGTTGGGTTTTTATGGGTATGGCACAACACTTATGCACACAGCGAAAAAAGAACAAGAAACACCCAAATGAGTTCGGATCTAGAAATATTCATGAATCAAGAAGTAAAGCATACAATAATAAAAATTACCTTTGAGGAATTGAGTCAAAACTCAATCTAGATGCTACAGAAAATCAGGCCAGCCACACAATGGCTAGAGTCTTGAGTGCAGAAAGTTTATCCATGCCTCTACATTAATCCACACAATCAGGAGAACCACAACGAATTGTAACACAAGCACTATGTAGGGAGAGGGCACACATCATCTCCATACACTGCTAGATCTATTGTAGGAGAGGCGACGACAAACCACGCCGGTGTCGGGATCGGAATCGATAATAGGAATTGACGGAACACTTCCATCGGATTTCTAGGTTTATCTCTTATCGCACAATATCATCTCGTGTGCCTGAAAGATGAGATCCATCAGAAGATAACCCCAAAACATCCCTTTTATATTCCAGGAGATAGACTCAACAAGTCAACAATTGACTCAATATGGGCAATCGTCGAACTCAGCTCGATGAACAATTCGTCGAACTCAGCATGACGAACTCTGTGCCAAAGGCCAGCTCGACTAACAATTCGTCAAACTTAGCTCGACGAAATCTATGCCAATGGCCAGAATGTCAAACTTCATTCATCGAACTCAGCTCGATGAAATCTGCGCCAAAGGCTAGATCGTCGAACTTCATTCGTCGAACTCAGCTCGATGAAATCTGCGCCAATGGCCAGATCGTCGAACTTCATTTGTCGAACTCAGCTCGACGAAATCTGCACCGAAGGCCAGAATGTCAAACTCAGCTCGACGAAATTAGCGCCAATAGCCAGAGTGTCGAAGGCATTGAGTGGACTCGACACACTCAATGCTTAACTATGACAGTCAACGCACTCAACTCTGAGTTAACACTTAACCCTTGAAATCGTTGACATGTCTCAACGCTCTAAAAGCATTCAGCCCGATGTTGTTGAGTTAGGTAAACAAACTCAATGCCAAATGCCTTAGAATCTTTCAAGTCTCCATGGCGTTGAGTGAGCTAAGCACACTCAACGCCTTCAGCACCATGGCGTTGAGTGAGGTAAACACACTCAACGCCAAATGCCTTAGAACATTTTCAACCCCTTTTCAATATCCATCAACTCATCATATGAGCTAAATAGTACAGATCCAATCTCCCAATTTCACCACAATCTTATGTGTGACCCTGATAGGCTTATACTGATTTAGCAGTGAGGCTACATGCTTGATGAAAGTGCAGCTAGATCTGATATACTCTAGAGGGGGGTGAATAGAGTATATGATGCTTGAAAACCTTTTACAACAATTGTTGTAATCTGAGTGAACAGGGAAGCATCTATTAAATCTAATCACAAAATAACCTACAACACAAATTAATCACAGATCTAAACTAATCACAAAACAATCACAGCTAGAAACAAAAGATAAAGACAAGCAATCTAGAAGACACAAGGAGCTATAGTGGTTCCCCTAAACTTGGGTACATCCACTCTTCTACCACCCTAGGTAGGAATCCACTGCAGGATGAGTTGATCAGGTGTCCTGGGCACCAATGAGCTTTTGATAAGGTGCTCAAAAACCAAATCAGATTTTTTGATCAGGTGTCTTGCCACCAATGAGCTTTTGACAAGGTGCTCAAAACCAAGCTCAAACTTTTGAAGGGAGTTTGAAAAACCCTTTACAGAGATGGGGATGAGAGAATGATGGAAGTCTTCTCTTTCTCAAATCAGCTGAGCAGACTATGTGGATTTGATGATGTCAAAGCTCCCCCTGAGTCCTTGAGATGTTCAGGAAATGAAGCTTTGCTGTAGGGTGATAGGCCTTCAGAAGTTGATCTCCAACAAATGATGATTTAAACAACAGCTGAAATGTTAGGTGTCTGGAGTCTTTGAAAGATGTTGGCGTTGAACACTTGAATCACAAGAGATCAGAAGATTTCAGATGGTTGATCTCCTTGGATGTGTGTTCTAAAAGAATTCTTTGAGACAGAGAATATTTTCTTCTTCTTGTTCTTCTTGTCTGTGTTCTGAGTGTGTGAGAGATTCAAAAAATCTTGTATTTTATTCTCTGGTACTGAATAAAAAAACATCCTCTGTCAAGAATAGCCGTTGGCCTGTCATTAATTGCATCCTTAATTGCAAATGTCTTCTGGAGGAAAGTCCACAGAAATATTCCTTGAAAATCCCTTGAAACTTGGTCCAGAAATAAATTAAAACGGCTAGAAAATCTTCTGAATTAATTGCTGAATATCTCCTTAACTGTTCTGAATTTGAATCTTGAAAAATCCTTGAAGTCATCAGAAAATCGTCGAACTAAGCTCTGCTATCGTCGAACTGAGCTCAGCGATATGGACTTATACAACAACAAAAACTCGTCGATCTGAGCTCAAAGATCGTCGAACTGAGCTCAGAGATAGAGATCCAATACTGAGTCAAGATCGTCGAACTGAGCTCGCAGATCGTCGAATGGAGTTCGACGATTTGTTGAAGTTGAGCTCAGCGATCGTCGAATGGAGTTCGACGATCTGTCAAAGTTGAGCTATACGATTGTCGAATGGAGATCGACGAATCGTCGTGCTGAGCTCGACGATATGACTTAGTCTCAAACTGAAAATTCTGGGTCTTGAGGGCAGCTTCCAAACTTAGACTTCTAACCCTTAGACTCAATTCTAATTGACCTTTAGATCTATACAGGAGGTCAAATACAAGTTTCCTAGAGACATAGTGATCCTGACCCAAATTAGTAATAGGGTGTTCCAACAATCTCCCCCTATTTGGGTTAGGATTAATATTTACAGAATTTGGAAAAATTAAATAACAACATACACAGCAATAATACAGAAAAACAATAATCAGGGCATTGCAGAACCACAGATCTATATCATCCCAGACAGATTTCAGAATCCAAAATGATTGTCACCTTACATTGTTATTTCTTCTCCTTGCTCTTTATGAGTTTGATTTCTCTATTGGGGTTGAGGGCTTCCTTCTTTGATCTTGTGTCATCTGCTGCACCTAAAGAGGTTTGCTGTTTGGGCCTTGGAACTACAGCTTCAGGATGCAGCTCCATGTATCTATCAGAATCAAAGAATTTACTTGAAGCATATCTTTCCAACTCTTTCTTTCTCTGTTCATACAATGTAGTGATGTTGGAGGAGTCTCTGCCTTGCTCTCTAGCTTTCTTAATCTGGTCCAGTGCAGCAAGCACTTTCATCCTTGCAGTCCAAGCAGTTGGATTATTTTCAGGATCTTAAAATGGCACTGGTGGTTCATATCTATTTGATGGATTGTCCTGAGAAGGCCTGGATGAAACTACTTCCTTCAGTTTATAGGGAAAAGGACCAGAGGTTGTGTGAGATGAGATTTGTCCTTCCCTGGAGTAGGGATGTTGCCTTGAGTAACCTTTAGAATAAACCTGGACTTCTCTTTGATTTCCTCTGTAGTTTCCTCTTCTGGATTGAGAACCCCTAGACTGGCTTCCCCTATGATAGGATCTGGCATGTGGCTGATAGGGGGTTTGGCTTTTAGCTGGAGGTTGAGCAGCTGAGCTTCCACCTGCACCTGCATCAGGAAGAGGTGGTGGAGGAGGATGAGGATGTTGGAATTGAGAAGAGCCTTTTTCATATTTCCTCTTTTTCTTCATGGCTTTGAGTTGATTCTTTGAGTACTGCATCCAGTGCTCAGTTATGGGGCAGTCATGAAGAATATAATATGGAATGTCATTGTTGTCCTTGACTTTGGCTGGAGGTACTCTCTTCATGGCTTTGCTCCTTGCCTTTCTCTTCCTGGCATTAGTGGCAGATGAGTCATCAGAGTCAGTCTTGAACTCATCACTTTTAGAACTTTGCTCATCATAAAGAGCATCAATCTTTTTCATTAATTCTTTCTTGAGCTGGGTTGAAGCAGATGAAGCAGCAGAGGTTGGAGCAGTAGCAGATACAACACTTGTGGTAATTGTAGTTGAAGCAGAGGTCGAAGCAGCAGTAGATACAGAACTAGTAACAGAAGTTGAAGCAGCAGCAACAACAGCAGATACTAAAGTTGTGGCAGTAGAAATAACAATAGCAGTTGTGCAACAACAGTGTCACTTACAGAAACAACAATATCAGCAGCAGGAGGGATGTCATCAGCAAACACAGAAGGCTCAAAAACATGTGCCTCTGTCATATGGATATCCTCAGAAATTGACTCATCAGCAGTATCAGCAATAATATCAACAAAAATCTCATCAGCAGGAGGGGCAGCAGCATATACTGAATTGACAAAGGAAGTTATGATGCAGGGGTCACAACATGAGAAGGGCACAAGGGCCTTGGAGAGATCCTCTGGGTGCTGGACAACAACTCTCTCTGGAAAACAAGCTTTCTCTGGCAGACAACTGAAATAGGCTGAGTCAAATACTGAGAGCAGAGACCTGAGGTCTATGGAGAATACTGCAACTGGAGGTCTAGCTGGAACTTGAGGAACAACAGCAGTATGTACTGAGGAAACAGAATACACAGCAGGCAAGCTCACTTCATAGGGTATCTCCCCCTGCCTAGATTCAGATAAAGCTGGTTCAAGGCACACTGCTGAAGGGGTTGCCTGAGGGAATAAGGAGGAGAGCCTGGCAGAAAGAGCTGCCACTGACTGGAGTAATGGAGCCAAGGAGGTCTCCAAGAGAAGAGATAGCCTGGGGGCTAGCAATTCATAGATCCTGTCAGCTAGGGCTGGAAGATCTACTTGCTCAGCAGTGACTGGAGCAGAGGTAGAGGATGGAGGTGGAGCTATTGGTGATGGGAGTGGAGAGCTGGTGGATGGTAGGAGTGATGGTTGAGGTGTGGGTAAGGTGGATATGGAGGACAGTGGGATTGAGATAGATGGTATGAAGGTGGGTTGATCAATGATCTCTTGTAGCAGTACCTGGTAAGAGGTTGATGAGGAGGGTAGCTCAGGAGGTGAGGGGGGTGAGTCATCAATGAAGGAATCATCAAAAAGATTGAAGGATGGAATTGTTGATATTTCAATATCTGGTTGAGGGTAGGAGAACAGTGGATGGAATGGTTCTTCTGTTGTTGGTAGAATTGGAATTGGAGATGGTATGTGTAACGCCCCACCTGTCACATGACATATAACGGTGGGTCCGGCCGGGCCCCACGCCATATATCACAGACAAGTGAAGAAATTACTTGTGGGAATCAAACTCTACACGTATCCTTAACTCATTCCAGTCTAGCGTAGCATTTTTATGTTAGCATGAACTCAAACCAGAATGTACACCAATATATAAATATCACATTTATATATAACAACACCAGGAATGTATACAACCCACACACCCTGGCCTTATGGCCTTACAGGTTTCTCTTTTACACATCAACAATTTCGTACATCGGCATGCAGGCCGGCCACACATGAAATCCAAACACAACTCTTCGCAGTCGCATGGTCTTCAAGGGCCTATAGCAGCAAGCTAGCCATTCTTTCCACTTATGCAGTTCACGCCACAGCACCTGCAAGTAGACATCCAAGCCAACACCGAAAACAAAGTAACGGTCAGCATTTGGATGACCCATTATAACGACCCTACCCCCTACCCGGGGTAGTGGTTCCTTCCCTGTATACAGTGCTATCATCTATCATCAAGTATCATCAAACAGCATATGTATATCATTTTCTTTATTCCGCTAGCAAACACATTACATCACAAACGCTGGAATCCACCAGACGCTCCGTGCACTCAGGGCACCTTCTTGGTGTACCAGAATCCACCAGTCATACACCGCCGATCAGAGGTTTTAACTTGTTGGTTGACCGGACCTAGCCCACCAGTCTCGCAAGCTGGCGACATCCCGCCCAAACCACTCAGAGGTACAACCTCACAGCATCCAATAACAACCAGAGCAGATCGACCCACACCATGTGGTGTGGCAAGCCGGGTTTATCCAAGCACCCCAAGTATTACCACCCATCGATCCCCCTCCTATTCTGATCGACCCACCCATGTGGTGCAGCAAGCCGGGTTTAACTCTGCTCCCCAGGCATTGCCACCAATCGATCCCTACCTAACTAGATCAACCCACCGTAGTGGTGTAACAGACCGGGTTTATCTCGAGCTCCCCAGGCGTGCTACCAATTGATCATCTCATAACCAGGAGCTTTGCCAAAGCCTCCTCACATTCAGCATCACAGCCATATAGTCATCACAATAGAAATCCATTTACATCGTACCAAATCAACGGAGTCTTCTCCGGTTTACCCATGAACATCACTAATCCAGACTACCGGTCCAGATGGGCTTCACACAACATGCCTATGCCATCCTCCATATTTTCGGCTCTAAATGCAGACTCAACAAAGGAATCACTTCCGCAAATCCACCTCTTGGTGGAGGATTCCAAGCACATGCATAAAGGAAGGACTTCTATGTCCAAGAAGGAGATCGTTACCCTTCAAGATCGCTTCGGTGCCATGAAGTAGCCGGATGGAAATCACCGCCCATGTCATAGGCCGTGTCCCCCTAAGCGGCAGTCAGCCGACTCAATCCAGCCAATACACGGCCGTGTGACACGCCCGTGTCACGTGCCGTGTCCACGACACGCCCTCAGACACGCCCGTGTCTGAGGCCGTATGCATCAACGAAAATAATCCCAAAACAACCCGAGACTTCACACGGCCTGTCACACGCCCGTGTACCTGGCCGTGTGCACTTGGACACACCCGTGTCCCGCAAACACGCCCTAGCGCAAGACGTCGAGCTGAGTTCGACGACCATTGACATGCCCTGTGACACGCCCGTGTCACAGGCCGTGTCCTCACTCGACACTCGACACTCGACGATTGTCGAGCAAAATTCGTCGACCTGACGACTCGACACAACCCAGGCCTGACACGCCCTGGGACACCCCCGTGTCCCAGGCCGTGTCACCCATGCCTGAACACAAATTGGCCCAAATTGACCCAGAACTGCGGGGTGTTACAATCCTCCCCTCCTTCAAATAATTTCGTCCTCGAAATTTGACTCCAATCAGTCACAACATCCCAACTCTTACACCCCAAGCCTCCTCACAAACTAACAAACATACAACACAAACAAACATCCCTAACTTCCACTTGTGCACATTCAGCCACATAAGACCTCAAAACAAAACAACATGATTTATTTATCTCCTCACAATCACAAGTGCACCAAGCTTTTATCAATATGTACTCCAGCTGTTATTCATCACAACTATAGATATAAACATAGTTTATATACACAACCATGGACAATTCAGCAAGTTAATCTTCAGTCATAGCATCGAAGTGCTTCACATCACACTTCACTTCCGCTCAGCCTCCCGATTTTGAAATTCACGATTAAGAGACAAATTAAACACCCGAGGCTGAATTTCACCAACTGAGCTTTGCGGCTCTTGCACTTCCATAACATGAAATCGAGATTGCATCCGGGGTGCAGATGATTCGGCCACTGCTTTACCCTTTTCTTCATATGACGCACCTGTCTTTTTCTCACTCCCTGGAGGGGCATTCCAACAGAATTTTGCGATGTGTCCTTGCTGCCCACATTTATAGCATATACGTGTATCAACACGTCCTGGCCCATAAGTCGCCCCCGAAGAAACAGTCGACGGAGCTAATTCCGCCGGCCTAAATCTTTTCTTCTCTCGTCGTCGAAACTCCGACTGATCCGATGGAG
Source organism: Platanthera guangdongensis (assembly GCA_039583875.1). Lineage (NCBI taxonomy): Eukaryota > Viridiplantae > Streptophyta > Magnoliopsida > Asparagales > Orchidaceae > Platanthera > Platanthera guangdongensis. The sequence goes on from CM077167.1 coordinate 135,631,561, forward strand.
GAACTTTAAACTCTGACTTTTCCGCTGCCAGTCTCTTATTCTCTTGTACTCGCTTCATATCCTTCTCCAAGGCATGGGCTGTATCGACCAATGCTTGGAAGCCTTGGCTCACTGAACTCGGAAGTGCCAACCTCAATTCATCCCGCAATCCTTCATAAAACCGATTTGTCTTTCGCGCTTCCTCCGCAAAGGTAGATCCCGCATATCTCCCCAATCTCGTAAACTCATGCAGGTAGGTATCAATATCTCGCTCACCCTGCACCAAACGGAGAAACTCATTTTCCATCGCAATCCTCTGCGACACGGGCACATACTTGGCTAAAAATATTTGGGAGAATTCATCCATTGAAACCTCCGTTAAACCTCTACCTGCCAAGTGATGCACTTCGATCTCATCCCACCACAATCTCGCATCTCCTTCTAACAGAAAAGTGGCCATCGTCACTTTTTGCTCCTCGACCGTCCTGATTGCGGTTAGGATCCTTTTTACCCTTGCCAACCAATCTTCTGCCTGCGTTGGTGAAAGCGCTCCACCAAACGTAGGTGGATGAAAGTGCATAAAACGTGTCAATGAGTCGTCACTTGCTTGCGCTTCCACCACCACTACAGCATGCTCTTGCCTTGCACCAGGCCTTGCCTGTCCAGTAGGTTGTACTTGTAACACTGCAAGCACTGTCTCTGTCACCACCCGTATGGCTTCTGCCGAGGGAGGCATAGGCACTTCCACGGGTGCTGCACTCTCATCAGACCGCTGGGGCTCAGACGGCCCAGCTCCATCCCTCGCCACCTATCAATTTACAGAACACCATTAATACGTCAAATCATAACGGTACTGCTACATTGACTACACACTCACGCACATCATGTGCATGACATACATTCCTAGTGGACATTCATGAGTTCAATGATATTCTCTCCTCCCAAACAATCTAAAACTGGCTCTGATACCACTTTGTAATGCCCCACCTGTCACATGACATATAACGGTGGGTCCGGCCGGGGCCCCACGCCATATATCACAGACAAGTGAAGAAATTACTTGTGGGAATCAAACTCTACGCGTATCCTTAACTCATTCCAGTCTAGCGCAACATTTTTATGTTAGCATGAACTCAAACCAGAATGTCCACCAATATATAAAGATCGCATTTATATATAACAACACCAGGAATGTATACAACCCACACACCCTGGCCTTATGGCCTTACAAGTTTCTCTTTTACACATCAACAATTTCGTACATCGGCACGCAGGCCGGCCACACATGAAATCCAAACACAACTCTTCGCAGTCGCATGGCCTTCAAGGGCCTATAGCAGCAAGCTAGCGATTCTTTCCACTTATGCAGTTCACGCCACATCACCTGCAAGTAGACATCCAAGCCAACACCGAAAATAAAGTAACGGTCAGCATTTGGCTGACCCATTATAACAACCCTACCCCCTACCCGGGGTAGTGGTTCCTTCCCTATATACAATGCTATCATCTATCATCAAGTATCATCAAACAGCATATGTATATCATTTTCTTTATTCTGCTAGCAAACACATTACATCACAAATGCTGGAATCCACCAGACGCTCCGTGCACTCAGGGCACCTTCTTGGCGTACCAGAATCCACCAGTTATACACCGCCGATCAGAGGTTTTAACTTGTTGGTTGACCGGACCTAGCCCACCAGTCTCGCAAGCTGGCAACATCCTGCCCAAACGACTCAGAGGTACAACCTCACAGCATCCAATAACAACCAGAGCAGATCGACCCACACCATGTGGTGTGGCAAGTCGGGTTTATCCAAGCTCCCCAAGCATTACCACCCATCGATCCCCCTCCTATTCTGATCGACCTACCCATGTGGTGCAGCAAGCCGGGTTTAACTCGGCTCCCCAGGCATTGCCACCAATCGATCCCTACCTAACTAGATCAACCCACCGTAGTGGTGTAACAGGCCGGGTTTATCTCGAGCTCCCCAGGCGTGCTACCAATTGATCATCTCATAACCAGGAGCTTTGCCAAAGCCTCCTCACATTCAGCATCACAGCCATACAGTCATCACAATAGAAATCCATTTACATCGTACCAAATCCACGGAGTCTTCTCCGGTTTACCCATGAACATCACCAATCCAGACTACCGGTCCAGATGGGCTTCACACAGCATGCCTATGCCGTCCTCCATATTTCCGGCTCTAAATGCAGACTCAACAAAGGAATCACTTCCGCAAATCCACCTCTTGGTGGAGGATTCCAAGCACATGCATAAAGGAAGGACTTCGATGTCCAAGAAGGAGATCGTTACCCTTGAAGATCGCTTCGGTGCCATGAAGTAGCCGGATGGAAATCACCGCCTCGGCTCTGCCTTCACGAATCCGCTCTCGGATCTTCGCTCCGCACTCCGCAGCTCCTCCAGCAGCTGGTAGACTCCTCCCTTCCCTCTTGACATAGGCCTTTCTTCTTCCCTTTCTTGGAATAACATGAAGAAGAAGAAGAAGATGAAAAGAGGGATTAAATCCCCTTTTTCTCGGCCTTCACAATACCTGGACAGAGCCCAACCATTGGATCCAGGAAGAGGGAAACAAACGGCTCAGATTTGGCCAGAAAAGCTTGAACATGGCCTGACACGCCCTGTGACACGCCCATGTCACAGGACGTGTCCCCCTAAGCGGCAGTCAATCGACTCAATCCAGCCAATACACGGCCGTGTGACACGACCGTGTCACGTGCCGTGTCCACGACACGCCCTCAGACACGCTCGTGTCTGAGGCCGTGTGCATCAACGAAAATAATCCCAAAAAAACCCGAGACTTCACACGGCCTGGCACACGCCTGTGTACCTGGTCGTGTGCACTTGGACAAACCCGTGTCCCGCAAACACGCCCTAGTGCAAGACGTCGAGCTGAGTTCGACGACCACTGACACACCCTGTGACACACCCGTGTCACAGGCCATGTCCTCACTCGACACTCGACACTCGACGATCGTCGAGCAAAATTCGTCGACCTGACGACTCGACACAACCCAGGCCTGACACACCCTGGGACACGCCCGTGTCCCAGGCCGTGTCACCCATTCCTGAACACAAATTGGACCAAATTGACCCAGAACTGCGGGGTGTTACAGTATGGATGTTGGAGAAGGGCTGGAGATGATGATAGTGGATGGAGGTTGAATGGTAGATGGAATTGGAAGGGTGGATGGAACTGGAGAAGATGGAATTGGAGGAGGAGAAGAGGCAGCAGCAGACAGGTCATCTGTAGGGGCAAAAACCTGAGGGGAAGTGACTATGGCAGTCCTGGTGCCTGAAGGTGTGCTGGAAGAGGGCCTGCTGGGCTTGGTGATCTGCCTGTCCCATTTACCAAAAAGGGCACAAGACAGTCTCTTGGAAGCATTAATGTGTATCCCAGAAGATACTAGCAATGCAGGGCATTTGTTCTGCAGAAAAAGCCCTAAAATCCTCCCAAAATTTACAAAACTCTTATTAATTTTCTTTTTAATTAGGTCAAAGAAGACCTCTCCCCAGTTCAGATTCTTCTTGTCCACTATGGCTCCCATTATGCATAGCTGATACGTGGAAATAGTATCATGGGCAGAGTGCTTTGCCAACAGAACTTTCCCAACCACATCAGCCAGGAATCTATATTCCACAGACAGATTCTTCTTCAACAGCTTGCTAGGGTTAGCCTCAGAATGACCCATTCTTGCAAGCAAGTCAGCATATTCTTCTCCAGACAAATCAGCAGAGTCTCCACCAGAGCTCAACTCAAAAACTTCTGTCAGAATTGCTGGGGTCAAGGGTACCTGGGTGCCAGAAATTGATCCAATGATTGTGTTTTGATCCTGGTTGTGGGCAGTGTAGACCCACTCTTTAATCTCATCAGCAGCAAGTTTAATCCTTGTGGTCACGATTGTAGCAAGTTTCTACTCTTTGAATAACTCCAAGATGTCCTAGAAAACCTGATCTGTTGTGCTGAAGGACTCAATGTCAATGTCAAAGCCGACATCAAATTTCATGGCGGCAAGAACAGCAACTGAAACGACCATGGTTACCTGCAAAGAATCAACAAACAAAACGACCAAGTGTAGAAATGTTTGGAGGGAAAGAAAGTGTTTGCAGAGAAATCGAAAGCACAAAAGGAGAACGACGGCGAAAAATGAATTTTATATTAGGGTTCGACGCAGAAAAGGAAAGTTCGTTGAACTCAGTTCGACGATCGGGGCTTCTAAAGGAATCTGAAGAGTCTTCAACATCGTCGATCTCCGTTCGACGATATTGGAGAGCGTCGAGCTCTGTTCGACGATCGTTCAGAGAAGAGAATCGTCGAGCGCCGTTCGACGATCGTTGACCCGAAGAGATAGTGCATACTATCTGAGAAACGCTGAACTCAGGTCGACGATTTAGGAAATCGTCGATCTCCGTTCGACGATCTGGGGGAAAATCATCGAGCGCAGTTCAGAGACAAAGAGAAACTCTATACACTAAGAAAAATCAAGATGTTTGCCTAGTCTTGGTCAATTTTTGAACTTTTAAAATCTTGGATATTATTTTAGACTTCCTCCATCTAACATTCCTAACTGATTTAGGAAGAAGGTGTGTTTTTTTTCATCCAAGGGCTTGGTGAAAATATCTCCCCTTTGCAAATCAGTTGGGACATATTGAAGTTCAATTTTATTCTTTTCAACATTATCACTTAAGAAGTGATGCCTAATTTCTATGTGTTTTGTCCTACTATGGAGGACTGGATTTTGAGCTATAGAAATAGCACTGGTGTTATCACAAAAGATTTTAGACTTCTTTAAGTTGTAACCATAGTCTAGGAGTTGGTTTTAAATCCACAAGATTTGTGAACAACAACTGCCTGCAGCCATATATTCAGCTTCAACAGTTGAGGTTGACACAGAAGTTTGTTTCTTACAAAACCAAGAGACAAGTCTGTCACCAAGGAACTGACAAGTTCCACTGGTGCTTTTCCTGTCAATTCTGCATCCAGCATAATCAGTATCAAAAAATCCAGTTAAATCAAATGCTGAGTCTTTTGGATACAAGAGACCTAGATTTGGACAACTTTTAACATACCTGAGAATCCTCTTTACTAATGTTAGGTGTGACTCTCTAGGGCTTACTTGGAAACTAGCACATATACATGTAGCAAACATTATATCTGGTCTACTGGCTGTAAGGTACAGTAAAGAGCCAATCATTGCTCTATATGTTGTCTGATCGACAGGTTTCCCATGTTCATCAGCATCCAATACAGCATTGGTAGGCATGGGTGTTTTCATACAAGAGGCTTCAGACATGCCAAATTTCTTAACCAATTCATTTGCATACTTGGTTTGAGAAATAAAGATGCCTTCAGCATGTTGTTTGACTTGCAATCCTAGAAAGAAGGATAGCTCACCCATGCTACTCATTTCAAATTTAGAATGCATTAGGTTGGAAAACCTTCTCCACAACTTTGAATCAGTAGAACCAAAAATAATATCATCTACATAAATCTGTACTAGTAGGGTATGAGACTTATGGGTTCTAATGAAAAGAGTTTGGTCTACTCTACCCCTTATAAATCCATTTTCCAAAAGGAAGCATGCTAGGGTCTCATACCATGCTCTAGGAGCTTGCTTGAGACCATATAATGCTTTGTTCAACTTAAAAACATAATCAGGATAAGTTGGAGAGATAAAACCTGGAGGTTGTCTGATATATACTTCTTCTTTGATGTCTCCATTTAGAAATGCACTTTTGACATCCATCTGATATACTTTGAATCCTTTATATACTGCATAAGCTAAAAATATTCTGATGACTTCCAATCTTGCAACTGGTGCAAAAGTCTGGTCATAATCTATTCCTTCTTCTTGAGAATATCCTTGAGCAACTAGTCTTGCCTTGTTCCTTACAATTACTCCTTGATCATCCAGTTTGTTTCTGAACACCCACTTTGTTCCAACAATGGAGTGATCCTTAGGCTTTGTCACTAGTTCCCACACTTTGTTCCTTTCAAATTGATGCAACTCTTCTTGCATTGCAATGATCCAGTGTGGATCTTGCTCTGCATCTTGAATGGACTGAGGTTCAATTTGAGATAGGAAGCAAGTGTGCAACAGGTTTTGGTTGACCTGATTTCTGGTTTGCACACCAGCTGAGATGTCTCCAATTATTTGGGAAATTGGATGATCTCTTGATGTTACTAAATCAACAGGGGGTGTTGATTGTTCACCAACCTGTGTTGTTGTTTCCTCCTGTGGTACAACAACTGGCTCTTCAGGTTGTTTCTCTTCAATGTGTTGAATACTTTCTTCATCTTCACTGCTTTCATCCTTTTGAGTAACCTGTAACTTGTTCAAGTCTTCAACAAGAGAATGTTCCTGCAAAGGTTCTATGGTAGAAGAGATCTTCTCCTTGAAAGACATGTTAGATTCATCAATGATATATGAACAAATTCCTCAATTTTTAGAGATGATTTATTATAAACCCTATAAGCCTTATTGATCATGGAGGATCCCAGAAACACTCCTTCATCAGCTTTAGCTTGAAAGTTTGCTAAATATTTCTTGTCATTATTATGTATATAGTAGATACAGCCAAAAATCCTAAAATAATCAACTTTAGGTTTCTTCCCTTTGAGTAATTCATAGGGAGTCTTTCCCTTTAGTTTATGTATCAAACTTCTATTCAGTATGTAGTTGGAGGTGTTCACTACCTCTACACAAAAGGATAGAGGAAGGTGAGCATCTGACAACAATGTAGTGGCAGATTCAATAAGGGTTCTATTTTTCCTTTCTGCTACCCCATTTTGTTGAGGAGTTCTAGGAGCTGAGAAAGTGTGCCTGGTCCCTTCACTCTGATAGAACTCTTGCATAAGAAGAGAATCAAACTCTGTCCCATGATCACTTCTAATCAGGGCAATGTGAGTATTGAACTCAATCTGTATACAGTTGAGAAACTCTGTCAAATACTTAAAGTTATCAGACTTCTTCCTCAGAAAGAACACCCAAGTGAATCTAGAGAAGTCATCTACAACTACCAAAGTGTAAGATTTCCATCCTAGGCTTTGTACTGTGATGGGTCCAAAAAGATCCATGTGTAACAGATACAATATCCTAGGTGAATCACTCTTATTAAGTGACTTAAAGCTATTTTTAGTTTGCTTGCCTAATTGACAAGCCCTGCAGAGTCCTTCCTTCTTGTAAGGGCCAGAAGGTAGTCCTCTAACAAGGTTATCCTTGGATAGCCTAGCAATAGTTCTAAGGTTTAAGTGTCCTAGTCTCTTATGCCATAAAATATTGGGTCTACAGACAGAATTGAACAGGCAAATATCTACATCTGTTGAAAGAAAATCTATTAGATAGATATTACCTTTCCTGTTACCTGTCAACACAGTTGTGTTGTCCTCTGACTTGATCTTACATAATGCTTTGCTGAAGGTCACCTGGTAGGCTTCATCACATAGCTGATTAATGCTTATTAAGTTGTGCTTCAGTCCTTCCACATAGGCTACCTTCTTGAATGTTACTGATCCAATCTGGACTGCACCATATCCTTTAGTTTGTCCAAAGTTTGAATCACCAAAGATAACTTTGGGTCCAAGCTTGTCTCTAAAGGATGTGAGGTTGTCCTTGTTTCCTGTCATGTGCTTAGAGCACCCACTATCCAAGTACCATTGATGGTTAGATGTTGTATAGGTCTTCACCTGCACATAAGATAATTCATTTGTTTTTGACCCAGTTTACCTTGTTCCTAGGTTGATAACCTTTAAACTCTGAAATAAAAGATATCCCAGGTTGACTCTTATAACCTTCAGGATGATATCTCCTTGGAGGTATAATCCATTCAGTATAAGGGTTAAAGATTTGTGATGAAGGACCCCTAGGATTGGATTTTGATTTGCCTTTGAAAGAGTTTCCAGAGCTCTGATCTCTGTTCGACGATCGTGGAGCTGCGTTCGACGATCTTGGGTCAGATCGTCGAGCTCCGTTTGACGGTCGACTATGGCAGAGTTCAGGAACTTGAGATCATCGACCTGAGTTCGACGATTTTGCCTGAGATCGTCGATCTGCGTTCGACGATCGTTGAGCTCCGTTCGACGATTTCTGTCGGAACTTGGTTTTCTTGGGCAGATCAGAATTTTTCCTAGCCACCTCTACCACTCCCTTTCCTTTATCAGAAATGAACTTGATTGGAGTTGTTAGAACTATGGGTTGGCTGGATGAAGCACCCAAGCCCAGTGTACTATTAAATATGGAGTTCACTGTGCTTGTGATGTCCATCAGCTTGATACTTCTCCCATTAAGGGATTCTTCAAGCTTCTTGGCCTCAGATAGCTCACTTTTCAGTGAAGCTATCTGCTCCCTCCAGCACTCTAACTCCTGAGAGAGTTTGAGGTTTTCTGACTTTAAGGTATTATGTTCAGATAAATGATTTCTAAGAGAGATAATTTCTTTCTCAGATTTTAGCAGGTCTAAACACAAAGCTTTAAACTCAGATTTAAAGTCCTCTGAATTGAAATCAAAAGAACTGATTACCTGATCTTCTTCAAGTTGAGTCTCTGAATCTGGCTCTGACTCTTCTTCATCTGAATTATGTTGTGAGGCATTGATTGCCATCATGCAGAACTCCTTCTCTTCTGCATCATCTTCATCATCACTGGAGCTGGATGAGGCTTCTGATTCCTCTTCAGTTTCACTCCAGGATTCAGCAACAAATCCTTTCCTAGTGTGTTTGTTTTTGCTTAAGGAGGGTTTGCCATTGTTACTTTTCTTGAAGTCCTTTTCTCTTCTTCTTTCTTTCTTGTCCCTTCTGTCCTTGTTTTTGTTCTCTGGACAGTCAGGTACAATGTGCCCTGGTTTCCTGCAACCAAAGCAGACAATTTCCATATTATTAGACTTATCATACCTTGGCTTATCATGCTCCTTGTATGATCTCTTTCTGAAGTCCTTTCTGGCCATCTTGTAGAATATTTTGGCCAACAGACTGAGCAGTTCATCATTGCCTGTGACTTTGTCTTCAGGCTGATCTTCAATTGCTTTGAAGGCTATTGTCTTCTCTTTTCTTGTGGCTGGTGAGGCAGCCTTCTGTTCTTCTTCTCTATTCTTGATGAGTAGCTCATAAGATTTGAGCTTACCCAATAGAGCTTCTATAGTGGTCTCATTCAAACTTCTGGCATCCTTGATTGGCCAGATTCTTGAATCCCAAGTGCTTGGGAAGCACATTAGGATTTTGTCATTAAGTTCAGTTAGTGAGATCTCTTTATCCAAAGTCCTGAGTTCACTGACTATCAGACTAAGTCTATTGTACATGTCTCCAACTAATTCAGCTTCTCCCTTCTTGAAATTCTCATATTGAGATATGAGGTGGGATCCCAGATTTCCTTTGCTGAATTGCATTCAACCACCTTTTGAAAGATGTCATCAGACATGGTCTGGGCTAAGATGTTCATAGCCTTGGCATCAGCTATCTTCCATTTCTTGATGTCAGCATCTGTTCCTGATGGGGGTGGAACAGCATTTGTACTTGAGTTCTCTGGAGGTCTTGGGCAAACTGTCAACACAGAATTAAAAATATCCTCGTCAATAGAATTCATGTATAATCTGATCCTTGCCTTCCAAAGTGCAAACTTAGACAGATTGCACACTGGAGGTCTGGTGCTAGCATAATCTTTATTTTGGGCCATGATTTGTGAAAACAAAATCTAATAATAAACTCAGAAGAAAACAGATCTAACTAGGAATCTTTGGGTTCAGGTGTTAGCCTGTACACCCACCAAGGTGTGGTATATTTAACCAACCTCCCTCTGATACCAATTAAAAGTGTAGCTAGATCTGATATACTCTAGAGGGGGGTGAATAGAGTATATGTTGCTTGAAAACTTTTTACAACAATTGTTGTAATCTGAGTGAACAGGGAAGCAGCTATTAAATCTAATCACAAAATAACCTACAACACAAATTAATCACAGATCTAAACTAATCACAAAACAATCACATCCAGAAAGAAAAGATAAAGACAAGCAAGCCAGAAGACACAAGGAGCTATAGTAGTTCCCCTATACTTGGGTACATCCACTCTTCTACCACCCTAGGTAGGAATCCACTGCAGGATGAGTTGATCAGGTGTCCTGGGCACTAATGAGCTTTTGATAAGGTGCTCAAAAACTAAATCAGATTTTTTGATCAGGTGTCTTGCCACCAATGAGCTTTTGACAAGGTGCTCAAAAACCAAGCTCAAACTTTTGAAGGGAGTTTGAAAAACCCATTACAGAGATGGGGATGAGAGAATGATGAAAGTCTTCTCTTTCTCAAATCAGCTGAGAAGACTGTGTGGATTTGATGATGTCAAAGCTCCCCCTGAGTTCTTGAGATGTTCAGGAAATAAAGCTTTGCTGTAGGGTGATAGGCCTTCAGAAGTTGATCTCCAGCAAATGATGATTTCAGCAACAGCTGAAATGTTAGGTGTCTGGAGTCTTTGAAAGATGTTGGCCTTGAATACTTGAATCACAAGAGATCAGAAGATTTCAGATGGTTGATCTCCTTGGATGTGTGTTCTGAAAGAATTCTTTGAGACAGAGAATATTTTCTTCTTCTTGTTCTTCTTGTCTGTGTTCTGAGTGTGTGAGAGATTCAAAAAATCTTGTATTTTATTCTCTGGTACTGAATAGAAAAACATCCTCTATCAAGAATAGCCGTTGGCCTATCATTAATTGCATCCTTAATTGCAAATGTCTTCTGGAGGAAAGTCCACAGAAATATTCCTTAAAAATCCCTTGAAACTTGGTCCAGAAATAAATGAAAACGGCTAGAAAATCTTCTGAATTAATTGCTGAATATCTCCTTAACTGTTCTGAATTTGAATCTTGAAAAATCCTTGAAGTCATCAGAAAATCGTCGAACTAAGCTTTGCTATCGTCAAACTGAGCTCAGCGATATGGACTTATACAGCAACAAAAACTCATCGATCTGAGCTCAAAGATTGTCGAACTGAGCTCAGAGATAGAGATCCAATATTGAGTCAAGATCGTCGAACTGAGCTAGCAGATCGTCGAATGGAGTTCGACGATTTGTTGAAGTTGAGCTCAGCGATCGTCGAATGGAGTTCGACGATCTGTCGATGTTGAGCTAGACGATCGTCGAATGGAGATCAACGAATCGTCGTGTTGAGCTCGACAATATGACTTAGTCTCAAACTGAAAATTCTGGGTCTTGAGGGCAGCTTCCAAACCTAGACTTCTAACCCTTAGAGTCAATTCTAATTGACCTTTAGATCTATACAGGAGGTCAAACACAGGTTTCCTAGAGACATAGTGATCCTGACCTAAATTAGTAATAGGGTGTTCCAACACTTGATCACTTCCAGATTACTATGGTTGCACCAACAGTCTCCCACTTGATCTAGAAAGTATCAAACAAAAGCTTCACAAACAATGAGCGACATCTAGTAATACATCATTGCTCCCCAAATAGTAAGAGTGTATAAAATTCAAAAGCCATTGTGACCAATGTTACAGTATTGTCATGTCCCTTCGCCCCTTACATCCGGATAGAACTAGAGGCATAGACCGTGCACCCTTATTAATGTTCAATCCCAATTTCTTGATCTAGAATGAACTTGTAGAAAATTGGTCAGTCCAATATCATATATTGACTCAACCAAGCATGGTCATGCACTTTTCAGTCCCATTCCATCAAGGGGCCCCATGGATGTAATTCCTATCATATAGGAGGACAAATCCCGTCTCTGCTCACACACAAACACCCAAATGATTCATAACGTACCCAATAACAATATTTATCATCCAACTTTCTCAAGACTGGACTTTTTATGGCATCAAAGCACGCTCTTCCTCTCTCAATAAAAGCTGTGACTTCATATCAAAGTCCCACAAACACCAATGCACTTGAGCCATAATTGTGACACGTTCATATAACAATCCACAAAGTATTCTCACTGTGTGTTTGTCCAGTACAACTTGTTCATAACAAGTACCCATGTGATGACTTGATATCACAATATCAGGACCTGTGAGGACGGGTCATCAGTCAACGTACATGCTAGTCTTAAAGGTATCATCATCGCCCTTAACTTCTAAGATGATACAACGACCAAGGACCTTTAAGAATGAAGCTTCTAAAATCGTAGGTTCTCACATCAAGTCACTACTTGACCTATGGAAGCAAACACTCTAAGGGCATTTATTAAATTGAACTACTCTATCACAATAGAAATAACTTCATAATAAAAGAACTTGCCAAAATATATAAAATGAAATGCATATAGTACTTTTATTCGTCAAATGAAATATTATACAGCCAACAAACATACAATCCACGAGACTCAAACTAGAATTGATCATTTATGTATCGTATACCCATAGATCTAACATGACCATCATGCTTTCTCTGTGCAAGAGGCTTTGCTAGTGGATCCGCAATGTTTTCCTCAGTCGGCACTCTACATATGCTCACATCTCCTCAATCGACAATCTCTCGAATTAGATGGAACCTCCTGAGTTTATATTTGGAGAGCAGATGAGATCTAGGTTCCGAAGCAAGTGCAATTGCACCATTATTGTAACAATAGAGATCTACAGGACGAACAATGCTAGGAACTTCATCTAACTCGCAAATGAATTTTCTAATCCATACAGTCTCCTTCACTGCATTTGCAGTGATAATATACTCAGACTCAGTAGTAGAATCGGCAACTGTATCCGGCTTGGAACTCTTCCAACTAACAGCACCACCATTCAGGCAAAACACAAACCGTGGCTGAGACTTTGAATCATCCCTATTATTTTGGAAGCTAGCATCCGTGTAACCACTTACAACGTGCTCTTCCTCTCCACTGAATACCAAGAACATATCCTTAGTTCTTCGCAAGTACTTGAGGATATTCTTGATGGCTATCTAGTGACCTTCACTGGGATCAGACTGATACCTGGTAGTCATGCTCAAAGCATAAAAGACATCGAGTCTAGTACATAACATTGCATACATGATTGATCCAATTGCCGAAGCATATGGAACCAACTTCATGCGGTCCTTATCTTCATAAGACTTAGGACACTGGTCCTTAGAGAGTCTCACACCATGAGACATGGGCAAGAATCCTTTCTTGGACTCAAGCATGCTGAACCATTTCAACACCTTATCAATGTATGTGCTTTGGGTCAAATCAGGCAACTTCTTCGATCTATCTCTACAGATCTTAATACCGAGTATATAATTCGCTTCCCCTAAGTCCTTCAACGAAAAGCAGTTCCCTAGGTTGGTATGAACAACTTGCAGGGTCGGTTTGTCATTCCCGATCAACAGTATGTCATCTACATATAATATCAGGAATACTATAACATTCCCACTAATCCATTTGTAAACACAAGGTTCATCCTCATTCTTAATAAAACCAAACTCTTTGATCTTTTTATCAAAACAAAGATTCCAACTTTGAGAAGCCTATTTCAATCCATAAATGGATCTTTACAGCTTGCATATATTAGTGGCTTCACCTGGAGATACAAAACCCTCGTGTTGTGTCATGCACACTTCCTCGAGGAGGTCCCATTAAGGAAAGCCATTTTTACATCCATATGCCAGTTCTCGTAGTCATAATACGCAGCAATAACAAGCAGAATTCTGATGGACTTAACCATGATAATATGGGAAAAAGTCTCATCATAGTCAACACCATGAATTTGCTTAAAACCCTTTGCCACCAGTCGGCCTTTGAATGTCTGTACATTCCCATCCATGTCAGTCTTCTTCTTGAAGACCCACTTGCACCCTATGGGTCTTATCCCTTCAGGTGGTTTCACCAAAGTCCATACTTGGTTTTCATACATGGAGTCCATTTCAAATTTCATGGCCTCAAGCCACTTCTTAGAGTCCGATCCACACACAGCCTCATGGTAGGTTACAGGCTCATCACTATGATCTATAAACAACACATTACCTATTTGAGACACGAGAAATCCATATCTCTCAGGCTCAAATCTTGGTCTACTAGATCTACGTGGAGCTTGTGTTTCTTGAGCAGCTTCTCCAGCTACAAGTACTTGTAGTCCTGACTCAGGTTCCAATTCCGATTCATTCACTGTTTGTGGTTCCTAAACTTCTTCAAGTTCTACCCTGGCTATCTTTCTACTTAAGAACTCTTTCTCAACAAAGACACCAGTCCTTGCGACAAACACTTAGCCCTCAGATGGTAGGTAGAAATAGTACCCTTTGGTTTCCCTAGGATACCCCACAAGATAACAATTATCTGATTTGGGTTCCAGCTTATCGGGCATTTGACATCTCACATATGCCTCGCAGCCCCAAACCTTAATGAATGACATACTGGGACGCTTCCTAGTCCATATCTCATATTGTGTCTTTAGAACCACTTTCATTGGAGCACCATTTAATGTTAAAGCAGCAGTTTCTAGAGCAAAGCCCCGAAAGGAGATAGGCAGATCTGCATGACTCATCATTGACCGTATCATGTCTAATAAAGTACGATTCCTCATCTCAGACACACCTTTATGCTATGGTGTTCTAGGTGGAGTGAGCTGTGATACAATACCACACTCTATCAGATGATCACGGAACTTATGACTTAGGTATTCGCCATCTTGATCAGATCAGAGTGCTTTAACCTTCTTTCCCAGCTGGTTTTCTACTTCGCTTTTAAACACTTCGAACTTTTCAAAGGTTTCAGATTTGCACTTCATAAGGTACACGTATCCGTATCTACTAAAATCATGAGTAAATGTAACAAAGTTGAAGAACCCACCTCTAGCCATAGAACTCATGGGTCCACATACATCACTATGTACTATACCTAAGAGACCATCAACCCTCTCATTGAAGCCAGTGAAAGGAACTTTAGTCAGTTTGCCTAACAAACAAGATTCACATCTCTTAAATGATTCATAATTAAATGAGTCCAACAGTCCATCTCTATGGAGCTTGGATATACATTTCTCATTTATATGGCCCAAACGACGTGCCAAAGATACGTAGGGTTCGAGTCATTTGTTCTTAGTCTTTTAGTATTTTCAATATTATAGATCAGATGGTCTAAGTTCAAAATATACTGACCATTAAACAGTTGGGCTACACCATAACAAACATCATTCTTAAATATTGAACAATAGTTGTTCTTAATAATAAAAGAAAAATCCACCATGTCCAAACATGAAATGGATATAATGTTTCGAGTTATGGAAGGAACAAAATAATAATTATCTAGTTCTATTACAAGCCCATTGGGCAAAGCAAGACAACAAATCCCCATGGCAACAGCAGCAACTTTTGCTCCATTGCCAACACGCAGGTCCACTTCTCCTTTACTCAGCATTCTTCTCCTTCCCAGTTCCTGCACATTTATACAAATGTGAGAACCACATCCGGTATCCAATACCTAGGATGAAGGAGCAGAAAGGTTTATCTCTATAGCATATATACCTGAAGTAGAGGTCATACCTCCTCTCATCTTTTGCAGACCCTCAATGTATGAAGGACAATTCCTCCTCCAATGACCAGCCTTGCCACAATGGTGACACTTCACTTTTTTCCCCGAGCCTTTCTTATTTAGTGTAGAAGACTTGGGCTCCAGTCTAGTCTTTGGTCTCACCTTCGTCTTCTTGAAGCCCTTGGCCTTGCCCTTGCCTTTCTGTACCATCAATATGGGGCTAGCATACTTGGCCTTCTTCATATTAATCTCGGCAGTTCGCAACATGCCTAGGAGCTTGGGCAGTGTCTTGTCTATTTCATTCATGTTATAGTTCAAGACGAACTGCTCATAACTGTCTGGCAACGATTGCAGGAACAGGTCTGTAGCCAACTCTTGGTCTAGTGGGAAACCTAAACTTTCAAGGTTCTCGATATACCCAATCATCTTGAGTACGTGAGTCCCTACCAGGTCCCGATCTCCCATCTTACAATTAAATAACACCATGGTGATGTCGAATCTCTCTTGACGAGACGACCCTTGAAACATTTTCTTGAGATGCTCATCAATGTCCTTACAACCCATGTTCTCATGTTGCTTCTGAAGCTCAGAGTTCATGGTCGCTAACATGAGACATTCGACGTCTAAGGAGTTATCAAGATACTTCTTATAAGCATCTTTATCAGCACGGGGTGCATTCCCGACAGGTTTATCAGGGGATTTCTCTTCAAAAACACAGAGCTTGTGCTCTTGCCTGAGAACAATGCTCAGGTTTCTGTACCAGTCCAAATATTTTATACCACTCAGTTTCTACTTCTCAAGGATCGCTCTAAGGGATAGGGTGGCGTGTGAACCACTTGCCATGAAAATTCTACAAGAATATAAGCAAAGCAAATTAGTACCACATTTCAAGATACAATTTATCTTTCAATTAGGACTTTAATCAAAAGCTCCCACTATTTTTATCAAACTGATAACCCTCGATATCAATTCGAAGAGTTTGACGAGTAACCCTCTTAGTGGACAGGATCCATATTTCACAAACACTATGAGTCAGCTTTGGCTTTTCTTTCATAATGCAGATATTTAGGTAGGCAAAGCTTGCCAATTGCATCACAATGCAATTCTTGTATGGCTGGAGAATAACTCTTTATTCACATCCATCATATGATGCATGCCAACCCCATGCCTCAAGGCACTCGACCTTTGAGGCCACACAGTTAAGCTAGAACTGATGTCGATAGTGGGATATCAAAATTATCCGCCCACACCCTCACAAAGATAGATTAATGCACCATGCTTTGGCAAGCCCACACTCCATCGATCGTGGCAGGAAGAGTGTCAACCATCGGAAGGCATCCGAATACTTAATATAGCTTAAGGGATTTCAAATGGCTGATTAACTCTTTAAACATGGTTAACACTTAACCAGCGTGCATGAAAGATAATAATTGTCAACCTAAATCACCTAGAGGGGGATGAATAGGTGAGTTGTACGTCTTTTACGGAATAAAAAATCTCAGAACAAAGCACAGATCTATCTACCAAATTATCACAAACGAGACAAGATTTATAGTGGTTCCCCGATCTTGGGTACATCCACTTTCCCTCACCGATCTAGAAATAAATTAAACTCAGCTACTCCACTATCTCGGATTGAAAATCAATCCTACCCTTGGAACAAAATTCCAACAATCTCAATCCAACCAACTAGATCTACAACTCGGAAGGCAAAACTTCCTACAAACTCGGAGTTGAACACTCCTACACTCGGAGAAATCTTCTCCTATAAAAATTGAATACAGCAGTACAAAAATACAAACAGTAAAATTTCTAGTTCAGATCTGCAATAGAAATCAGAAAATCCTTCTAGGCGTGCGACTTTATCAGAAAATTGAAGAAGAATTTTGGCAAGATCAGATCTGGAACTTCTCGACTTTACACGATCGAAAGAGTAGATAAACCGTTGAGCGGAGATCTCTGGACTAGGAAATCTAGGTCTTTGAAGACCTATCACCCTAAAGCAGTGCTCCAGCATTCTTCCTGATTCATTCTACATCTCAGGGGGAGCAAAGCTGTTAAACAACAATCCACAAGTCTTCTCATTTGACTTGAGAAAGAGAAGACCTCATCACCCTCTCACTCCACCTCTGTACAGGGTTTTAATTCCCTTCAAAATTATTCTGGTTGCAAGTCTCCCTCCAAAAGACTTGAGGGTTTAGTTTTTGGGAACCTGATCAAAACCCCATTGGTGCCAGGACACCTGATCAACCCCTTCCTGCAGTGGATTCCTACCAGGGTGGTAGAAGAGTGGACTACCCAGATTTTGGGAACCACTATAAAATTCTTGTGTCGTCTGGTTGCTTTCTTTTCTTTTTGATTTCTGGCCTTTCTCTATGAATGTGTTGTGATTAGATAATTGCTGCATCTTGGTTTATTGTATTTGCTTCCCTGCACACACACCTAAAATACAACAACGGTTGTAAAAGTTTTAAAATCACCAACATACTCTATTCACCCCCCCTCTAGAGTATATCTGATCTAACTAACACCTTCAGGTGGTATCAAGCATACCTCTTGAACTTTCAATTGGTATCAAAGTGAGGTTGGTTAAATTACCAGACCTTACATGTTGGTTAACATACCATACCTGATTGGTCGTACAGGCTAACACCTGAACCCAAAGATCCCTTAGTTAGATCTGTTTGTTTTTATTCTGTTATTGGACTTATCCTTCTCACAGATATGGCCCAAAACAAGGATTATACAAGCATCAGGCCTCCAGTGTGCAATCTTAATAAGTTTGCCATCTGGAAGGCAAGAATTAGATTATATATGAACTCCATTGATGAGGATATTTTTTTCTGTCATTTCAACAGGTGTTCCTCCAGCTCCTGCAACTTTTGCCAGCACATCAACTAATCTGAGTGCAGTACCACCTCCAGACAATACTGAAGCCTATAAGAAATCCAAGATGGCTAATGCAAAGGCTATGAATATTCTGGCCCAAACAATGTCAGATGGCATATTTCAGAAGGTGGTTGAGTGCACCTCAGCCAAGGCCATTTGGGACTCTCTCAACCAAATGGTAGCAGGCTCAGCTGATGAAAGAAAGGATAGGAGATCCAGTCTCATTTCTCTCTACGAGAATTTCAAAAAGGATGAGACAGAATCTGTGGCTGAGATGTACAATAGATTAAGTTCAATCATCAGTGAACTCAAGACTCTTGACAAGGACATCACCTTAACTGAGGTGAATGACAAGATACTGATGTGTTTCCCCAGTTCATGGAATTCCAGAATCTGGCCAATCAAAGAAGCCAGAAGCCTCAATGAGATTTCAACAGAATCTCTGTTAGGCAAGCTGAAGTCATATGAGCAGCTTGTCAAATCAAGAGAGGCAGCAGAACAGAAGACAACTACCCCAGTTAGGAAGGAGCACAGCTTGTCCTTCAAAGCTTCTGAAGACAATGAAACATCTACATCCAATGAAGAGTTAATGAGTATTTTTGCCAAAAGATTCTACAAAATGGCAAGAAAGGACTTTAGAAGAAAATCATCCAGGCAGGATGATAAGCCCAAATATGACAAGACACCAACTAAGGAGGTTGTGTGTTTTGGATGCAGAAAGCCTGGGCACTATATTTCAGAATGCCCAGAGAATCAGAAAAAGGACAAGGGCAGGGACAAGGATTCCAGAAGAAAACAAAGCAGCAGACCCTCCTCCAATAAATATAAAAGGAAAGACAAAGGATTTGTTGCTGAGTCCTGGAGTGACACAGAAGAGGAAACATCCTCCTCTAGCTCCAGTGAAGAAGAGGAAGAAGCTAGATCCAAGGAGGTGTGCCTAATGGCAATAGATGCCTCCAGAAGCAACTGTGGATCAGAAGAGGATTCTGAAGATGAAGGTGCCTCAGACTCAGAGGCTGATCAGGTGATTTCTAGTTTTGATTTCAATTTTGACTTTTTTAAAGTAGAATTTAAAACTATGTCCATGGATCTAATAAACTCAGAGAAAGAAATAAAAACCTTGAGGACTAGACTAGAAAACCTTGAATCTGTCAGCACAGAAAATAGAAAACTAACTGATCAATTGACACTAGCTAATCAACAGATAATCAAGTTAAAATCTGAATTATGTGAGGCAAAACAACTTGAGCAATCTCTCAATGGGATAAGCTGCAAGCTGATGGATATCACAAGCACAGTAAATGCCAGATTAAATGGCAGGCTGGGCTTGGGTGCTTCATCAAGTTTACCCCCCATAATAAAGAAGAATATACTTTCTACTCCCATAAAGTTTATTACTGCTAAGGGTAAAGAGAAACTAATCAAAAAACCCATGTCAGAAAACAAGTCAAATCCCCTAGACAATAGAAACAGAAAACAGAAGAAAGCTGTTAAAAACCAAGTTCAGTAGAATTCGTCGAACTCAGATCGATGAAATCCTGCAAGTTCGTCGAACCCCGATCGACAAACGCTGAACGCAAACTTCAGAAATAATTATTCGTCCAACTGCGATCGACGAACTGTGTATGGTTCGTCGAGCAGAGGTCGACGAACGTGGGATGCAGAAAATGACCATGGTCATTCTCTGAGTGTAGGTCGACGATCTCATCCCCATTCGTCGAACTCTGGTCGACAAACTCACAATAATTCGTCGATCCCAGAACGACCAAATATAATTCATTTCTCCTATAGAAATTTTAAAGCAGCTAACAAGACATTTAATCCAGTAGCTGATTGGATAATCCCACCTAGGAGATATCACCCTCTAGGGTATAAGTCTCAAACTGCCTTATCAGTCATTTCTAGTTTTACTTTTCAGCCAAACCAAGGACCCAAGGTAACCTGGGTCAAGAACAATTGAGCTTTATTATTTAATGCAGGTACATAAGGGATGAATATGGTAAATAAGGTATGAATATGGTAGAAGATCATAAGGTTTTTAGGAAGGGGAATAGGGTGGGGGGTCGGATTTGGTGAGGAGGAGGAGGCCTAGGGTGAGATGTGGGGTGGCCGGATTTGTGAAGGGTGGTGGTGGTGGGACTCGGGTTAAGGAGTTTTGGTGGTAGCCGGACTTGTGAGAGTGGAGGTGACGGCTTGAAGGTTGGGGAAAAGAGATGGCTCGGGTTGCAAGGAGGCAAGGTATAGATGAGGAATGAGAGGAAATGAGGCCGAGAGAGAGAGGGGAGGGGAAGGGTGGCCGGCGGCCAAGGGAGAAGAGGAATAGAGGGGGCCGAAATTTGCCTTGGAGAAGGAGGAGGATTTCAATCTTGAAATTGGTTTTCTTTTCATTCATTAACTTCGAAAAAAACAAAGGAGTACATGCCTTTATATAGGCTTTACAATGAAGGGAAAAGTGCTACATGCAGCCCAACATGACAATGAAATAAAACACAACCATACACCATGGTTTTATAACATAACCACGTTACAAATAATACATGAAATTAAACATGAAATGAAAATGATAATTTTGAAATAAAACAACTAATAAAATATATTATTACTCAATTATTATTTATTAATATATATTATTAATAAATAATAATTGGGCTTGCGCTCCGGATGGCTATTGTGGCGACGCCAATAATTGGGCTTGCGCTCCGGACGACTATTGTGGCGACGCTTCCAAGGGTCATCTGTAAGCATGCTGTCGCCGTCATCAAAGTGTTGCGGGCTGACGTCTCCATTCAAATCTACCGGGTCACCATCATCGTCAGAGGGAGGATGCTCCTTGGCCACATGTCGTGGGAAGTCGGCTCCATCAATCATATGTAAAGAAGGAAGTATCAAAATTACTCATCAGAAAATTATGTAAAAATTGCAGGATCTTAATATGGTTCTAAAAAGATCATTGTACAAAAATCATAATTTTAGAGGCTTGCTAGACTCCAAAATAAATTAAATTAATTTTTTATGGGAAACAACACTTAATGAAGTAACACTTAGAAATAGTCTTCCAAAAATCCCATAAATATTCACAATGCTTTAAAACATAATAAGGAGTCCCCTAGCTAAAGTTCATCAATTTCCAGCAAGTAGTTTCTTCATAATAAATTTCTAAGCAAATATTATGAATTACTAAATTGTTAATGAAGTATCCAAAACAATAATCCTAAATTCATAACAAAAATCTCCAGAGCTTTTACAAACTTTAAACAATACTCTACCCAAATTTAAAGTGATTTTAAAGTGATTTGATAGCATAATCCTCCAAATTAGGTTTGGTGCCCTAAACTACGGTTAGGGTTTTGAGGGTGTTTAAGACTTCCAAATTCCCTAAAATTTTAACCAGAGGACTATAATAACCCTATGGTCCTGTCCACCAATTTTCAAGCCATTTCTAGGTCATTTGACCCCATGACCTTCAAACCCTAAAAATCCCCATTAAGGGACCTACCCTACGGTTCTGGGGCTACCCTTCCCTTAACCACCACAAATTCAATTGGAGGGTGTGTCATACCAGAGATAGTCAGTGGCCAAAATATCAACCTCTGTTGAGGTGATTTGACCACTCAAAACCCAAAGGGGGTGTTTTAACCTAATTAACCCTATAAGGGTCAAACTAGGGTTGGATAAAACTTATTCAAAACATCTCCAAAGGAGATGAAATTTTTACCAGAGCCCTAACATACTCTCCAAGACCACCCACCAAAACCTGGTGGATTTTGAGGTGTTTATGATACCTAATTAATTTATAATTTATTTATTAAATTTTCACAAAAACTATAGAAGAATATTTTCCAAAAATTCTTATTTTTGGACAATCTAAGAAGAAGGCTATGAAGAGCGTATGTTCAAAATTTCAAAGCATTTGGATGAGTGGTTTGGTGTGGGAACTAATTCTAATGTCTGGTCATGCCTCTGTATAGGTTGCACCAAAACAAGTGTTGTGGTCACACTAAGACTCCAAACTGAGTGAAATCAATTTTAAATTACACTAGACATCAAAGGATACAGTTTCTATGTTGACCACATTTTCAGTAGAGTCTTCTAAGTATTTTTAATAATTACAACCATCTACTGTTAATAATTTCCAGGAAATCAATTAATATTATTAAAATACTTTGATCAAAACAGACGGCATCCGTTCATCCTCAACCTCCAGCCAAGGGCCAAGATTGGCCCAACCTGGAGCCTCTTCCAGCCAACGTTCTGGTCACCCCGACCACCTCCCTGGCCGACCACCACCACCACTACCTCTGTTGAGGTGGTGGCTAGCGTTTGGCGGCGACCATGACGCCGGAGGCGGCGGTTTTCGGCGAACTCTCTCCACCATTTTTCATGGAATTTTAAGGAACTTTTCTCTCCGATCCGGCTCGTTTGAGCCCGAATTCTCAACCTAAACAAGTCTAGATCTAGCACGCATAGAGAGGAGAAGGATCGGACCTCATTTGGAGCGTTTCCTTGCTCCAGTCGCCGGCCGCCATTGCTCCTCCTCAAAGCTTTCGGTGCCATTGCTTTTCCTCCTCCGAGAGCTCTAAGTGTTCGGGAAAATGGGGAATTATACTCCTCAAAGGTCTCTAAAGGTGATGGAGGGGTCGATTGGGTGGTGTGGGGGCTTTAATTCTCTTGGCCATGGTTGACCTCTTCACCTCCCCTCCCATGGCCGACCCTATGCATCCCCCCTTCATTAAATGTCTCTGGAAACTGCTGGAATCCCCTTTAATTCATCGGGGAAGATGAATGGGAGCATAATGGAGGGATACCCAGGGGTGTATCACCTTAATGGCCATGAATGGCCACTTCCTCTCTCCTCCAAATTGGCAGAAAAACGAAACTTTCTCTCTCCTACTCACGGCGATTCTGCCCCGAACCGCTGTATCACGTCTGGTGACATGGCTGTGACACGGATAGGTATCATCTGACACGGGAGTGTTGGTTCCATGGCGTGTTCCCTTCTATTCGATGAAATGAGCTGAGCTCGACGAAAAGAGCTCGACGATCTGCCGACACGCCTGCCGACACGGGCGTGTCAGGGGCGTATTCCCCCCAGTTCTGCGAAATGAACTCGACGATCGTCGACCTGAGCTCAGCGAAATGAGCTCGATGATCGTCGGGCTGACGACATGCCTGGCGACACAAGCATGTCCGGGGCGTGTTCCCCCCTGTTCTACGAAATGAACTCGACGATCGTCTACCTGAGCTCGACGATCGTCAGGCTGACGACACGCCTGGCGATACGGGCGTGTCGGGGGCGTGTTCCCCCCTGTTCTGTGAAATGAACTCGACGATCATCGAGCTGGGCTCGACGAAATGAGCTCTGACGACACGCCTGGTGACACGAGCATGTGGGGGGGTGGGGGGGGGGGGGGCGTGTTCCTCCCGATTCTACGAAATGAGCTCGACGATCGTCGACCTGAGCTCGACGATCGTCGGGCTGACGACACGCCTGGCGACACGGGCGTGTTTGGGCCTTCACGGGCATGTCAGACCCGAAAGATTTGTTTTCAGAGAATTTGTGTGGTTGTTTATTTCTTCCTATAGGATTTGACGGTTCAGATCTCCCCTTGCTGATGTAAGGATGAGCTATAGGCAGACCAAGGTGATTTTCACCTTGGCCTTCTTCACTTGGTCCCTTGGGATTCCTTGGGTTTTGTCATGACCTAGTCATGACAAAACCATTCCTAGGGGTCTAACTGTTTGAGGGATGTTACAGATATGGCCTGGGACTCGGGCGTGTCCCAGGGCGTGTCTTGCTCGGGTTGCGTAGCTGGGAATGTGGTCGACGAACTTTATTCAACAAATTTTCGGGAGGTACACCCCCTTGACACAGGCGTGTCAAGGGGCGTGACCTAGGGCGTGTCCTCGCTTAGTCGACACCAGAGTTTTGGTCGACGAACTGCGCTCGACGATCGTCGAGTATGGGGTACACGGCCTGTGACACGGGCATGTCACAGGGCGTGTCCCACTGTGTCAAGAGGTCGACACTTTTCTCTCGAGTAGGTGGAAAAGTACTCGAGTAGGGGGGTGGTGACACGGGCATGTCATCCCTGTGACACAGGCGTGTCCTATCTGGGTACTCGAGTAGTTGGTTTTCTCTCAAGTAAGTCCTCTTGAGTAGGTCTCGAGTGGGTTACTCGCCTCATGTCACGGGCGTGACTAGGCTGACACGGACGTGATATAGGCGTGTCACCTTGTTGTAGATAAGTCAGAATGAGTCGGTTCATGTACTGCTTAAGGTACACTCCCTGTGACACAGGCGTGTCACAGGGCGTGTCGAGGCTGAAAGGTGATTTTTCATAGATTTTGTGGCCATTCATTTCCCAATCCTGAATCCAAGGGCTGGGCTCTGTCCAGGTGCTTATATGGCCGAGAACTGAGAGCATTCCCCTTTATCTTCATCTTCTTCTTCTCCATCTCATTTTAAGAGAGAGAAAGAGAAAGGGAGAGCAAGGAAAGAAAAGGAGAAAGCAAGCCAGCTGCTGGAGGAGCTGCGGAGTGCGGATTGAAGATCTAAGAACAAATTTGTGAATGCAAAGCCGAGGCGGCGACTTCCATCCGGCTACTTCATGACGCCGAAGTGATCTTCAAGGGTAACGATCTCCTTCTTGGACATCGAAGTCCTCTCTTTATGCATGTGCGTGGAATCCTCCACCAAGAGGTGGATTTCGGAAGTGATTCCTTGGTTGAGTCTGCATCTAGAGCCAGAAGTGTGAAGTATGGCATAAGCATGCTATGTGAAGCCCATCTGGATGGGTAGTCTGGATTGGTGATGATCTTGTGTAAACCGGAGAAGACTCTGTGGATTTGATGCTGTGAAAGGTTTATGCTTTGATTGAATGGTTGTGTATGGATGAATGAATATTGGTTATGGATGTATGGAGGCTTTGGATAAGCTCCTGGTTATGTTGAGAGATCAATGGGTAGCAAGGCTGGGGGAAACGTGGAATGAACCTGGCATATTACACCACATGGTGTGGGTTGATCTGTATTAGTGAGGATCGATGGGTGACAATGTTTGGGAGGAAGTGAGGTGGACCCTACTTGCTGCACCACATAGTGTGGGTCGATCCGAAATAGGCGAGGGGTCGATGGGTGGTACTACTAGGGGAGCCTCGATAGACCTGGCTGCCACACCACATGGTGTGGGTCGATCTGCTCTGGTTGTTTGTGAATGCTGCGAGGTATTACATCTGAGTGGTATAGACGGGATATCGCCAATAGTGAGATTGGTGGACTAGGATTGAACCGCCCAACGAACAAGTGAATAGCCTCGATCGGCGGTGTATGACTGGTATATCCGGTACATCCAGAAGGTGCCCTGAGTGCACGAAGCGTCTGGTGGCTACCGGCATTTATGATCTGAATGTGCTTGGTAGATTTGTTAGATTGATAAAGAGTATGATGATGGAAATGCATATAGGGAAGGAACCACTACCCTGGGTAAGGGGTAGGGTCGTTATAAGTGGTCAGCTAATGGTGATCGTTACTTTGTTTTCTGTTTGGATTGGATGACAGTAGCATTGAAATAAGAGGAATGGAGGCTTGCTGCTACAGGCGCTTGAAGGCCGTGCGAATCGTGGTTGGATTTCATGTGTGGCCGGCCTCCGTGCCGATGTACGAAAATGTATTTGTGTAAATAGAAACCTGTAAGGACCTAAGGCCAGTGTGTGTGAGTTGTATACATTCCTGATTTGGATATATAAATGTGGCATTTATATAGGAGTGGACATTCTCTGAGTTGAGTTCATGGTAACTGAAAATGCTGCGCTAGAATGTTTTTAGATAGGATGTGAGTAGATTTTGATTTTCACAAGTAATTTCGCCGCTTGTGTGTGACATATGGCGTAGGGCCCCGGCCGTACCCACCGTTATATGCCATGTGATGAGTGGGGGTGTTACAATGTCATATTGAGGAGATGATGGGGAAAGAGATGGTGAATGACTGACAATGTCATGTACTGGAGAAGTGGGTGTGGATGGTAATGAGGTGAGTAGATTAAATGTGGGGGAGGAGAAGAATGTTTCATTATTGTTATCTTAGAGGTGGGATGGAAGAGGAGATTGAGGAGGAGTTGTATGAAGTGGAGAGTGAGGAGGTGTTGTTAAATGAGTTGGTGAGGATGTGAGGATGGCTGGTTGTTGTAGAGGAGGAAGTGTAGATGGCTGGGGAGATGGAGGAGTTATTGTTGGGAGGGATGAGGTTGAAGAAGGATGAGGAATAGGAGCTTCTTCAGAACCAGGATGGGGAGTGGCTGTAACAACCCTTGTGCCCTCAGAAGGCCTGGAAGAGGAGGAAGCCCTAGATGGCTTGAAGATCCTCCTCTCCCATCTGCCAAAAAGGGCATAGGTTGGCCTCTTAGAGGCATTGATGAACACTGTTGTTGACACCAGGTGTTCAGAAGCCTTTTCCTGCAAAAATATCCCGAGTACCCGGCCAAAGCAAACTTCTTTCTTGTTGTTTTTTCTTCTTAATCAAGTCAAACAGTAATTGTCCCCAGTTAATTGCTTTCTTATCCACCAAAGCAGCCATCACCAAGAATTGACTCCTGGTTATATAATCATGTGCTGTATGCTTGCCTAACAGCACTTTTCTGACCACGTCAGCCAAGAACTTATATTCAGCCGACAAGTTTTTTTTCAGCAGTTTATTAGTGTTATCTCCACAATGACCCATTCTATTCAACATATAATTATACTCCTCAGAATCCTTGTCAATCTCATCAGCACCATTTAGTAGACCAAAAATGTCGGTTAGTATAGTTGGAGAGAGCGAAATCTGGTTACCAGAGATAGTTCCAGTCATGCTATCTTCTGTTGGAGTTGTGGAAGTATACACCCATTCTTTAATTTCTGTCATAGCAATCTTGATTCTTTGAGTCATAAACTGTTTTAGATTCTAATCTTCAAAGAGCTGCAGGATCTCCACAAATATTATGTCGGAATGCTGAAATGAATCAAAATCAATGTCAAAGCCCATGTAAAACTTCATGGAGGAGTGAGCAGTTGCCGGAGTCACCATGAATGCACCTGCAAAAGAGAAACAAAGATCAAGTGCAAAGGGAACTGAAAGCGCGGGACGGAGGTAGAAGAAAACCTAGACATATGGTTTTCAGAATATGAACCAAAAATCTCCGTTCGACGAAAAAGGAAAAGATCTTCGAACTGAGTTCGACGAAGTATTTTAATAGAAAATGAGTTCGTCGATCTTAGTCTGAAGAAGATGAATAAATTGTCGATCTCATTTCAACGAAAAATTCACTGAAGCGGGAATCATCGAACTTTGTTCGACGA
This sequence comes from Platanthera guangdongensis, assembly GCA_039583875.1. Taxonomy (NCBI): domain Eukaryota; kingdom Viridiplantae; phylum Streptophyta; class Magnoliopsida; order Asparagales; family Orchidaceae; genus Platanthera; species Platanthera guangdongensis. The sequence goes on from CM077167.1 coordinate 135,659,228, forward strand.
AAACTGTTCCACTAAGAAGTGTTCATCGATCTCCATTCGACGAACTCCTCCCGATGGGTTCATAGATCGTCGATCTCCGTTCGACAAACTGTCAACAAATCGTCGACCACAGACAGAAATTAAATTAACTCATCTCCATTGATTATTCCTAACTGATTTAAGAAAAACAAATGTTTCTTCTCATCCAATGGCTTGGTGAAGATGTCTGCCCTTTATAAATCAGTGGAAATGAAGACAAGATTAATTTTCTTTTTGTCTACACAATTTCTAATTAAATGATGTCTTATTTCTTTATGCTTTTTCCTACTATGATGCACTGGATTTTGTGCTATGTATATATCACTAGTACTATCACAATATATAGTTGAATTATTTAGGTTGTATCCATAATGCATTAGTTGGTTTTGTATCCACAAAACTTGTGAGCAATAGCTACCAGCAGCTATATATTCTGTTTCTGCAGTTGATGTGGACACAAAGGTTTGCTTTTTACAAAACCAGGACACAAGCCTATCATCAAGGAATTGGCATGTTCCTGTGGTGCTTTTTCTATCCTCTCTACATCCAGCATAGTCAGCATCAGAGAATCCATTTAAATCAAATTCTGACTCTGATGGATAAAGAAGTCATAGATTTGGCCAACCCTTTATATATCTCAAAATTCTTTTAAGTAAAATATAGTGAGATTCTTTAGGGTTCACTTGGAACCTAACACAAATGCATGTAGCAAACATAATGTCTGGCCTACTTGCTGTGAGATATAGTAGGGACCCAACAATGACCCTATATAATTTCTGATCAACAGACTTTCCATGTTCATCATAATCTATCACAACATTTGCAGCCATAGGTGTTTTCATGGCCGAGCCATCACACATCCCAAATCTTTTAATAAGATCTTTAGCATATTTGGATCGGGAGATGAAGATACCATCAAATGGTTATTTCACTTGGAAACCAAGGAAATATGAAAGTTCACTCATGTTACTAATCTCAAACTTTTAATGCATAAGGTTAGAGAACCTTTTGCATAGTTTAGGATCAGTTGAGCCAAATATGATATCATCTACATAAATTTTCACTAATAAAATTTTATCTTTATGATGCTTAATAAAAAGAGTCCTATCTACAATGCCTCTAGAGAATTTATGCTCTAATAAGAAGCTAGCTAAGGTTTCATACAAAGCTCTTGGAGCTTTCTTTAAACCATAGAGAGCTTTATGCAATATAAAGACATGAGAAGGATGAGTTGAAGAGATAAAACCTGGAGGTTGTTCAACATAAACTTCTTCTTTGAGATCTCCATTTAGAAAAGCACTTTTGATATCCATCTGACAAACTTTGAACTTCTTGAATGCAGCATATGCAAGGAAAATTCTTATAGCCTCAAATCTTGCAATAGGAGCAAATGTTTGATCATAATCAATGCCTTCCTCCTGCCTATAGCCTTGAGCTACTAGCCTTGCCTTTCTCCTCATAATGTTGCCTTCTGTATCCAACGTTTTTCTAAATACCCATTTGGTTCCAATGACTGGGTAGTCTTTGGGTCTAGGAACCAATTCCCAAACTCTACATCTCTCAAATTGATTGAGCTCCTCTTGCATTGCAATGATCCAGTGAGGATCTTGTTCTGCATCTTTAATGGATTGGTGCTCAAGTTGAGAGAGAAAACAAGCGAACATCATGTCAGGGTTGAGTTGATGCCTTATTTGCACACCAGCTAAAATGTCTCCAATCACTTGAGATCTAGGGTGATCTCTAAGTATGACAAGATCAGTGGGAGGAGCAGGTTGGGAAACAGTTTGGAGAATAAATTTCTCTTATGGAATTTCATTAGCTGTTGGAAAGGGTTCAGTCACTTCTGTGCTTTCTTCTTCACTTTCTTCTTCAACTTGTGGAGAGGGATGTATTGGAACCTATTGCGTGAGGCTTAGTTCATCCAATCTCTCACACAAGTGAGGTACCTTCAAATTGCTATTGGTAGAAATTTCTCTCCTTATAAGACATATTAGCTTCATCAAAAGTTACATGTACTAATTCCTCAATTTTTAAAGAAGATTTATTAAATATCCTATAAGCTTTGCTGACTTGGGAATATCCTATAATTTTTAAAGAAGATTCTAATATATTTCTTGTTATTATGAATATAACATATACAACCAAATATTTTAAAATAGGTGATTTTAGGTTTCTTCCCTTTAAGAAATTCATAGGGAGTCTTATTATTAAGTTTATGTATTAGGCTTCTGTTCAGTACATAGTTTGCTGTGCTCACAGCCTCTGCCCAAAAGGATAGGAGCATGTAAGCATCTGTAAGTAATGTGCCTGCAGCTTCAATTAAGGTTCTATTCTTCCTTTATGCTACCCCATTTTGTTGAGGAGTTCTAGGATCTGAGAAGCAGTGCCTGATATCTTCCTTCTCACAGAACTTATGCATAAGAAGAGACTGAAACTCAATACCATGATCACTTCTGATCAATGCAACTGGAGTAGAGTACTCAATCTGTATGTTCTTGAGAAAATCTGTAAGAACCTTGAATGTATCTGACTTAGATCTTAGAAAGAACACCCAAGTGAATCTTGAGAAGTCATCAACAATAACTAGAGTATGAGATTTCCCTCCTAGGCTTTGTACATCAATAGGGCCAAATAGGTCCATGTGTAGCAAATACAAGATCCTAGGTGAATCACTCTTGTTTACTGATTTAAAACTAGATTTAGTTTGCTTGCCTAGTTGACAAGCCCTGTAGAGGCCTTCCTTCTTGTAGGGACCAGAAGACAGTCCTCTCACAAGGTTGTCTTTAGATAGCCTAGCAATGTTTTTCATATTAGCATGTCCTAGTCTTCTATGTCATAGATCATTCTGATTGCAAACAATATTAAGTAAACAAATATCTGAAGTTACAGAATGAAAATCAACTACATATATGTTACCTTGTCTATTTCAAATTAAAATAATTTGGATTTCTTTAGTGGATATAATACAAGAGCTAGAGTTAAAATGTACCTGATAACCTTCATCACATAATTGACTTATGAAGATGAGGTTATGCTTGAGTCCACTTACATATGTCACCTTCTTGAAAGTGACTGCTCCAATCTTTACTTCTCCAAAGCCTTCAGACTGACCACAATTTGAGTAACCAAAGATTACCTTTGGTCCCAACTTGGACTTATAATTGTTTAGATTGCCCTTACTGCTAGTCATATGCTTTGAGCATCCACTGTCCAGATACCATAGTTGATTTGAAACTGGACAGCTTTTTAAATGCAAAGAAAATAATTAGTTGTTCTTGACCCAGATTACCTTGGGTCCTTTATTTTGCTGATAAGAAAAACTTGATATAACTGAAAATTCAAGTTGGGATTTATAACATAAGGGATGGTATCTCCAAGGTGGAATTTTCCAATCAGCAAGAGGATTAAAAGGTTTTCTAGGTTGATTGAAATTTTTGTTAAAATTATGATTTTTGTTAAGTCTGACTGGGTTCGATGAAAAGTTGTAAGTTCGTCGACCAGAGTTCGACGAAGTGGGATGAGATCGTCGATCTCTGCTCGGAGAATGAACATATTCATTTTCTGTGCCCCAAGTTCGTTGATCTCTTCTCGGCGAACCATACACAGTTCGTCGATCGCAGTAAGATGAATCATTATAGCTAATATTTGCGTTCATAGTTCGTCGATCGGAGTTCGACGAACTAGCCACATTTTGTCGATCTGAGTTCGATGAAATCTGTTGAACTTTGTTTTTACTTAGAGTTTTCTGGTTTCTGTTCTTTTGATTTTTAGAGTTAGGTAATTCTTCTGTGGGTTATTTATTGTTTATTACCTCTTTACCCTTAGCAGAAACAAATTTTATAGGGGTTGTTAATATGTTCTTCTTAAGTATGGGGGGTAAGCTTGATGATGCACCCAAGCCTAGTTTGCCATTCAGTCTGGCATTGACTGTACTCGTGATGTCCATCAGCTTAAGGCTTCTCCCATTGAGAGATTCCTCAAGTTGCTTAGCCTCACATAACTCTATTTTTAAAGAAATAATTTGTTCATTAGCTAAAGCTAAATCATCCTTAAGCTTATTGTTTTCAAGAAATAAGTTATCAAGTTCAGATTGCCTATCTCTTAGCATTTTAATTTCTTTTTTCAGATTTTATTAAATCATTACATAAAGATTTGAACTTAATTTTAAAATCAACAGAATTAAAATCAAAAGATGAGATTACCTGATCCTCATCTGTCTCAGATTCTTCTTCTGATTCTTCAGAGTGACCTTCTGCTTGATCTTCAGCATCAGGTTTGCTACATGAGGTATTAATTGCCATGAGGCAGACCTCTTTTGCCTCTGCTTCTTCTTCATCTTCACTGGAACTGGAAGATGATGTCTCTTCATCAGTGTCACTCCAGGTTTCAGCAATGAAACCTTTATCTTTTCTTTTGTATTTGTTGGAGGAATGTTTGTTTGAATTCCTGCTGGAGTTCTTCTTATTCTCTTTCTCCTTTCTCCTGTCCCTTTTCTGAGCTTCTGGGCATTCAGTAAGAATGTGCCCAGGCTTTCTGCATCTAAAGAAGACAATATCCTTAGTAGGAGTTCTGTCATACTTAGGTTTGTCATCATTCTTTGATGGCCTTCTTCTAAAATCCTTCTTGGCCAGCTTGTAGAATCTTTTGGCCAGCAAGCTCATCAGCTCTTCATTTGCTGGAAGGGTTTCAGATTCTTCAGTTACTTTGAAAGCAATCTTATGTTCCTTCCTTGAAGAGGTTGAGGCCTTCATTTCAGCTGCCTCTCTAGTCTTAATCAGTTGCTCATAGGATTTGAGCTTTCCCAAGAGGGACTCAGCGGATATCTCATTCATACTTCTAGCTTCCTTGATTGGCCAGATCCTAGAATCCCAAGTGCTGGGAAAGCACATCAGGATCTTGTCATTGATTTCAGTTAATGAGATATCTTTATCCAAGGTCTTCAGTTCATTGATGATAACACTAAGTCTGTTATACATCTCTGCCACTGTTTCAGATTCCTCCTTCTTGAAGTTCTCATATTGAGATATTAGGAGGGATGTTCATTCCTTTCTTTCATCCGCAGAGCCTGCCACCATCTGGTTTAGAGAATCCCAGATTTATTTTGTAGAAGAGCATTTAGTCACCTTTTGGAAGATTTCATCTGACATTGTTTGGGCCAATATATTCATGGCTTTAGCATCAGCAACTTTGGCTTTCTTCTGAGCATTATTCCACTCAGGTGGTGGAACTGTATGAGTGCTAGAAGTTACTGTGGAGGTAGAAGCAGTTGGTTGAGGAGGACCTGTCAAAATGGAATTGAAAATGTCCTCATCAATAGAGTTCATATATAGCTTGATTCTTGCATTCTAGATTGCAAATTTGTTTGAATTGCAAACTGGAGGTCTGGTGCTAGCATAATCTTTATTTTGTGTCATTGCTGTAAAAATAGAAAAACTAAAGAATAGAGAAACAATGTAATAAGGATCTTGGTTCAGATGTGAATCTGTGAAACCAAAGATAACCTGCTCTGATACCAATTGAAAGTGGTGGTAAGGAGGATACCACTAGAGGAGTTAGACTGTTTTACTCTAGGTGGGGGGGGGGGGTGAATAGAGTATTTTAAAATCCTTTAGAACTTTATTTCAGAGTTGAAAATAGTGATACTAATAAGTGAATTCAGAGAATGCAGAAATAAAACTAAACTATCCAGCAATTAGCACACAAAAAGAATTAAAATAACATCACAGACGACACAAAAATTTTATAGTGGTTCCCTTAAAACTTAGGTACATCCACTCTTCTATCACCCTGGTAGGAATCCACTCAGGTTTTTGATCAGGTGCCCTGTCACCAATCAGGTTTTTGTTCAGGTGCCTGTCACCACAAGATCTGCTTCAGGTAGATCAGGAAAACCTTCAGGCTTTTGATCAGGTGCCTAAAAACTAAGTCAAGTCTTTTGATCAGGAGACTTGCAACCAAGTGATTAACTTTTGAAGGGAGCTATAACCCTATGTATAGTGGAGTGAAACAAACAAACTAGATGTTATCTTCTCTTTCTCAAAGCAATAGATAAGATATGTGGATCCTTGAGAGTGTCAAAGCTCCCCCTGAGATGATGATTTTTTCAGGAAGAATGGAAGCTTTGCAGGGTGAGTAGGTCTTCTTGAAAAGATCTCCAGTAAGCTGTAGACTGATTGAAGTTGGATGTCTGATTGGCAGCTTGCTGGAGGAAGAACACTTTGATGAAGACAGAGAGATTGCTTCTTGAATATTTTCTGATGGCTATCTTGTTCTCTGTGTGTGTTCTTCTTTATGTTCTGGTAATCGTCTGTACTATTAGAGAGAGAGTTTCTCTGTATATTTTTGCTTTGAATTTGAATTATCTGCATTGAATGTTGACTGCCTGGAGAAGGAAAATGCGGCTGGAGAGAATATCTGCATTAATGGATTTCCCCAACTGTCATATTGAAAAGCGGCAAGTAATAATCCTGATGAATACCATAATTAATGCTGTGTCTAACATTTATATTCAGAGAATATTAAGCATTGATTATTCAGGAATTACTGCAATAGAATAAGGACAAAAGAAGGAAAAATCCAAGTCTGGATCTGCACAGAATTCGTCGAGCAAAGAACAGATTTCGTCGACCTGAGTCCAGAGTTCGTCGACCTGAGAAATCATGTTCGTCGACCAGAAAATTCCTGTTCGTGAACCTGATCACTAAATTCGTCGACTTGAGAATAGCTAACTTCCTTCTGATAAAACTTGCCAATTCTGTGATTTAAGTTCGTCGAGCTAATAACATAAATTCGTCGACTGGAGTTCAGAGAAAAGATTCTGGACTTAGAAATGTTGAAGTTGAACTTCGAGAAATTGTCGACCTGAGCACGAATATCATCGAGCTCAACCTAGAGAAATATCTCTGAGTTCGTCGAGCTGAGCATGACTTTCGTCGAGATGAGTTCGACAAACGTCGAACTCACTTTCCTGAAACTTGATTTTTCTCTAAGTCTGGAGTCTTTTGCAGTCTTTTGTTGGATGGTCCATGCAATGTTAACTCTAAGGATATAGCCTAAACTCTAGGACACAGACATGACCCTGGCTATACATGGTGGGTCAATTATCCTAGTTAGTGAACCTAGCCCAAATCAAACTAGGGATCCAACACAAGCACGTCACTTTATGTGAGATTCAAAATCTAACACATACTTAGTTTCACAAACAAACACAGTGACAGTTACTGTTAAGGAGTAAACTCAAAGAAATCACAAGCGTTCTTGGAAAGATCCATGACTAAATTTGGGCATTTGGAATACTTTAAAATCACCAAATCTACACGTCATGGATTCAGCAACCTCTGAAATAATGAATATTGCCGGCAACCTGGCTCTGATACCACTCTTGGGTTTTTATGGGGATGACACAACACTTATGCACGCAGTGGAAAAAGAACAAGGAAAACCCAAACTAGTTTGAATCTAGCAATATTCATGAATCAAGAAGTAAAATATATAGTAATAAAAATTACCTTTGAGGAATTGAATAAAAAATCAATCTAGATACTAAAGAAAATAAGGCCGACCACACAGCAGCTAGAGTCATGTGCGCAGAAAGTTTATCCGCGCCTCTATAGTAATCCACACGATCGGGAGAACGACAACGACTTGTCACACAAGCACTATGTATGGAGAGGACATACAATATCTCTACAGACTGTTAGATCTGTTGTAGGAGAGGCGTCGACAAACCACACCGATATCGGGGTCGGAATCGGAGGCAGAAATTGACGGAACACTTCCGCCAGCTCTCTAGGTTTATCTCTTATCGCACAGTATCGGCTCGTGTGCCAGAAAGATAAGATCCATCAGAAGATAACACTAAAACATCCCTTTAATATTCCAGGAGATAGACTCAGCAAGTCAACAATTGAATCAGCACAGGCAATCGTCGAACTCAGCTCGACGAACAATTCGTCGAACTCAGCTTTTTGAACTCTGCGCCGAAGGCCAGCTCGACGAACAATTCATCGAACTCAGCTCGATGAAATCTGCACCAATGTCCAGAACATCGAAATTCATTCATCGAACTCAGCTCGACGAAATCTAAGCCAAACGGAAGATCATCGAACTTCATTCGTCGAACTCAGCTCGACGAAATCTGCGCCAAAGGCCAGTTTATCAAACTTCATTTGTCGAACTCAGCTCGATGAAATCTGCACCGAAGGCCAGAAAGTCGAACTCAGCTCGACGAAATTAGCGCCAATAGCCAGAGTGTCAAAGGCGTTGAGTGGACTCGATGAACTCAATGCTTAAGTGCGATAGTCAACACACTCAACACACTCACTGTCGAGTTAACACTTAACCCGCAAAAGCGTTGACATGTCTCAACGCATTCAGCCCGATGGCATTGAGTGAGGTAAACACACTCAACGCCAAATGCCTTAGAATCTTTCAAGTCTCCATGGCGTTGATTGAGCTAAGCACACTCAATGCTTTCAGCACCATGACTTTGAGTGAGGTAAACACACTCAACGCAAACAGCCCATGATGTTGAGTGAGCTAAACACACTCAATGCCAAATGCCTGAGAACATTTTCAGCCCCTTTTCAATATCCATCAACTCATCATATGAGCTAAATAGTACAGATCCAATCTCCCAATTTCACCACAATCTTATGCACGACCCTGATAGGCTCATACTGAGTTGGCTGTGAGGCTACATGCTTGATCACTTCCAGATCACTATGGTTGCACCAACCTGACCGACCGTAATTAGGTTTCTCGAGAAATTTGTCTCAGCATTTATCGAACGGCTACCACGATGCGGTGCTGCTAGTGCCGGGTGGTAGGTTGTTTCTCGAGAAAGACCTGCGTTCGTCAAACGACTAGCATGACGCATTAACCTCTATCACCTGGCGGTAGATTGGTTTCTCGAGAAGTCCATCTTGGCATTCGTCGAAAGGTCCTACTTGACATTTGTGGAGAACCTAGCATGGCGCGGTAATGGCTACCACATGCAATAATTTTCCGAGAGGTTGGACAAAATAATTCCTTGCATTAGCACGTACAATAGGACTAGCACGGAGTAGTAACTTCCCAAGAGCTCTGTCCAATTAATTCACAGCTACCGCTTGGTGGTACATTCTACCGCTCGGCGTTAGTGTCCATAGGATTCTTCTTCTTCTTCTCTTACACTTGTCAACCTGCACACTCTATCAATATAAGACGTTATCAAATACAACTTGAGAGTTGATATTCTCAAACCAAGGGAATCTGAAACATCAGTTCCAACAACATAGTCACTATTTGAAAAGTAGCTTATGTTGAAGGGTTGCAACACAACCTAATAAGAATAAACAACCTCTGTGATCTTGGCTATGATATAGTATTCCACAAGGATGAGTGCCATATTAAGAGGTTGAGTGGCCAAGAGGTTATCTTGACAGGTACTATGAGTGGAAATATCTATTGTTTAAATTTTCTATATTTAGATATAGACTCTTCTATATGCCTAGTTGCAAATGAGAAAGTCTCATACTATATCCAGTGACACAAGAGACTAACTCATTTGAACTATAAGATAATTGACAAGCTCTTTAGTGAAGAGCTAGTGAAGAATGGTCCTAAAATGAAATGCACTAAGGAAGGCATTTGCTCAGCATGCAAAAGGGCGAGCAGACCAAAGTTTATTTCAAGAGCATTGGGATCAAAGACTCTGTGAGGTGTTTATACCTCTTGCATATAGACTTGTTTGGTTCTATGTCAGTTCATAGTCGAGATAGGAAAATATACACCCTTGTGATTGTTGATGGCTTTTCCAGATTTGCTTGGGTTTTTTTTGAAGAAAAAGTCTGAAACCCCTGATGTCTTCAAGACATTTGTCAAGCAAATTCAGAATGAATTGGATAGTACTATGGTCAAAATCAGAAGTGATCATGAGACTGAATTTCTGTCTGATAGCATGACAAGGTTTTGTGAAGAGAAAGAGATTCACCAAGAAGCTTCTTCTCCAAGAACACCGCAACAAAATGGGATTACTGAGAGAAAGAATAGGACTCTCATAGAGGCTGGAAGGAACTTGTTGAGTGACATATATCTCCCAGAATATTTCTGGGCTGAGGTAGTGAATACTGCATGTCATGTCCTTAACAGAGCCTCTATCACCAAGAGCCACAAGAAGACTCCCTATGAGATCTTGAAGGGCAGAAAACCAAACCAGGGTTATCTCAGGATCTTTGGTAGCAAGTGCTATGTGCTGAATAATGGGAAGTCCAATGCGACTAAGTTTGCCGCCAAGTCCTATGAAGGAATTTTGGTCGGGTACAATAATTATCGTAAGGCCTATAAGATCTATAACTTGACGAGTCAAGTGGTTGAAGAGTCTGTTAATGTAGTATTTGATGAGTTAACTATGATTAACAGTGAGTTTCCCAGCTCCTCTTCTAGTCCTATAGGTAAAGAGTTGATGATGGACAAGCTGACTATCAAGGAAGCTGCTCCAATAGTTCATGATGAAGGTGACAGAGTGTGTATTCCATAGGAAGCACAAGGGACATATGTTATGGATGATGATCAGCAAAATGAAGACAATGAAGATCCGAAAGCGGAAGCAAGATTGCCTCCAGCAGTCAGACATCTAAGGGATCATCCAAGACTCCAGATTATTGGTGATGCTAACCAAGGAGTGGTGATAAGGAGTAAAATTCTGAGTACAACTTTGTATTCTAGTTTCCTATCACAGGTTGAGCCCAAGAGATTTGAAGAAACCAACATAGATCAGTTCTAGATTATAGCTATACAAGAAGAACTGAACCAGTTAAAGAGCTGTAAGGTCTGGAAGCTGGTTCCCAGACCACATGGACATAATGTTATTGGAGCCAAGTGGATCTATAGAACAAACTTGATGAAAATGGAATTATAGTTAAGAATAAGGCTAAAATGGTGGCTAAAGGATACACACAAGAAGACGATATTGATTTTGATCAAACCTTTGCCCCAGTTACTAGATTGGAAGCCATCAGACTATTCCTTGCAAATGTTGCATACCAAGGATTCAAAGTCTACTATATGGATGTGAAGTCAGCCTTTCTGAATGGTGACTTAAAGGAAGAGTTTTATGTTGAACAACCTCCAAGTTTTGTAGACTCTAACTTACCAGAATCTATTTATAGACTTAGGAAATCTCTATATGGGTTGAAGCAAGCCCCAAGAGCATGGTATGAGACATTGTCTAGCTTCCTCATTGAGAACAAATTCTCAAGGGGGAAGATAGATAAGTCCCTATTCCTAAGGGAATCTAAGGGCAAGATCATCCTAGTCCAAATTTATGTAGATGACATAATATTTGGATCTACTGATGACAACCTTTGCAGGAAGTTTGCCTAACTTATGCAAGGGAAGTTTGAGATGAGCAGTATGGGTGAACTAAAGTTCTTCTCGGGCCTCCAAGTAAGACATACTGAAGATGGATTATCCATATCCCAGTCTATGTTTACCCGAGAGTTGATTAAAAAGTTTGGTATGGAGAATGCCTCTACCATGAAAACTGTCATGGGGTCAATATGCCTATAGACAAAGATGAGGCAGAGAAACTTGTTGATGAAACTTTATATAGAGGGATAATTGGCTCCCTTCTATACTTTACTGCAAGTAGGACAGACATCATGTACGTTATATGTGTTTGCGCTAGGTATCAGGCTTGCCCTAAAGAATCTCACTACTCTGCTGCTAAGAGGATTTTAAGGTATCTTAAGAGCACACCAGATCTTGGCCTATGATACCCTAAAAATAGGGATTTTGAACTAACTGGCTATTCAGATGCAGATTTTGCAGGCTGCAAAGAGGACATGAAAAGCACTTCAGGCACCTATCAGTTCTTGGGAGGAAGACTAGTGTCTTTGAGCAGCAAGAAGCAAACAAGTATTGCAATTTCAATTGCAGAGTTAGAATATATAGCTGTTGGGAGCTGTTGTGTACAGTTGCTGTGGATATAGCATCAACTCTAGGACTACAACCTCCAGATTAGTAGAAGTCCTTTATTTTGTGATTCTACTAATGCAATCTCTATATCTAGGAATCCTGTCTCACATAGCAGGACTAAGCATATAGAGATTAAGTATCACTATACAAGAGAGCATGTGGAATGTTAAGATATCAGTCTTGAGTTTATCTCTAAAGATAATCAAGTGGCTGACATTTTCACCAAACCACTAGGTGAAGCAAAGTTCAACACCTTAAAGTTTGAGTTGAGTTTGTTGAACTTTGTATAGCTTCAGTTGCTCCTCACTTTGTTTTTGGTTGCAGGAATTACTACTTCTTGTTTGGTGTGAAGACAACAAGTGATATCAAGACTGGAATGGAATAGAGTGTCTATCAGATAAAATGATAGAAGATGCTCCAATTGAGGGGGAGCTAGTCCACCATACAAAAACAGATTCAGCCTCCTGTAGAGAAGAAGATAGCAGCTGCACCAGCTGTTTATCTAAAATCAGAAAGGGTGAGACGATAATTAGAGACGACCAGCACCTCCCTGACTATTCTACAGAAGTCAAAAGGGGGAGAAGGGAATGATCAAGGAAATGACCAAGTCCAGGCAATAAAAGGGGGAGTTGGTGATGATCAACATACATGTAAGGAAAATGTGGTACAAGGAAAATGTGGTAACCTATAACTCTCTTTTTGACATATATTATTGCTGCATTTATTGGTGTATATCATTGACAAAGAATTTTGAATAAGGGTTTTGACTTCTTCAAATAGGGAGAGATTGTTGGGTCCATTAATTTGAATTTCTCGAATTTGTAAGAAGTCAAACAAGTCAATGGTACACACCTAGTTGTATTTGATTTATGTTCAAGCTCATCTATGCAGGTGGTTCCTTGCAACATGGATTGGACAGGTGGACTCAAAGAAGGATGCTGAAAAGACAGGAATATATCAAAGTCCGCAGGAGTCGCGTGAAGCAAGCTCACTCAATGCCGGATGTCTAAGGAAGAAAGTTGGAAAGAGATATTCGAATAAGTGCACAGGCATTGAGTGAAGTCAGGTCACTCAATGCCAGATGTCAAGAAGAGCTGTTGACAAATGCAAAATTCTAGTCAAGTCCAGAGGTGTTGTGTGAGGACAGCTCACTCAACACCAGATGGAGCAGAGGCATCGAGTAAAGACCAGTCAGTCAAAGCTTTTGCTTTGACGGTTAAGAAAAGTGGCTAAGTCTACAGGCATTGAGTGAATCCAGTTCACTCAATGCCACACAATAGACAGTGCTAAGTAAAGACTATGTAGTCAAAGCTTAAGAAGAAGGAAGATAGAAAAGTGTCCAAGTCCATAGGCATTGAGTGATACCAACTCACTCAATGCCAAACAGCTAGAAGCGTTGAATCAAGCTACTTCAGTGAAAGCTATAGAGAATCTGTCAAAGAAATATGGCTAAATCCAGAAGTGTTGAGTGAAACCAATTCACTCAAGGCCATGCTAATTCTGTTAAAGCTAAATAAGATGGATACAGAAAAATTAACTAAGTTCAGAAGTGTTGAGTGAGGTCAGCTCACTTAACGCCCAAAGAGGAAAGCATTGACAGAGCTATGGTCAGTCAAAGCTTAATGAAGATAGACAGAATAATCTATCTAAGTCCAGATGCATTGAGTTAGTACAGCTCACTCAACATACTCAACACATCAGCAAGATGTCAGGGTTCAGAGAAGCACCTAGGTACAAAAGCGTTGAGCGATGAAGCTTCACTCAATGCTCTCAATGCCTAAGATGCAAAAAGGTTCAGATTGTTGACTAAGTGTTTTGGCATTGAGTGAAGCTTGTGCACTCAATTCTCTCAATGAATAGCAGATAAAGAAAGTTGCAACTAAGTCCAGGGTCGTTGAGTGTTGAAGATTCACTCAACGCAGTCAACGCCTAGCAGTGTAGAAGAAATTGGCTAAGTCCAGAGGTGTTGAGTGAAGTTAGTTCACTTAACGCACTCAACACATATGCAAGAAATAAGAATTGGCTAGGTTTAGAGGCGTTGAGTGAAGCTAGTCCACTCAACGCACTCAACTCCTAAGAAATGCATAAGAATTGGCTAAGTCCAGAGGCATTGAGTGAATGCCATTCACTCAACACACTCAACGCCTGAGCTGCAACTGGGAATTTGTCTAAGTCCATAGATGCTGACGCCAAAAAAAGTGAACAATATTCAATGGAATTCAAATTCATTGAGAAAAAGCTAAAGTCCACCACTAATGGTGTTGGTGTCCTGCTATATGATTTATTCTGTAAAAGGAAGGTTGTAAATTAGCTATTAAAGCTGGGCCCATGGGTTAGGAGAGCCGTTGGATGATGGATAATAAAAGGAATGAGATCGACAGAGAATAGAACAATAATTAGGGTTTGTCTTTTTGCAAAGCAGTGCAACTTCTTCTTCTTCCTCTCCATTATTGCAGAGCTCGAAGCAGAAGTGTAAATCAACTGATCCAAAAGTTCAACAAGATAGCTGTTGAAATCAACATTGTTAACAACAAGGATAGAGATATTTCTTTGAGAGAAAAGCAGTCAAGGCCAACCCCTGTTGCAGTTACTTCACAGCCCAAGCAGAGCTTATCCTGAAGATTATTTTCTGGTACTGTGAAGAAGAAATCTAGTCTGATCTTTCTCAGAACAGAAGAAGGACGATATACAGATCATCTCTCTATTGTCTAAACCAACATCAACAAACTTATCTCTATTTGTAGGATCTTTGTAGATATGAGTTGTAAGCCTATTTATAAAGACCGAGTGTAGGATCTTGTATAAAAATCTGAGTGTAGGGCTTTGTCCTGAGTGGTAGGATTCAAGTGTAAATCTGAGATATAGGATCCAGGTTGGATCTGAGTGCATGGATATGGCCTGAGTTGTAGGGCACTGGTGCCTGAGTTATAGGATCCTTTTGATCTGAGGTTGGGCTATCCTCCTAGCCTGAGTGGTATGGCCTTTTGGCCTAAGGTAGGTGATTTTTTGATCACCGATCGAGTTGTAGTGCTTTGTGCCCGAGCTGTAGGTCTGGAAGAGACTGAGTGGTCATGCAGGATCATGTTGTAAGCTCTTAGGAGCTGAGTTTTTGGTGAAGTGCCTTATCTAACACACTGTTAGAAAGGCAGGAGGGATAATGTACGTACCCATACTCTGAGGAACCACTATAAACCATTTGTGTGCTGTGTGTGATCGTCTTGAAATCAATACTAACTAATCACATCAGACAATAACTCAGATAAAGTCTAAAAGAAAGTAAAAAGATCTAAAAACCTATTCACCCTCCTCTAGGTGTTTAGCTACCCTTGAAATCAAAGACTTTCATCCCCGATCCTTCGTGGTAACTCCTCTCCCCTATCTTTTAATGGAGGTAAATTGCTAGCCCGCTCTTGATTTAGTTTTGCAAAATAAACTGTCTGTGGTAGCGTGTGATTTCTGTCTTGTCAAATATCAATATTGTTTGTGATTATTCTTAAACAGGTTCAATAAGGCCTTTGTCTTTGCTTGCGCCTCTTAGCCGTCGCTGGTAGTTTTGGCTTCACCTTAAGGCAAGTGGAGAATTCTCTCTCACTTGCCAACCAAGGGTTTAAATTCCTTAATTTTGTATCTAAATTTGCTGCCGGTATCTGACAACACAAAAATCACTGCTTATTAGCATGTCATTTTATGTTAGAATTCTCTAAAGAAAATTAAGAAATACTTAGGTCCTGAGTGTCATAAGCAATCGTGGAAGGTATGACTTATATGATGTATCGCCTTATTTGCATGGTCACGGTAAGGAGGAAATATTTTTTTTTCTAATAAGACTTACACTCGAACTTGAGTGTGAACAATGTGGACCCACTATAAACCCCTATGCATTTCATCGATCACAGCTTATGAAATTGCCAGATCAATTATGCAAAAACTCCGGAGTAGGCTAATAAATTTAGGATATTTCGCTTGACCCAATTACTTGCATGTTTACTGACTTGCTACAAGATAAAGTGGTACTTTAATATTTCTTGTTTATGTCTGTTTGTAAATTAATTATATAACTTACCTTTTGTTTTAATATGTATTCTGAGGCATTTTCCTTCTTGTTTGGATTTTGCCTTAGGTTCCGTGACTGTGCCACCTGCTGATGCAGGCCCATGGTTTCGACGGATTAAACTATGCTTTCTTAAGTCTGGCAACTAAAGTAAATAGGCAGCGAGCAATATTTCTCCAAATTAATACTAACGATGATTCTAAACATTATATCAATGCACAACGCAAAGGGTCGCTACCCATTATAGATATTGAATAAGAGCTATAGGCCAATGTTTGCTCAAGCGAATTGGACCCACATTGAAAGTGCGAGTTAGATCTGATATACTCTAGAGGGGGGGGGGGGGTGAATAGAGTATGGTGCTTAAAAACTTTTACAACAGTTGTTGTATTCTAAATGTGAACAGGGAAGCAAGTAGTAAATCTAATCACAGAGCAACCTAGTCACAAAACAATCACAGCCAGAAACAAAAATAAAGACAAGCAACCAGAAGACACAAGGAGCTATAGTGGTTCCCCTAAACTTGGGTACATCCACTCTTCTACCACCCTAGGTAGGAATCCACTGTAGGATGAGTTGATCAGGTGTCCTGGGCACCAATGAGCTTTTGATAAGGTGCTCAAAAACCAAACCAGATTTTTTGATCAGGTGTCTTGCCACCAATGAGCTTTTGATAAGGTGCTCAAAAACCACACACAAACTTTTGACGGGAGTTTGAAAAACCCTTTACAGAGGTGGGGATGAGAGAGTGATGGAAGTCTTCTCTTTCTCAAAGCAGCTGAGAAGACTATGTGGATATTGATGTTGTCAAAGCTCCCCCTGAGATCTGTAGTTGTTCAGGAAATGAAGCTTTGCAGTAGGGTGATAGGCTTTCAGAAAATTGATCTCCAGCAAATGATGATTTCAGCAACAGCTGAAATGTGAGATGTCTGGAGTCTTGAATGATGATGGCCTTGAACACTTGAATCAAAAGAGATCTGAAGATTTCAGATGGTTGATCTCTTTTAGTGATGGTGTTCTTGTATGAATCCTTTTAGACAGAGAATGTCTGCAACTCTTTTTCTTTCTCTTGTGTGATTGTGGTTGTGAGAGTTGTTGCAGAAGAAGATTTGTATAGAATGAAAAATTGCAGAATATGTGTCTCTCCCTTGTTCTTCTTTTTTTTGTTCTCTACTGGATTGCTATTTCAGAAGTTTTTGATAATTGATTTTTATTCTCTTGATGTCTGAATAGAAATGATCCATTGTCAAGATAGCCGTTAGCCTGTCATAAATGACTTCCTTAATTGCTTTTGTCTTCTGGGGGAAAGTCCAATGAAACATTCCTTGATAATCCCTTGAAACTTGCTCCAGAATAAATGAAAACGGCTACAAAATCTTCTGAATTAATTGCTGAGAATAACTCCTTAACTGTTCTGAATTTGAATCTTGAAAGTCGTTGAACTCATCAGAAAAACGTCGAACTGAGCTCTACTATCGTCGAACTGAGCTCAGCGATTTGGACTTATACAGCAACAGAGATCATCGATCTGAGCTCAACTATCGTCGAACTGAGCTCAGAGATAGAGAACCAACCTGGAGTCAAGATCGTCGAACTCAGCTCGAAGATCGTCGAATGGAGTTCGACGATTTGTTGAAGTTGAGCTCAGCGATCGTCGAATGGAGTTCGACGATCCGTCGAAGTGAGCTCAACGATCGTCTATTGGAGTTTGACGATTCGTCGTACTGAGCTCGACGAAATGACTTAGTCCCCAAACTGAAAAACCTTGGTCTTGAGGGCAGCTTCCAAACCTAACTACTAACCCTTAGACTCAATTCTAATTGACCTTTAGATCTAAACAATGAGGTCAAAAACAGGTTTCCTAAAGACATAGTGATCCTGACCCAAATTAGTAATAGGGTGTTCCAACAATCTCCCCCTATTTGGGTTAGGATTACTATTTACAGAAATTGGAGAAATAAAAAACAACATACAAAGCAACAATATAACAAACAACAACATTGCAGAATCACAGATAAAATATCTCAGACAGATCAGAAATCAGAATAATTGTCACCTTACAGAATTACTCTTTCTCCTTGCTCTTTATAAGTTTAATTTCTCTATTTGGATTAAGAGCTTCCTTCTTTGATCTTCTGTCATCAGCTGCACCTAAAGAAGTTTGTTGTTTAGGCCTTGGTACTACAGCTTCAGGGTGCAGCTCCATGTATCTTTCAGAATCAAAAAACTTGCTGGAAGCATATCTTTCAAGTTCCTTCTTTCTTTGTTCTGACATGGTAGTAATGCTAGAGGTGTCCTTGCCTTGCTCTCTGGCTTTCTTAATTTGATCCAAGACATCTAATTCTTTCATTCTAGCAGTCCATGCAGTAGGATTATTCTCTGGATCCTCAAAAGGCACTAGAGGCTCGTATCTATTGGAAGGATTATCTGGAGGAGCTCTGGATGAGACTAATTCTTTCAACTTGTAGGGAAAAGGACCTGAAGTAGTGTCAGATGAAGCTTGTCCTTCCCTTGAGTAAGGATGTTGCCTTGAATAGCCTTTTGAATAGACTTGAAGTTCTCTTTGGTTTCCTCTATAATTTCCTCTCCTTGATTGAGAACCTCTAGATTGGATTCCCCTATATTGAGATCTTCAATGAGGCTGATAGGGGGTTTGGCTTCTAACAGAAGGATGAACAGCAGAGCTACCACCTGCACCTACATCAGGAGGAGGAGGTGGAGGAGGATGATGGAACTGAGAGGAACCTTTCTCATATTTCCTCTTCTTTTTCATAACCTTTAGTTGATTCTTGGAATATTGCATCCAATGTTCAGTTATAGGGCAGTCATGAAGAATATAGTAGGGAATATCATTGGTATCTTTACTTTAGCTGGAGGAACACTTTTCATTGCCTTACTTCTTGCTTTTCTTTTCCTTGCTATAGTAGCTGAGGAATCATCAGAATCAGTTCTGAACTGATCACTTTCAGATCTTTGTTCATCATATAAAGCATCAATCCTTTTCAGATAATCTTTCTATTATTGGGTTGGAGCAGAGGTAACAGTAGTGACAGCAATTGTAGCAGTAGCAGCAGAAGTAGCACTGGCAGAAGTTGTAGCAGCAGCTGCTGGGGCAGTAACAGATTCAGAGAAAACAGTTTCAGACACAAAAACATCAGCAGGGGAAACATCAGCAGTGACAACAGGCTCAAAGCCATATGCCTCTGTCATATGTATATCATCAGAATTGTTAGCAATAACAATAATATAAGCAGCAGCAACAGAAATAGCCACATTATTGTCAGCAGGAGTAGCAGCAGTAAGATCACTGGATACAGAAGGCTCAGTAGTATATAGGGAAGTTATATAGGAGCTAATTAAGCTGGTATCGCAGCTTGAGAAGGGCACAATGGCCTTAGATAGATCTTCAAATGGCCGGACTGCAGTGCTTACTGGGAGACAGCTGAAATAAACTGAATCAAAAACTGCTAAAAGTGACCTGAGGTCCACTGAGAATACTGCAACCTGAGGTGGTATTGAAGCTTGAGCTTGAGTTGAAGTAACAGCAGCAGCAGCAGGTAATCTAACATCTTCATGAGGCATCTCCCCCTGCCTGGATTCAGAGAGAGCTGGATCAAGGCACCCAAAGGAAGGGATTGCCTGAGGAGGAAAGATGGAGGAGAGCCTCGCAGATAAGTCTGCAACTGACTTGAAGAGTGGAGCCAAGGAGGTCTCCAACAGAAGTGAGAGCCTGGGAGCTATCAGCTCATACTGTTTGTCAGCTAAGGCTGGAATATCTACATGCTCAGCAGGGACGTGAGTAGAGGTAGAGAAGGATGGTGGAGCAAGTGGTCATGTTGGTGGAGAGCTGGTGTATGGGGGAAAGGAAGGTTGAGGTGTGGGGATTGTGGAAATGGAAGACAGTGGTATGAAGATAGAAGGTGTGAAGGAGGGTTGAGCAATGATGTCTTGCAGAAGCTATTGATATGATGTGGATGAGGAGGGCAGATCAGGAGGGGATGAAGGTGAATCATCCATGAAGGAATCATCTAGAAGATTGAATGATGGAATGTTGGATGATGTGTCAAGATCTGGTTGAGGGTAGTGATGTAGAGGGTGTAAGATTTCTTCTGTGAGAGTAGGGATTGGAGATGGAATTTACGTAGGAGATGGGCTGGAGATAATGATGGTGGATGAAATTTGAATGGTGGAGGTGACTGGTGGAGATGAAATAGGAGGAGAAGGAGAAGCAGCATGCAAGTCTTCTGCAGGGGCAGAGACTTGAGGGGAAGAGACTGTTACAGTCCTTGTGCCTGAAGTAGTGCTTGCAGAGGGCCTGCTGGGCTTCACTATCTGTCTGTCCCACTTGCCAAAGAGGGTACAGGAGAGCCTCTTAGAGGCATTGATATGCATCCCATTTGATACAAGCAGGGCAGGGCATCTGTTATGGAGAAACAGCCCTAGAATCTTTCCATAATTCACAAAATTCTTATTGATCTTCTTCTTAATCAGGTCAAAGAAGATCTCTCCCCAGTTTAATTGTTTCTTATCCACTAAGGCTCCCATCAAGCACAGCTGATACCTGTAGATGGTATCATGGGCTGAATGCTTGGCCAAAATAACTTTTCCCACTACATCAGCTAAAAATCTGTATTCAATAGCTAAGTTTTTTTTCAGCAGCTTGCTAGGGTTTGTATCAGAATGACCCATTCTATCAAGCATAGTAGTAAATTCTTCTCCAGACATTTCAACAGAATCTCTTCGAGAATTTAATTGAAAAACCTCTGTCAGAATAGCAGATGTCAGATGTACCTGGGTTCCAGAAATTGATCCAACAATTGTATTTTGGTCTTGGTTGTGGGCAGTATACACCCACTCCTTGATTTCATCTGCAGGTAGCTTGATTCTGGTGGACATGATAGTAGCTAATTTTTGCTCCTTGAACAGTTCTAGAATGTCTTGAAAAACCTTATCACTGGTGCTGAAGGAAACCATGTCAATATCGAATCCAACATCGAATTTCATGGCAGCCAGAACGGCGACAGAGATGGCCATGGTTTCCTGCAAACAATAAACAACCAAACGACCAAGTGTAGAGATGTTTGGAGGGAAAGAGAAAATTTGCAGAGAGATTGAAAGCGCAAAAGGAGAACGACGGCCGAAAAATGAATTTTATATTAGGGTTCGACGTAGAAAAGGAAAGATCGTTGAACTCAGTTCGACTATCGGGGCTTCTAAAGGAATCTGAAAGGTCTTCAATATCGTCGATCTCCGTTTGACGATATTGGAGAGCGTCGAGCTCTGTTCGATGATAGTTCAGAAAACAAAATCGTCGAGCGCCGTTCGACGATCGTTGACCTAGAGGGATAGTTGAACACTATCTGAGAAGCGCTGAACTCAGGTCGACGATTTCGGAAAGCGTCGATCTCCTTCGACGATCTGGGGGAAAATCGTCGAGCGCAGTTCAGAGACCAGAAATACTCTAGACACTAGAAAAATGAAGATGTTTGCCTAGTCTTGGTCAATTTTTAGAGTTTCAAAATCTTGGAACTTATTTTAAACTTTCTCCATCTAACATTCCTAACTGATTCAGGAAGAAGGTGTGTTTCTTTTCATCCAAGGGTTTGGTGAAAATATCTCCCCTTTGTAAATCAGTTGGGATATATTGAAGTTCAATTTTATTCTTCTCAACATTACCCCTTAAGAAGTGATGCCTAATTTCTATGTGTTTTGTCCTACTATGGAGGACTAGATTTTGAGCTATAGAAATAGCACTGGTATTATCACAAAAGATTTTAGACTTCTCTAAGTTGTAGCCATAGTCTAAGAGTTGGTTTTGAATCCACAATATTTGTGAACAGCAACTACCTGCAGCCATATATTCAGCTTCAGCAGTTGAAGTTGACACAGATGTTTGTTTCTTGCAAAACCAAGAGACAAGTCTGTCACCAAGAAACTGACATCCACTGGTGCTTTTCCTGTCAATTCTGCATCCAGCATAATCAGCATCAGAAAATCCAATTAAGTCAAATGCTGAATCTTTTGGATACCAGAGACCTAGATTTGGACAACTTTTAACATACCTAAGAATCCTTTTTACTAATGTTAGGTGTGACTCTCTAGGGCTTACTTGGAATCTAGCACAAATGCATGTAACAAACATTATGTCTGGTCTACTAGCTATAAGGTACAGTAAAGAGCCAATCATTGCTCTATATGTTGTCTGATCAACAGGTTTCCCATGTTCATCAGCATCCAATACAGCATTGGTAGGCATAGGTGTTTTCATGCAAGATGCTTCAGACATACCAAATTTCTTAACCAATTCTTTTGCATACTTGGTTTGAGAAATAAAGATGCCTTCAGCATGTTGTTTGACTTGCAATCCTAGAAAGAAGGATAGCTCACCCATGCTACTCATTTCAAATTTAGAATGCATTAGGTTGGAGAACCTTCTGCACAAATTTGAATCAGTAGAGCTAAAAATAATATCATTTATATAGATCTGTACTAGTAGGGTATGGGACTTATGTGTTCAAATGAAAAGAGTTTGGTCCCCTCTACCCCTTATAAATTCATTTTCCAGAAGGAAGCATGCTAGGGTCTTATACCATGCTCTATGAGCTTGCTTGAGATCATATAATGCTTTGTTCAATTTAAAAACATAATCAGGATGGGTTGGAGAGATAAAACCTGGAGGTTGTCTGACATAGACTTCTTCTTTGATGTCTCCATTGAGAAATGCACTTTTTTCATCCATCTGGTATACTTTGAAACCTTTATGTGCTGCATATGCTAGGAAGGTTCTTATAGCCTCCAACCTTACAACTGGTGCAAAAGTCTGCTCATAATCTATGCCTTCTTCTTGTGAGTACCCTTGAGCAACTAGCCTTGCCTTATTCCTTACAATTACTCCTTTATCATCCAATTTGTTTCTGAACACCCACTTTGTTCAAACAATGGAGTGATCCTTAGGATTTGGTACTAGTTCCCAAACTTTGTTCCTTTCAAATTGATGCAACTCTTCTTGCATTGCAATGATCCAGTGTGGATCTTGCTCTGCATCTTGAATGGATGGAGGTTCAATTTGAGATAGGAAGCAAGTGTGCAACAGGTTTTGGTTGACCTGATTTCTGGTTTGCACACCAGCTGAGATGTCTCCAATCACTTGGGAAATTGGATGGTCTCGTGATGTTACTAAATCAACAGGGGGTGTTGATTGTTCACCAACCTGTGTTGTTGTTTCCTCTTGTGGTACAACAACTGGCTCTTCAAGAAGTTTCTCTTCATGATGTTGAATGTCTTCTTCATCTTCACTGCTTTCCTCTTTTTGAATAATCTGTAACCTGTTCAAATCTTCAGCAAGAGAATGTACCTGCAAAGGTTCTATGGTAGAAGTGTTCTTCTCCTTGAAAGACATGTTAGTTTCATCAAAAGATATGTGAACAGATTCTTCAATTTTATGAGATGATTTATTATAAACCCTATAAGCCTTACTGATCATGGAGTATCCCAGAAACACTCCTTCATCAGCTTTGACTTGAAATTTTGCTAAATACTTCTTGTCATTATTATGTATATAACAAATACAACCAAAAATTCTAAAATAATCTATTTTAGGTTTCTTCCCTTTGAGTAATTCATAGGGAGTCTTGCCCTTTAGTTAATGTATTAAACTTCTATTCAGCACATAGTTGGAGGTGTTCACTGCCTCTACCCAAAAAGATAGAGGAAGATGAGCATCTGACAACAATGTGGTGGCAGATTCAATAAGGGTTCTATTTTTCCTTTCAGCTATCCCATTTTGTTGAGGAGTTCTAGGAGCTGAGAAAGTGTGTCTGATCCCTTCACTCTGACAGAACTCTTGCATAAGAAGAGAATCAAACTCTATCCCATGATCACTTCTGATCAGGGCAATGTGAGTATTGAACTCAGTCTATATGCATTTGAGAAACTCTGTCAAACACTTAAAGTTATCAGACTTCTTCCTCAGAAATAACACCCATGTGAATCTAGAGAAGTCATCTACAACTACTAAAGTGTAAGATTTCCCTCCTAAGCTTTGTACTGTAATGGGTCCAAAAAGATCCATGTGTAACAGATACAAAATCCTAGGTGAATCACTCTTATTAAGTGACTTGAAACTATTTTTAGTTTGCTTGCCTAATTGACAAGCCCTGCAGAGTTCTTCCTTCTTGTAGGGGCCAGAAGGTAATCCTCTAATAAGGTTGTCCTTGGATAGCCTAGCAATGGTTCTAAGTTTTAAATGTCCTAGTCTGTTATGCCATAAAACATTAGGTCTACAAACAGAATTAAACAGGCAAATATCTACTTCTGTTGAAAGAAAATCTAATAAATAGATGTTTCCTTTCCTTTTACCTATCAACACAGTTGTGTTCTCCTCTGACTTGATCTTGCATAAGGCTTTGCTGAAAGTCACCTGGTAGCCTTCATCACATAGCTGACTGATACTTATCAAATTGTGCTTCAGTCCTTCCACATAGGCTACCTTCTTGAATGTGACTGTGCCAATTTGGACTGCACCATATCCTTTAGTTTGTCCAAAGTTTGAATCACCAAATATGACTTTGGGTCTAAGCTTGGCTTTAAAGGATATGAGGTTGTCCTTGTTTCCTGTCATGTGCTTAGAGCACCCACAATCCAAATACCATTGTTGGTTTGATGTTGGATAGGTCTTCACCTGCACATAAAATAATTCATTTGTTTTTGACCCAGTTTACCTTGGGCCTAGGTTGATAACCTTTAAACTCAGAAATAAATGACATCCCTGGTTGACTCTTATAACCTTCGGGATGATATCTCCTTAGAGTTATTATCCATTCAGTATAAGGGTTAAAGCTTTGGGATAAATGACCCCTAGGATTGGATTTTGATTTACCCTTGAAAGAATTTCCAAAGCTCTGATCTCTGTTCGACGATCGTGGAGCTGTGTTCGACGATCTTGGGTCAGATCATCGAGCTCCGTTCGACGGTCGACTGTGGCAGAGTTCAGGGATTAGAGATCGTCGACCTGAGTTCGACGATTTTGCCTGAGATCGTCGATCTGTGTTCGGCGATCGTCGAGCTCCGTTCGATGATTTCTACTGGAACTTGGTTTTCTTAGGCAGATCAGAAATTTTCCTAGCTACCTCTACAACTCCCTTCCCTTTATCAGAAATAAACTTAATTAGGGTTGTTATAACTATAGGTTGGCTGGATGAAGCACCCAAGCCCAGTGTACTATTGAATCTAGAGTTCATTGTGCTTGTGATGTCCATTAGCTTGATGCTTCTCCCATTAAGGGATTCTTCAAGCTTTTTGGCCTCTGACAGCTTACTTTTTAGTGAAGCTATCTGCTCCCTACAGCACTCCAACTCCTCAGAGAGTTTGAGATTTTCTGATTTTAAGGAACTGTGTTCAGACAATTGATTTCTGAGAGAGATAATTTCCTTCTCAGATTTTAACAAGTCTAAGCACAGGGCTTTAAATTCATACTTAAAGTCCTCAGAATTGAAATCAAAGGAACTAATTACCTGGTCCTCTTCAAGTTGAGTCTCTGAGTCTGACTCTGACTCTTCTGCATCTGAATTGTGTTGAGAGGCATTGATTGCCATCATGCAGAACTCCTTCTCTTCAGCATCATCTTCATCATCACTGGAGCTGGATGAAGCTTCTGATTCTTCTTCTGTTTCACTCCAAGATTCCGCAACAAATCCCTTCCTTGTGTGTTTGTTCTTGCTTGAGGAGGATTTGCCATTGCTACTCTTCTTGAAGTCGTTATCTTTTCTTCTTTCTCTCTTATCCTTTCTGTCCTTATTTTTATTCTCTGGACAGTCAGGCACAATGTGCCCTGGTTTACTGCAACCAAAGCAAACAATTTCTTTATTATTTGATCTATCATACCTTGGCTTGTCATGCTCTTTGTATGATCTCTTCCTGAAGTCCTTCCTGGCCATCTTGTAGAATCTTTTAGCGAGTAGACTAAGTAGCTCATCATTGCTTGGGATTTTATCTTCAGGCTGATCTTCAGTGGCTTTGAAAGCTATTGTATTTTCCTTTCTAGTGGCTGGTGAGGCAGCCTTCTGCTCTTCTTCTCTATTTTTGATGAGCAACTCATAAGATTTGAGCTTGCCCAAGAGAGCTTCTGTGGTGATCTCATTTAGACTTCTGGCATCCTTGATTGGCCAGATTCTTGAGTCCCAAGTTCTTGGGAAGCACATTAGGATTTTGTCATTTAGCTCAGTTAATGAGATCTCCTTGTCCATAGTCTTCAGTTCATTGACTATCAGACTGAGCCTGTTATACATTTCAGCTACTGGCTCAGCTTCTCCTTTCTTGAAATTCTCATATTGGGATATGAGGTGGGATCTGCTGTCCTTTCTTTCATCAGCTGATCCTGAGACTATTTCAGAGAGCTTATCCCAGATTTTCTTTGCTGAATTACATTCAGCCACCTTTTGGAAAATGTCATCAGACATAGTCTGGGCTAAGATATTCATAGCCTTTGCATCTGCTACCTTCCACTTCTTGATATCAGCATCTGTTCCTGATGGAGGTGGAACAGCATTTGTACTTGTGTTCTCTGGAGGTCTTGGACAAACTGTCAAAATAGAATTAAAAATGTCCTCATCAATAGAATTCATGTAGAGTCTAATCCTTGCTTTCCAAAGTGCAAACTTAGACAGATTGCACACTGGAGGTCTGGTGCTAGCATAATCTTTGTTTTGGGCCATGTTTTGTGAAGAACTAATTCTAATAACAAAATCTACAACAAGCAGATCTAACTAGGAATCTTTGGGTTCAGGTGTTAGCCTGTGCAACCACCAAGGTGTGGTATGTTTAACCAACCTCCCTCTGATACCAATTGAAAGTGCGAGTTAGATCTGATATACTCTAGAGGGGGGGGGGGTGAATAGAGTATGGTGCTTAAAAACTTTTACAACAGTTGTTGTATTCTAAATGTGAACAGGGAAGCAAGTAGTAAATCTAATCATAGAGCAACCTAGTCACAAAACAATCACAGCCAGAAACAAAAATAAAGACAAG
Source organism: Platanthera guangdongensis (assembly GCA_039583875.1). NCBI lineage: Eukaryota > Viridiplantae > Streptophyta > Magnoliopsida > Asparagales > Orchidaceae > Platanthera > Platanthera guangdongensis. The sequence continues at coordinate 135,686,280 of CM077167.1, forward strand.
CAACCAGAAGACACAAGGAGCTATAGTGGTTCCCCTAAACTTGGGTACATCCACTCTTCTACCACCCTACGTAGGAATCCACTGCAGGATGAGTTGATCAGGTGTCCTGGGCACCAATGAGCTTTTGATAAGGTGCTCAAAAACCAAACCAGATTTTTTGATCAGGTGTCTTGCCACCAATGAGCTTTTGATAAGGTGCTTAAAAACCACACACAAACGTTTGAAGGGAGTTTGAAAAACCCTTTACAGAGGTGGGGATGAGATAGTGATGGAAGTCTTCTCTTTCTCAAAGCAGCTGAGAAGACTATGTGGATATTGATGTTGTAAAAGCTCCCCCTGAGATCTGTAGTTGTTCAGGAAATGAAGCTTTGCAGTATGGTGATAGGCCTTCAGAAAATTGATCTCCAGCAAATGATGATTTCAGCAATAGCTGAAATGTGAGATGTCTGGAGTCTTGAATGATGATGGCCTTGAACACTTGAATCAAAAGAGATCTGAAGATTTCAGATGGTTGATCTCTTTTAGTGATGGTGTTCTTGTATGAATCCTTTTAGACAGAGAATGTCTGCAACTCTTTTTCTTTCTCTTGTGTGATTGTGGTTGTGAGAGTTGTTGTAGAAGAAGATTTGCAGAGAATGAAAAATTGCAGAATATGTGTCTCTCCCTTGTTCTTCTTTTTTTTGTTCTCTACTGGATTGCTATTTCAGAAGTTTTTGATAATTGATTTTTATTCTCTTGATGTCTGAATAGAAATGATCCATTGTCAAGATAGTCGTTGGCCTGTCATAAATGACTTCCTTAATTGCTTTTGTCTTCTGGGGGAAAGTCCAATGAAACATTCCTTTATAATCCCTTGAAACTTGCTTCATAATAAATGAAAACGGCTACAAAATCTTCTGAATTAATTACTGAGAATAACTCCTTAACTGTTCTGAATTTGAATCTTGAAAGTCATTGAACTCTTCAGAAAAACGTCGAACTGAGCTCTACTATCGTCGAAATGAGCTCAGCGATTTGGACTTATACAACAACAGAGATCGTCGATCTGAGCTCAACTATCGTCGAACTGAGCTCAGAGATAGAGAACCAACCTGGAGTCAAGATCGTCGAACTGAGCTCGAAGAACGTCGAATGGAGTTCGACGATTTGTTGAAGTTGAGCTCAGCGATCGTCGAATGGAGTTCGACGATCCGTCGAAGTGAGCTCAACGATCGTCGATTGGAGTTCGACGATTCGTCGTACTGAGCTCGACGAAATGACTTAGTCTCCAAACTGAAAAACCTTGGTCTTGAGGGCAGCTTCCAAACCTAGCTACTAACCCTTAGACTCAATTCTAATTGACCTTTAGATCTATACAATGAGGTCAAAAATAGGTTTCCTAAAGACATAGTGATCCTGACCCAAATTAGTAATAGGGTGTTCCAACACACATGATCTGGACAATTAGCTATTCAAATTAAATTTATCTGCAAAAAAATCACAAACCAATAAAAGATGATCCAAACTAAAAATGCGATTTAAAATAAAGTCCAAATCAATCCCAAAAATTAATTAATATGAGGGTATTCCAAATTATTTGAACTCATGGGGAAATCAAGGGTGATGAACCCGATTTCTTCAAGCGTTCCCGAGATCTACCCGCTTTAAATTATACGAGAATAACCGGAAGAAAACATGCTTAAAATTTAGATTTTAATTAGCACGATTTCAATATAAATCAGGACAATTAACTAGCCTTCTAATTCCACCAAAATCTCACAATTATTTTAGAAGAAGCGCATAATAGATGGATTAGAAAATCTTTACGCAAATCCCAAGAAAAATCCGTACGCAAGATGAGTGGAGGAGGCGCACACGACAGTGGTTGAATCTATCTCCACGCGACTCCATGGATCCGCACCGAACCATGAAGATGCGTGCCATTTTTCCTTTGCAATAACCCTAGGAGTGGGAGATCCTTGAAAGCCAATATATATGGAAAAGTGGAGAGAGGAAGGTGGTGAGAATAATTTACTCAAGATGATGAGGATGGTCGGATTTTGTATGGAGGATAGATGGTCGTGTTTTGGTGTTGAAGAGGGTGGCCGGATTTGTGGAGATGAAGGAGGTAGGTTTTTTCCTTGAGATGGGGTGGCTCAGGTTGGAGGGAGGAGCTGGCTATAGGGTGGTGGAAAGGTGGCCAAAAATGAAGAAGGGGAAAAGGAGGTTCGCGGCTAGGAAGTTGGACGACTAGAGGGAGGGAGGAAAAGGAGCCAGCGACTTGGAGGAGGAAGAGAGGATGGTGGCCGAGACTAGCAAATGAGGAAGAGGGAGAGCGGGGGGGGGGGGGGGGGGGAACTAGATGGAGGAGGTATAGGGTGGTTGGCGGCAAAGAGGGAGGAAGGAAGGAGTTGGCCGAATTTTGCCTAAGAGGGGAGGTAAATGTCAATAGATTTTAGGATTCAATTTCTTATTCTTCTTTTCTACATTACACCACTCAATCTCCACCCTTGAAAATAAAATAAACGTATGATGGTTATATGCACCCATCATAAGAGAAATAAAATAACACTTGCATGAAATAAAATACTAGATGGTTATAATCACCCATCGTACATGAATTAAACTACATTAATTAAATTGCATGAAATAAAATTGCTTAAAATAAAAATTGCTAAAAATAATAATTGATAAAATATATAATTATAATTATTTAATTTATAATTATATATTTTATTTAATGGTGGCGGCGGACGTCGAGCAAAACATGTAGCGGCGTCGTTGGTGAAGAAACGTCGTGGTAGAGTTTCATCTTCGAGCTTGCGACATCGATCGTCCCAATCCACGAACCCTCTATGACGGGGATCCACGACCGCATCAACATTGTCGCCATCACCAGCTTCTTGAGCTGTTCAATGCCGAGTTCCTGTATTCCTGGAGGTCTATTTTAGCTATTGCGTAGATAAGTTCTATGTATTTTGTTCTTGTACTGTCGGATTTTATCATTATGTACTAGTTATGTCAGCCATTTTCCTTTGTGTCTTGGACAACGATAGACTGTATTTTATGCTAGTATTCAATAGTAATGGCATGCGCACCTCTATGGTTCATTGCATTAATATTTTGTATCCACAAATATGTGGCATGAGATTTTATTAAAGTACAGGTGCATCAACTCTTTACTTTTCACCACTCATTATTAAAACTTTCGCATAACTATAAATTAGTATTACTTTTTCTCAATTTATCTGTTTAAAAACTAAAAACATTAGACATGCTTCTGTCTAATAGATATGGAAATTCTTTCACCCATACTTGTGGCATCACGACCTGCCAGAAGCACACTCTGATCTTTGCTTTTAGACGTGTCATGATAGTTGGTATCAGAGCCAGTTTCAACATCTAAAGATAAAGTACTTTATATTTTCCACATATTTTGAAACCTAATATATAAATACATATGCATGCATCATTTCTTCATTAACTTGTCGATGTCTATTGTTCGAGGCTGAAGCACTCACACTACACTCATAAGCATGATTAGTATGCAGACGAATGTTAGGGGAGTATGGGCAAACTTAACATTTAAGTGCATATGAAATTTTACTAGGATATACACCGCTTGTGAATATTAAATGGATATGGGCAGTTTAATATTTTCATGTGTGAATGCATTAGTATCATAGTATGTATGACATGTTAAGCGATATGGGCACTGAACATGACATGCGTATCCATTCATGAACATTCTTAGGAATGCATTTTAGGCATAATTGCATTGCATACATAGCATAAATCATTGCACAAGTGTTAAGCTAAGAACAATAGATGACGATTGTACACACATGAATTTTACAAATCATTTACTATGGCATGCGATTTTATTATCATTTGCAATTGCATGGTCATTACCTAAAGTTGTCTAATGAAAATGGTGTAACTATTACATGATTTACGTATCCAACAATATTAGAATGCTAGGACCTCTAATTCAACCCTTTCTGTTTAGCTCGATTGTTCTCTTACTCGATTCTTTTGCGTCCCTTTCTAGATGGTTCCTAGGCAATCGCAATGCAAGGATACCTTCTCTACGGGAGGAGTTTCTGGAGATGTCACTGCCCAGCTGCTAAGGCAGATTCTTTATCGCCTCACTCACCTGGAAGAAGATCGCCAAACTCCCGATTCAGCCCTTGGTTCCAGCAGCGTAGGGATAGCTGGAATTGCTATCGCCACTGCCCCTCTTGCAGCCACCACTTTTGCACCTAGTTCTAGAACTGACTCACCTGTTGGCACCCTGGAGGCCACACTTGTATCAAGTTCGGCTGCTTATCCTGTAGCAATGACGCATACTCTAGTGTTCAATAGGCTGAATCCATTGTCCTTCAATGGTGATCGAAACTACTTCATCATTTTTAAGTGAATCTCTTAGATGGAGAAGCACTTTGAGTATGCTGGAGTTCCTGAAGATCAGAAGGTTCTTCTTGCGGCCTACCAGTTGACCGAGGACGCGTACACCTGGTGGTTTCAGTACTGTAGTCTTCCCAATTCTGCCATCTTGACCTAGGGATAGTTTAAAGATGCTGTTATTTATAATTTTCTCTCTTCTGTAGAACGAGACAAGTTAGCTGAGAGGTTCTTGTCCCTTCAACAACCGGACAGGACAGTGACCCAGTATAAGAAAGAGTATAAAAAAGAACAGTCTGTTGGATCCCTAGTTGATTTGGGCTAGGTTCACTAGCTTAGGATGTGACCCATCATGTATAGTCAGGGTCAAGTTTGTGTCCTAGAGTCTAGGCCAAGTCCTTAGAATCAATTTCAGATGGACTAGCTATCAACAAGACCATCAGAGACTCCAGACTTAGAAGATTTCAAGACCAAGTAAAATGAGTTCAACGTTCGTCGAACTCAGCTCGACGAAAGGTGTTCGGCGCTCGACGATCGTGAGACAGTTCTTAGTGCTGAGCTCGATGATCCTTGTTCTCTATTCGACGAAGACTGAGTTTCTACATCAAGCTAAAGTCAGGACAACTTCGGAATTTTTCTAAGTCCAGCTTCAAGCTTTGGTCGACGAACTATATTCTAAGCTCGACGAACTTGGACCTCAAGTTCTCAACTTCTCAGGTCGATGAATTCAGTATTCTGCTCAACGATTTGATTCCTTCTCAGTCAGAGACTTCTCAGATTCCAAGTCCACAATCATTCTCAGTTCGACTAATTTGGATCTCAGCTCGACGAATGAAGATTGTCAGTTCGACGAAGATTGAAGCAGAATTGACAAGATTTCCCTGGAAAACTAATTGCTTTTGTCTGGTCGACGAACTCAACAAGCTCAGCTCGATGAACTAAAGCTCAGCTCGACGAACTCAAGCTCAGCTCGACGAACTCAAGCTCAGCTCGATGAACTCAAACTCAGCTCGACGAATTGTGTTCTTCGTTCGACGATTCCAGACTAGGTCTTCTCCAGTTTCCCGTCCCGTTTCTTAGCGATGATTCTAGAATAGTCAATGCCAGATCTTCTCAGAATGTTACCGTTAGAATGCGCATTGATCTTGGATTATTACATGTCGTTTTTCCATGGGACAGTTAGGGAAATCATTGATTGCCGCTTCTTTTCAAGGCCGACTGCAATTACTGCTCAACATTCAAATTTCGAATGTTCTTAGTCAGTCAGAGAAAAAGAAAAGACAGGATCAAGTACTACTACAAAAGAAATACATCAATACAGACAATCAGACAGACACACAGACAGATTGCACAAGAACAATCTTGCAGAAATCTAAAGTTCTACTGCAATCAGCCTAAACCCGAGAACACATCTCCAAGAAGAAGAAGAAGAAAATTCAAATACTATCAAGAGTCTTCTTCCTTCAACTCTACAGGACAACTTCAGAAGGATAATAAATTAATCAATCTGTCAAAGAAGTTCCTGAAGCAGTCTCTGGTCCAGGCACTCTAGGTATTTGAAGACCTATCGCCCTGAAGCAGTGCTCCAGAATTCCTGATTCCTTCCAAATCTCAGGGGGAGCAAGCTGCTGACATCAATCCATAGTCTTCTCAGTTGTTATTGAGAAAAGAGAAGACACCATCACCTCTCCTCCAACTCTTGTACAGGGTTTTAATTCCCTTCAAAATTATTCCTGGTTGCAAGTCTCCTTCCAAAAGACTTGAAGTTTTGGTTTTTTTGAGCACCTGAACAAAAGCTCATTGGTGTCAGGCACCTGATAAAAAACCTGAGTGGATTCCTACCAGGGTGGTAGAAGAGTGGATGTACCCAGGTTGGAGAACCACTATAAAATTTCTTGTGTCGTCTGGTTTCCCTTTTCTTTTATTTTGGCTGTGCTCTGTGATTGCTTAGGTTGCTATGATTACTGTTTTGTTAACTGACCTGTTCACTTAGGAAAACAACAAAAGTTGTAAAGAATTTTTTTTTGAGAGCACAATACTCTATTCACCCCCCTCTAGAGTATTTTAGATCCACCTTACACTTTCAATTGGTATCAGAGGTAGGTTGGTTAATATACCATACCTTAATTGGTTGTACAGGCGAACACCTGAACCAAAAAGATCCCTCTTGTGAGATCTGATTGTTTTGTTTTTGTTGTTAGATTTATTTCTTCACAGACATGGACCAAAAAAAAGAGTATGCAAGCATCAGACCTCCAGTTTGCAATCTTAACAAGTTTTCCATCTGGAAGGCAAGAATCAGACTATATATGAATTCTATTGATGAGGAAAGTTTTGCTTCTATCTTTACAGGAGTACCTCCAACACCTGCAGTTTCTACAAGCACTTCTACCAACATGACTGCAGTACCTCCTCTAGAGAATAATGATGCCTACAATAAAGCCAAAATGGCAGATGCTAAAGCAATGAATATCTTGGCTCAGATAATGTCAGATGACATATTTCAGAAGGTGGCTGAGTGCACCTCAGCCAAGGCCATTTGGGATTCCCTCAACCAAATGGTAGCTGGATTAGCAGATGAGAGAAAAGACAGGAGATCCAATCTCATTTCCCTGTATGAGAACTTCAAAAAGGATGAGACAGAATCAGTGGTTGAGATGTACAACAGGTTGTGTTCAATCATCAATGAACTCAAAACCTTGGACAAAGACATCACCTTGACAAAGGTGAATGATAAGATTTTGATGTGCTTCCCTAGCTCTTGGGATTCTAGAATCTGGCCAATCAAAGAAGCCAGAAGCCTAATGAGATATCAACTGAATCTCTAATAAGCAAATTAAAATCCTATGAGCAGCTGATCAAGTCAAGAGAAGTAGCAGAATAGAAGGCAACAACTCTAGTGAGAAAGGATCACAGTATAGCCTTCAAAGCATCTGAGGAAAGTGTGACCTCAATATCAAATGAAGAATTGATGAGGCTCTTTGCAAAAAGATTCTACAAGATGGCTAGAAAGGATTTCAGAAGGAAATCATCCAGGCAGGATGATAAGCCCAGATTTGACAAGACACCAACCAAGGAGGTTGTGTGCTTTGGTTGCAGAAAGCCTGGACATTACATCTCTGAATGTCCAGAAAATCAGAAGAAGGATAAGAGCAGAGAAAAGGACTCCAAGAGAAGACATAGCAGCAGACCCTCTTCCAGCAAATACAAAAAGAAAGACAAGGGCTTTCTTGCTGAGACATGGAGTGATACAGAGGAAGAATCATCCTCTTCCAGCTCAAGTGAAGAAGAGGAAGAAGTAAGATCCAAGGAGGTTTGCCTTATGGCAATTGATGACTCCAGGAGCTGTTCTGGATCAGAAGGAGAATCTGAAGAGGAAGAAGCCTCAGACTCAGAGGCAGATCAGGTTCTTTCAAGCTTTGATTTTAATTCTGATTTATTTAAAGTTGAATTCAAAACTATGTGCCTAGATTTGATTAATTCAGAAAAAGAAATAAAAACCCTCAGAGAAAGACTAGGAAATCATGAATCTGTAAATTCAGAAAACATCAAACTATCAGACCAACTAACTCTAGTAAATGAAATAATAATTAAACTAAAATCTGACTTATGTGAGGCCAAACAACTTGAGCAATCTCTCAATGGGAGAAGCCTCAAGCTGATGGACATTACAAGCACAGTGAATGCCAGATTGAATGGCAAGCTGGGCTTGGGTGCTTCATCAAGTTTGCCCCCCATAATTAAGAAAAATATTCTTACAACCTCCATCATGTTTATTTCTGCCAAGGGAAAAGAAAAGTTAATAAACAAAACAGTGACTGAAAACAATCCAAAACACATAGACAAGAGAAATAGAAATCAGAAAACAAGTAATAAAAACAAGGTTCAACAGCATTCGTCAAACTAAGATCGACGAAATGTGGCCAGTTCGTCGAACCCAGATCGACGAACGCTGAATGCAAACTTTAGTAATAACAATTCGTCTAACTGCGATCGACGAACTTGGTATGGTTCGTCGAGCAGAGGTCGATGAACTTGGGGCGCAGAAAATGACTATTGTCATTCTCTTAGCAGAGATCGACGATCTCAGCCCTATTCGTTGAACTCTGGCCGACGAACGTACAGAAATTCGTCGAACTCATAAAGACCAAACTTAAACTATTTCTCTTACAGAAACTCTAAACCAACTAATAAGATATTTAATGCAGTAGCAGATTGAGTTATTCCACCTAGGAGATATCACCCCTTAGGTTATAAATCTCAACCTGCATTCTTAGTTATATCCAGTTTCTCTTTTCAATCAAATAAAGGACCCAAGGTAACCCGTGTCAAGAACAATTGAGTTTTGTTTTTCATTACAGGTACAGGTGAAGAGCTGTCGAAGGGTGAGTCAGTCCTGGTACTTGGATAGTGGTTGCTCCAAGCATATGACAGGCAGCAAGGACAATTTATCCAATTACAAGTCCAAGCTAGGACCAAAGGTGATCTTTGGTGATTCAAAGAGTGGTCAGTCAGAAGGATATGGAGCAATCAAGATTGAGACAGTTACTTTCAAGAGAGTAACATATGTAAGAGGACTTAAACATAACCTAATATCCATAAGTCAATTATGTGATGAAGGTTATCAGGTACACTTAACTCTACCTCTTGTTATATTATTAATAATGAAAACCAAACTGTTTAAATTGGAATTAGACAAGGTAAAATATATCTAGTAGATTTCATTTCTGCCAAAACTGATGTTTGTTTACTAAATATCACTAGTAACCAAAATAAGCTGTGGCATAAAAGGTTAGGACATGCAAACCTGAAGAATATAGCTAGGTTATCTAAACACAACCTTGTTAGAGGTTTACCTTCTAGCCCCTACAAGAAGGAAAACCTATGCAGGGCTTGTCAATTAGGCAAGCAAACTAAAACTAGTTTCAAATCCATTAATAAAAGTGATTCACCTAGGATTTTATATTTGCTTCATGTGGATCTATTTGGACCCATTGCAGTACAAAGCCTAGGCGGGAAGTCTTATACTTTAGTGATTGTTGATGACTTCTCTAGATTCAGTTGGGTAGCCTTTTTGAGAGCTAAGTCAGATACATTCAAGGTTCTTACAGATTTTTTCAGGACCATACAGATTGAGTTCTCTACTCATGTTGCATTGATCAGAAGTGATCATGGCACAGAGTTTGAGTCTCTTCTTATGCATGAGTTCTGTGAGAAGGAAGGTATCAGGCAGTGCTTCTCAGCTCCTAGAACTCCCCAACAAAATGGGGTTACTGAAAGGAAAAAAGGACACTCATTGAATCTGCAGGCACATTATTGGCAGATTCCTACATGCCTCTATCCTTTTGGGCAGAAGCTGTAAACACTTCCAACTATGTCCTGAATAGAAGCCTTATACATAAGATAAAAAATAAGACCCCCTATGAATTACTTAAAGGGAAGAAACCTAAAATCACATACTTCAGAGTTTTTGGCTGCATATGTTACATCCACACTAATAACAAAAGATACATTAGAAAATTTGAGGCTAAGGCTGAAGAAGGGATTTTTCTAGGATATTCCCAAGTAAGCAAGGCCTATAGGGTTTTCAACAAATCATCCCTTAAAATTGAAGAATCTGTCCATGTGTCTTTTGATGAAGCTAACATGTCTTATAAGGAGAAAGACATTTCTACCAATAGTTTTTTGCAGGTTTCACCACTGTGTGAGTCTATAGATGGACTAAACCTTACCCAAGAGGTTCCAACTCATCCCACTCCACAAGGCTGCTGAAGATAGTGAAGAAGAAGTCCAAGAGGAAGTAACTGAACTTCCATCAATAGCCAGTACCATTCCTCAAGAGAAATTATTTACAGAAGCTGTTGTTCAACCAACTTCACCAACTGATCTTGTCACACTTAGAGATCACCCCAGATCTCAAGTGATTGGAGACATTTCAGTTGGTGTACAGACAAGACATCAGCTCAATCAAGACTTGATGCATGCCTGTTTTCTCTCTCAAATTGGACCTCGCACTATCCATGAAGCAGAGCAAGATCCCCACTAGATCATTACAATGCAAGAGAAACTAAATCAGTTTGAGAGATGTATAGTTTGGGATTTGGTTCCAAGACCTCATAACTACCCAGTTATTGGAACCAAGTGGGTCTACAGGAACAAGCTAGATGCCCAAGGAAACATAGTGAGAAACAAGGCTAGGCTTGTTGCTCAAGGCTACAGGCAAGAGGAATGAATTGACTATGACCAAACCTTTGCCCCTATTGCAAGGTTAGAGGCCATAAGAATATTCCTTGCCTATACAGCTCACAAGAGATTCAAAGTGTTCCAAATGGATGTTAAGAGTGCATTCTTGAATGGAGTACTTCAAGAAGAGATTTATGTAGAACAACCTCCAGGTTTTATCTCTCTAACTCAACCCTCTTTTGTATTTAAATTGCAAAAAGCTCTCTATGGTTTAAAGCAAGATCCAAGAGCTTGGTATGAGACCTTAGCAAGCTTTCTTTTAGAGCATAAATTTACAAGAGGAACCATAGATAAAACTCTTTTCACTAGACATCATAAGGACCAAATATTTTTAGTACAAATATATGTGGATGACATCATTTTTGGGTCTATTAATCCCAAATTGTGCAAGAGATTTGCTGACCTCATGCATTCTAAATTTGAGATGAGTAGCATGGGTGAGCTTTCCTACTTCCTTGGTCTCCAAGTGAAGCAGCTCCCTGATGGTATCTTCCTCTCCCAAGCTAAGTATGCTAAAGAGCTTATTAATAAGTTTGGGATGGGTGATGCTTCAGGAAAGAAAACACCTATGGCTACAAATGCTGTTGTGGATTCTGATGCAGCAGGGAAACCTATAGATCAGAAACATTATAGGGCAATTGTTGGATCCCTATTATACCTAACAGCTAGCAGGCCTGATATAATGTTTGCCACATGCCTTTGTGCTAGGTTCCAAGTGAACCCTAAAGAATCTCACCTTATTTTCTTAAAAAGAATTTTGAGATATATAAAGAGTTGTCCTAATCTAGGAATCTGGTATCCTGCAGAGTCGGAGTTTTAGTTAACTGGATACTCAGATGCTGACTATACTGGATGTAGAGTGGACAGGAAGAGTACCTCTGGAACTTGCCAGTTCCTGGGTATGAGACTTGTGTCCTGGTTTTGTAAAAAGCAAACATCTATGTCTACATCAACTGCAGAGGCAGAATACATGGCTGCTGGCAGCTACTGTTCACAAATGTTGTGGATACAGAACCAACTCCTAGACTATGGTGTCAACTTAAATAATTCAACATTATTCTGTGATAATACTAGTGCTATTGCTATAGCACAGAATCCAGTTCACCAATCTAGGACTAAACATATTGAAATAAGACATCATTTCAATAGAGATAATGTAGACAAAAAAAAAATTAACTTAATTCATATTCCTAATGATCTACAGAGAGCAGACATTTTCACCAAACCCTTGGATGAGAAAAATCATTTGTTCTTTATAAATCAACTGGGAATGATTAATGGAGAAGAGTTAAATTAATTTATGTCTGCATTCAATGAATTTTCCAGAGTTCGTCGAATCGAGTTCGACGAATTAGGGAAAGTTTGAGAGATTCTCGTCGAACGGAGATCGACGAATTCTCTGTATGGAAACAATTTTCGTTGACCGGAGATCGACAAACTTTGCTTCAGAAGACGTTTCGTCGAACGGAGTTCGACGAACTTTTTTCGATTCTTTTGGATGAGATCGATGAATTATTTGTCCATAACTTATTTCGTCGAGCTCAGTTTGATTTTCTTTTCGTGGAACGTACTGAAAATCTTATATCTAGTTTTCTTCGACCTCCGTCCCACGCTTTTAGTTCTCTGCTCTTGATCGCCGTTTTCTCTGTCATTCTTGTAGGTCATCAATGACGATTCCAGCAGGAGCTTTGGCTGCCATGAAATTTGATACTGGTTTTGATATGGATTTCGATTCATTCCAACACTCTGACCCAATCTTCCTCTACATTCTAGAACTATTAGAGGAACTCAGTCTCAAGGATTTCATGACCAGAAGGATCAAACTGCACTCAACTGAAATCAGAGAATGGGTGTATACATCGTCTGTTTCTGAGGAAAATATTTTGATAGGAAATATCGGGAGTCATGTTGTTTTTTGTCTCCCGACGTTCTCTCTGAAATTTTTGGTTTGGTAAATGGAGAAGATAATATGGAAATGGATTCTGAAGAATTTAGTGAAATGTTGAAGTTAATGGGGTTTTCTGGAAGCAAACCTAACAAGTTGTTGAAGAAACAACTGTCCGCCGCCTACCAATTCTTGGCGGATATTTTGGAAAAGATACTAATGGGCAAGCACACCGCACATGATTACATTACCAGACATCAATATCTTATCATGTGTGCGGTCGTGAATAAGCGTACTGTTGATTGGAGTAAGATCTTCTTTGAGTTAATTAAGAAGAAGAACAACAAGAAGGAAGACTGCTTCGGAATAATCCTGGGGATCTTCCTCCAGGAAAAGGCTGGTGAATGCATTGTCTCCCCGACCATCTTCATCAATGCCAACAAGTGCCTCACCTGCGCCTTGTTTGCCAGATGGGAGAGGACGATCTCCAAGCCCTCCAAGGCCTCCTCCTCTTCCATCCTAGCTTCTGAGAGCACCAGGGCTGTAAAGGCCACTCCCCTCCCTGTAGAAGAGATCCTTCCCCCTCCACCATCTCTTCCAGCAAAGCAGCCTCCTCATGTGCCTACTCGACCTTCATCACCACTACCATCTTCCCCTATTCAAGCTAATCAACAACCAACACCTCCAGCTTCACCTCATGACTCACATCTTCCTACACCTCCTCAGTCTCCTCTTCCCTCTCATTTGTCCTCCATTCCATCTTACAACATACCAACAGACTCTGTCATACCAGATGCCCCCATTCCATCTTCATCAACATCCACTCATCACATATCTGCTATTCCACCCTCCATTCCATCCTCTTCCCCTTCCTCCTTTGATTTAACCACCATATCATCCATCCTCACCATTCTCACTCCCCTCATCAAAACTCTTATAACAGAGGCCATTAAACCTCTTGTGAATCCCATTCATTCTTTATCTGCCCAGATTTCTGCCCTATCTGCTACCCCCTCTTCATTCAGGGGCCTGGCTCCAGGTATTCGTGAACCCAGGCAGGGGAAATGCTCTATGATGAAGCAGTAGCAGATGCAGATGCAGAAGCAGCAGCAGCAGATACATCAGTAGCAGCTCCCTCTACAGTAGTAGTTTCAGATACAGATAAAGATTCTGCTTTAATTGAATTAATTCATTTTATGGACACTGACATTGACTTAGATGAGGCAGTTGAGCAAATAAAAACTGTTGGTGATTTCACTCTCAATCCCACAGTTAATCTACCAGAATTACTGTAAGTTTTTGATACTGTACATATGCAGTTTCTTCCAGCCGATTTTACTAAGCCAAAGTTGGTTATTGTTCCCTATACCTCCCCAATAAGTCCAGCAGTTGCTAAGCAACTCTGTGACAGTTTTGCTCTTCCAGTTGTTGCTCCATCACCTACAGTCATTCCAGAAGATATCTCAATACCAGTTTTTTGTTATGGATGACTCTCCTTTGCCAGATTTGGATGAGCTAATCCAGGCTGATATTGAAGAGGAGAATAAGTCAGTAGCTGAAAGTTCTGTCTCAACTATTTCTGATTCCTGTACAGACTCTTCCTCAACTGTTGCTGAAATTCCAGTTCCTGAAACTTCTACTTCTGCCCCTGCTATAGCAAAAGCTATTATTGATGATAAAGCTTTAAAAGCTTTGGATGCTCTTTATGATAACCCTCTGTGTTCTGATTCTGAAGATGAAGATGATGATGATGATTCAGATGAAGATGCTGTCAGTAAGAAAAAGAAGATGTTATCAAAGAAAAGGAAGGCTCCTCCTCCTCCAGCTCCTAAGCCTAATCCAACTGCTGACACTCCCTATTACATTCTGCACAATGTTACTCCATATAAGGGAATGCCTGCATGGATGTGGCTATCAAAGAACCAGAAGAAAGAAAGGAAAAGAAGTAGGAGGTATTCTCCTCCTCCAGTTCACAGATACAAGAAGGATCCTCTTACTCCTCCTCCTCCAGCAGCTGGTGCCTCTGGCTCTAGCTCTCAGAGATTTGCCCCATGCAAACCTATCAGAGACAGTCAGGGAGATCCTCTGGAAGCAGCCAACAGAGGCAACCATCCTCAAGAAATCAACAACATCAACAGCAAAAAGCAACAAATTTTTGAAGTACACAAAGCTGACAGTCCAAAAAGGCCATACTCTCCTCCAATTCCATTTGAAGATCCTGAAAACTGCTAATACTGCAAAAATGGCCAGATTCCAGGAATTAATTGGACTATCTTTGATTAATAAAGCAAAGGCTGAAGGAAAAGACACATCAGGTTTAATAACTATGTCAAAGTACAGGAAAGAAGAGAAAAAAAGGTTTGACAAAGGTAACAAGCTATTCAATGTTGATGATTATATGAAGCTCCATCCAGAAGCAGTTGTCCCCAGAGCTACTTCACTGAAAATCATTGGGGCAACTGACATGACTATGACTCAAGCTCAGGCTCAAGATCCTAATAGAGAAATCATCTTCCAAAAGCCAGGAGAAAAGAAAACGGAAGATAAGTCCTTGCAGAATAAGAAGAAATAATCTTTATTTTTGTTTCATTTTCTTTCTGCAATTGTTTTCAAACTATGTCCCGTGTTTTTAAACAAAGCTTGTATTTATATATATTTGCTGCATGTGTTAGTAATTCTCTGCCATATATATTTCTTTTCTTGCTTTGTTTTTCTATCTATTTCTGTTTTGAGTCTCTTAGTGACCTCACACAAATAGGGGGAGATTGTTGGATCCCTAGTTGATTTGGGCTAGGTTCACTAGCTTAGGATGTGACCCATCATGTATAGCCAGGGTCAAGTTTGTGTCCTAGAGTCTAGGCCAAGTCCTTAGAATCAATTTCAGATAGACCAGCTATCAACAAGACCATCAGAGACTCCAGACTTAGAAGATTTCAAGACCAAGTAAAATGAGTTCGACGTTCGTCGAACTCAGCTCGATGAAAGGTGTTCGACGCTCGACGATCGTGAGATAATTCTTAGTGCTGAGCTCGACGATCCTTGTTCTCTGTTCGACGAAGACTGAGTTTCTACATCAAGCTAAAGTCAGGACAACTTCAGAATATTTCTAAGTCCAGCTTCAAGCTTTGGTCGACGAACTATATTCTGAGCTCGACGAACTTGGACCTCAAGTTCTCAACTTCTCAGGTCGATGAATTCAGTATTCTGCTCAACGATTTGTGGTCTACGATTTGATTCCTTCTCAGTCAGAGACTTCTTAGATTCCAAGTCCACAATCATTCTCAGTTCGACGAATTTGGATCTCAGCTCGACGAATGAAGATTGTCAGTTCGATGAAGATTTAAGCAGAATTGACAAGATTTCCCTGGAAGACTAATTGCTTTTGTCTGGTCGACAAACTCATCAAGCTCAGCTCGACGAACTCAAGCTCAGCTCGACGAACTCAAACTTAGCTCGACAAATTGTGTTCTTCGTTCGACGATTCCAGACTAGGTCTTCTCCAGTTTCCCGTCCCGTTTCTTGGCGATGATTTTGGAATAATCAATGCCAGATCTTCTCAGAATGTTACCGTTAGAACATGCATTGATCTTGGATTATTACATGTCGTTTTTCCATGGGACAGTTAGGGAAATCATTGATTGCCGCTTCTTTCCAAGGCCGACTGCAATTACTGCTCAACATTCAAATTTTGAATGTTCTTAGTCAGTCAGAGAAAAAGAAAAGACAGGATCAAGTACTACTACAAAAGAAATATAGCAATACAGACAATCAAACAGACACATAGACAGATTGAACAAGAACAATCTTGCAGAAATCTAAAGTTCTACCGCAATCAGCCTAAACTAGAGAACACATCTTCAAGAAGAAGAAGAAGAACATTCAAATACTATCAAGAGTCTTCTTCCTTCAACTCTACAGGACAACTTCAGAAGGACAACAAATTAATCAATCTGTCAAAGAAGTTCCTGAAGCAGTCTATAGTCCAGGCACTCTAGGTCTTTGAAGACCTATCACACTGAAGCAGTGCTCTATAATTCCTGATCCCTTCCAAATCTCAGGGGGAGCAAGCTGTTGACATCAATCCGTAGTCTTCTCAGTTGTTATTGAGAAAAAAGAAGACACCATCACCTCTCCTCCAACTCTTGTACAGGGTTTTAATTCCCTTCAAAATTATTCCTGGTTGCAAGTCTCCTTCCAAAAGACTTGAGGTTTTGGTTTTTTTGAGCACATGAACAAAAGCTCATTGGTGTCAGGCACCTGATCAAAAACCTAAGTGAATTCCTACCAGGGTGGTAGAAGAGTGGATGTACCCAGGTTGGGGAACCACTATAAAATTTCTTGTGTCATCTGGTTGACCTTTTATTTTGTTTTGGCTGTGCTCTGTGATTGCTTAGGTTGTTGTGATTACTGTTTTGTGAACTAACCTGTTCACTTAGGAAAACAACAAAAGTTTTAAAGAATTTTTTTGAGAGCACAATACTATATTCACCCACCGCCCCCCCCCCCCCCCCCCCCCTTTGAGTATTTCAGATCCACCTTTCACTTTCACAGTCATTTTGTGAAGTGTCTTCGACACGATTTCCACCAGCATGTGGTAGCTCATGGTGCCACCACCTATGCTGAGATTGTGGGGGCGCCTTGTAGGTGGAAGCTATTGAGCTGGACTGTTCTATTAAGAAGCTCCAACATGGTACAAGCAATGTCTCTGCATCTGACCACAAGCGCAAGGGTGCTCCATCTCAGGAGAAAGACCTCAAGTCTAAGGAGGTGTGCACCTTTTTCCACAAGGTGGGCCATGTTGCCCAAGTCTGTCGTTCCCTCCTTAAGAAGCAGAAGACAGTTGTTCCTACACAATAACCTCAGATGACGCTTGCCTCTGCCTCCTTCGTATGTGCTTACTGTAAGAGGGCAGGTCATCTAGTGAAGGACTGCCACCGTAAGCAGAATCCTGCTTCGGATGTGGGCAAATTGGGCACCATGTTCAAGACTATCCTATGAAGGAAGGCCCAATTCCCGCTCTGTAACACCTCCGTCCGTCACATGAAATATAACAAAAGGTTCGGCCGGGGCCCCACGCCATATTACTCAGACAGTTGGGGACATTCCTTATGAATATCAAAGCCAATATACACATCCAAACTCATAGCATTCTAGCGGAAGCATTAGGTGTTAAATTTGAACTCAGCTATCATGAATGTCCACAACATATAAATAACCACATTTATATATCTCCAAGGAATGTTTATAAAATACACAAAATGTTCGGCCTTAAGGCCTTATAAGTTTTCTTCATACGTGCGGATTACATACATCGGTACGCAGGCCGACCACACATAAAAATCACAAAACATTTCATTCTTTGGCCGTCAAGGGCCAGCATAGCAGCAACAGCAGCAGCAACAACAAGGGCTTCAGCCCACTATTTTTCGTTTGGCTCTCCTACACCTGCACAAGAACAAACCACCGCAACGGCGGTAAGCAAAGCAATGGTCAGCATTCAACTGACCAATTTATAACGACCCTACCCCTTACCCGGGGTAGCGGGATTCCTTCCCTGCAGGCATAATATTTTCACAATACATATATCATAAGAACGTGCACTCTTGCACAGTTCAACATATCACAAACAAATTCCTTAGTGGCCAAACATTCCGTGCACTCAGGGCACATATTCGGTGTGCCGAAGTGTCAGGCCCTACCACCGTTTCCAATGACAAACTTGAGTATTGTGCTCCACGGCCTACAGCCGGAGACTTTAGTCTTAATGGCACCCAGGTCTAAGACTCTCATTATGTGTTACAATGAATGCCCAATAACTCGGGCCACTCAAGTTTACAACTATAACGCGGATACAGTTCAACCCTTGCCCGTTGCTCAAATCGCCAGTTTAATGTCTAGACTGACGCGGGTTGACATCCCCTTGTCCGTTCAGCACGAATCCTTTTAAGAGCTCATAGCTCGCAATAGCCACACTGTCCACCAAGGACTGGCTTCATAATCACAGGTTAGCTAGGAGCTATTTCCAGTGATAACCACTATCGCTTGGCATTAGCGACAGAACTATCTTTCTGCACCCAGCCCAAACCATATCTGAACCAACCATCCAGAAATCCCTGCAGCCACCTGCGGTGCCAGAAACACTGGACTTTCGTAACATACAACACATGCACCTTGAGGGTATTTTCTTGGAATTCCACTTCAGTACTTCTTGCGACTCCACATCACAGGCACAACCCACCGACTCCACAAAATACTCGTTTATACGCAGAGTCTTCTCCGGTGTGCAAAATAAAACATCACCAATCCAGACCAACCTGTCTAGATGGGCTTCAAATAGTATGCCTATTCCATACTACACATTTTCGGATCTATATGCAAGACCTCTTAGGGATCTCAAGAATCAACCCAACGGAAATCCCTCGGTATTCCATCTTTTGGTGGGGGAAATCCATGAATATGCCAAATAAGGACTTCATATGTCCAAGTAAGAAGATCGTTACCCTTGAAGATCTCTTCGGAGCCATGACCGTGATCTATGATCTGGATGGAATTGATTGCCACAACTTCCTCTCCGCAGATCTAGCATAGACTCGCAATTCCAATCACAAGCAAACCTTGGATCAACCTTCACACAAGCTCCTGGACGTTCCTCCTCTTCCCTTTCTAGAAGTACAGTACAGAAAGTATATGAGAAGATGAGAATAGAATCTTAAGTCTATCCTTATACAAAGGCTACCGCCACGTGGTAACTACTACCTCCGCGCGGTAACTTAGGCGATAACCTCTTTGACCAGTAGGTGACGCTATCAGATCTAGCGCCCCGCGATAATACTTTAATGCTTGGCGGTAAACCATTCGACATTCGTCGAGCGATTAGCGCGGTGCAGTAACTCCTACCTCCTGGCGTTAGCGCTCTCGATGATTGTTCGACAGCGTTGAGTGCTCAAAAGCATTGAGTGGTCAAAAGCATTGAGTTGTCGAAGCGTTGAGTGGCTACCGTGGTGCGCTAGCTTCGCGGTACCCAACTCGAGCACTATGTCATTTAAATCACTGAGCTGTCGCCTGGGATAAGAATATCGTGGCGCGTTAGCCCCTAATGACAACTATGCCTTTTTGGGGTGTTACACACTCAGCCTCTGCAAATCATCACCGAAGCACACGAGAGGGGCAAAGCTGTGTTGAGCATCATCTCTCAGGGCGAGGCGTTTGCATCTACCGACGTCATCTCTGATATGTATGCGTTGTTTTTAATATTCTGCATCTTTTTTTTCATCTGCCTTAGTATCAGGTGACCTTGATATGCATCCATGATTTCCGTTTCTAGGGAGATTTAGGATCAAGAATAAGTGGATGCAAATTCTTTTTGATTCAGGTGCATCTCACTCCTTTATTGCGCATCATATTGTGGACCTTCATAGCTGGCCTACTTCTCCACTTGAGATTCCTTTTAAGATTTCTATGTCAGGCCATTTTGTTGGGTATTGTATCGGCAATAACCCGGATTTCAAGAATGGTCCAGTTAAGCTAAGAGGAATTATGACTGTATTCGATGCTGCTATTTTAGTTATGTACTTGCAGGTTTACATTGTTGTGTGAACAAAAAACAAGTAAACCGAAAATTTGGAGTAAAAAATTTTTTATTATCCAAAAAGGTGAGTATTACAAAGGTATAACCTCCCTTTTATAGAATGGAGGAGATAAGAGAGATTACAAATAAGCAATGTGGGACTAAATAATTACAAGTATATGCGGCTTTAAAAATAAACAAACCAAACAAGTCGTGCGGTTAGACGAGTAGGCTAACCGCACGACAATAACCAGAAGGAGAGAACATGCTGCCATAAAGAACAAGCCGCCACAAGAGACCGCTAGACCGCCGGTCTCCAAGTCTCCTGAGACAAACCACCAGACCGCTCGGATACCAAACAGTAACAGCCCGACAGACAATCCGCTGAGATAAACAGCCAGACTGCCCGACCTCCAAACTACAACAGACTGCCCGGCCTACATATTGCAACGCTCCCCCTCAAGCTGGAGCATAGATATCAATCATGCCCAACTTGTCGTAAATGTGGAAAAAGGAAGCGGACACCGGCTTGGTGAAGATATCTGCCAACTCGTTGTCAGAAGTGACGAATGGAGTACAAATCTGTTTCTTCAAGATCTCTTCCTAAATAAAATGACAACTGACTTCTATGTGTTTTGTTCTCTCATGAAAGACTGGATTTTGGAGATGTATATTGCGGCCTTGTAGTCGCAGAAGATAGGAGGAGGATAGTTGTAGACCTCTCCTAAGTCAAGCATGAGAGCCCGTAATCACTTTAACTCAAATGTGGTCGACGCCATACTATGATATTCCACTTTTGCACTAGATATAGAGACAACCAACTGTTTCTTACTCTTCCAGCTCACAAGATTTCCTCCAACAAATGTGCAAAAGCCCGACGTTGACTTGTTGTCTCCTTTATCATCAGCATAGCTCGAATCTGAGTATGCTTCAACCCTCAAGTGACCATTCTTCTGAAAAAGCAATCCTTTCCCTGGTGCTGCTTTGACATACTCCAATATCCTCAGGGAAGACTATAGATGGCAATCCCTAGGAGCTTGCATGAATTGGTTAACCTTGTTTACAGCATATGAGATGTCGGGTCTGGTCACCGTATGATAAATAAGCTTGCCCACCAGACGTCAGTACCTCATAGTATCAGATAGGAGATGCAAGTCATCTATCCAAGTTTTGTCTTCTCCAGTAGCCGTGGACATCGGGCAGGTTTAGCATCAGTCAACCCTGCCTCTTTTAGTAAATCAAGAGCATACTTTCGTTGGAAGAGGACCAAAGAGTTGGGCTTCCGAGAGATTTCAATCCCTAGAAAGTATTTGGGGGACCCCATATCCTTCGTGACCACGTGTTTAAGGAGGTGTTTCTTTTTCAAAGTTACTCCAACTTGGTCATTGCCAGTTAGAAGAATATCATCCACATATATAGCAAGAACTACCATACCAGAGGAGGTTTTGCGGATGAATAAGGAGTGATCGGCCAAAATTCTTGCAAAACCGATGGCCGCAACAATACTGCTAAACTTGTCAAACTAAGCCTGAGGGATTTGCTTTAGGCCATAAATGGCGTTCTTCAGCCGACATACTCGTGTCTCCCCCAGAGAAACATACCCAGGAGGTTGCTCCATGTAAACGTCCTCTTAAAGATTACCATAGAGAAAGACATTCTTGACATACAGCTGGGAAATAGGCCAATATCTGTTGACAGCCACAAAAAGAAGAACTCGAATGGTGCTGAGACGAGCAACGAGACAGAAGGTGTCAAAGTAATCAACACAATAAGTCTGAGAAAAGCTTTTGGCGACCAAGCAGGCCTTGTATCGATCCACGTTGCCGTCCGGACAGAATTTCACAACAAAGACCCAGCCACAGCCAACCACATCAGTGCCTAAAGGGGGAGGAACAAGGGTCCATGTACCCTTTTCAGTAAGGGTAGCAATTTTCTCATCCATGACAGTCTTCCAATGAGGAACAGAAAGAGCCTCCTGGTAGGTGCGGGGAGTGGCAGTGGCAGAGATAGCCAAGGAAAATTCCATGCGAGAAGGAGTTAGACGATCATAGGAAACAATAGCAGCTAGTGGGTGTTGGGTACAAGTCTGCACCCCTTTGCGAAGAGCAATGGGAAGATCCAGGTCGGCGTGTTCTGGATTTTTCGGGGCATTTGTGGCGGAGAGAGCTGGCCCGGGTGTAGAGAGAGATGACAACAAAGAGGAGGGATATATCTCGAGAGGTGGACACGGTGGAGGAGATGGTGGAGATGGTGGAGGTGGCTGAATGTCAGCAGGTGTAGAGGGGACGGATGGGGTGGTATGAGAAGTAGGAACATCAGGAGGAGAGGAGGAGTCGTGAGAGAAGTAGGATGCATTTTCAAAGAAGGTGACGTCTGTAGAGATGAATTGCTTTCGTGCAACTGGGTCAAAGCAACAATAACCTTGGTGAGTGGTAGAGTACCCCAGAAAGACACATTTAGTGGCCCATGGTGAGAGTTTGTCACGGGTAGTTGAGGGAGAGTGCACAAAGGCTGTGCACCCAAAGATACGCAGAGGAAGAGGAAAAAGATTCTTGTTCTGATAGAGAATGGAGAATGGGGTTTTACCGTGGAGGGAATACGATTGATGAGATAGCAGGAGATGAGGACAACATAGCCCCAATAGGAGCGAAGAACGTGCATCTGTGTCATCAAAGTGCGAGCGACATTGAGGAGCTGACAACTAGTTTGATGTGAGGTGTGGACACAACTAGTTTGTGCTCCGCCATCCCATTTTGCTGTGAGGTGTGGACACAACTAGTTTGATGAATAACACCATGTTGCATACATAAAGAAGAGAAATCAGTACTAAGATATTCCTTAGCATTGTCAGAGCGAAAGATTTTAATAGACATATCAAACTGATTCGTAATCATATAATAAAATGATGTCGATACAATAAACAGTTCAGAGCGATCCTTTAGAAGATACACCCACATACACCTATAGAAATCATCAATAAAGGTGACAAAATATGAACTACCCAGACCTATGGTGAGTGTAAGAGCAAGACCCCATACATCAGAGTGAACGAGGTCAAACGGACCTTGCGTTGGTGGGAAGGAGGAGCGGTGATGCTTGCCAAGCTGACATGCATCACAGTTGAGAGGTGGATGATGCGGAGGGAGGTGGGGCAGAAGCTAACGAAGAAGCCGGGGAGGAGGATGACCAAGGCAAAGATGGCATGGAAGGAGATCGGTAGAAGAGGAGGAGAAGGCGGACAGAGCGGAAACGTTGTCGAGAAAGTAGAGGCTGCCGCTCTCAGTCCCAGTAGCAATCGTCCGTTGGGAGCCCGAATCCTGAAAAGTAGAAGAAGTATGAGTGAATGTGATGGAGCGTTGAAGTTTCTTGCATAGAGAGGTAACGAATAATAAACTGCAAGGGAACTTGGGCACATAAAGAGTGTCCGCTAAGCAAAGAGACGGTGTGACTTGAACCATGCCTGTTCCATGGACCGGGGAGGAAGAGCCGTCCCCAATGAGGACCGGGGGCACCCGGTCATGTGTTTCTAGGACAGAAAAACATTGAGGATTGCGGTCATGTGATTAGTAGCGCTAGAGTCTATCAGCCATTTTCTTTGACTAACCACGTGGGCACTACCGAACGTGGTGACCACAGAGGTAGACGGCCTCAAGGAGGAGGAGGAAGCATTACCAGATGGGCAAAGATGATCCATAAATGCGAAGATAGAAAACGAAACTCGTGCGAGTAGTAGTAAGGCCACGCGAACATCATACATAAGAGACTGCGCGATACAGCGAGAGAGGCCGCAAGATCAAGGGAGATCATAGCGGACACGAGAAAGACCACAGCGGATAAACAAGAGGAGAACTGTAGCGGTCACTGTGTCAACACACTAGCGGCTAGAAGAACCATGACCAAGAAGCAGAGAAAAGCAGGGGGAATGAAGTTGTGCGAACGAAGGAGATCGCACGAAGCAAAACATGAAGGTAGGTCGCGCAGACAAACTGAGTCCGTGCGAACAGAAATGAAACTGTGCAACAAAAGAGAGATCGTGGGAAGAAAGGGAGAAGAGAGAACGCGAGAAATAGGTCGCAAACAGATAGAGAGGGAAAACAGGCAGGCCACGCATACAGAGGGCAGCGATAAAGAAGAGAAAGAAACTGTGCGAATAGGGTGCAAACCGGCGGTAGAAACAAGTCGCGACGGTAAGTCGCGAGAAGAAGGGTCATGCCGCGCGTACCGGATGCACAGACAGAAGAAGTTCACAGAATCAGGAGGAAAAGATCGAGTGGCTCTGATACCATGTGCGAACAGAAAACAAGTAGACCAAAAATTTGGAGTAACAAAATTTTTATTATCCAAAAAAGTGAGTATTACAAAGGTATAGCCTCCTTTTTATAGAATGGAGGAGATGAGAGAGATTACAAATATGCAATATGGGTCTAAATAATTACAAGTTTATGCGACTTTACAAATAAACAAACTGAACAAGTCACGTGGTTAGACGAGTAGGCTAACTGCTCGACAGCCACCAGAAGGAGAGAACAAGCTGCCACAAAGAATAAGCCGCCACAGGAGACCGCTAGACCATCAATCTCCAAGTTGCTTGAGACAAACTGCCAGACCGCTCGGATACCAAACAACAACAGCCCGGTAGACAATCTGCTGAGATAAACAGCCAGACCGCCCGGCCTCCAAACTGTAACATACCGCCCAGCCTCCATACTACAACAATTGCCAAGTACACACCAATGTCAGGTTACAGTGGGTTAGTAAACACATAACTATACAATGTAATCCTTCATTATGTAGGCAATGTGTTGACTGATGCTAAAGATCACGACAGTGAACCAGTCGCAAAAGTAATATTAAATGGACGAGTTTTCCCAAGTATCGATCTCTCAAGGAACACAGTAAGGTGGAGTTAATTTCGAGGAGGACTTGAGATTGAAGTCCTTAGGTCGGAGTTAACTAAGGGGGGTTTTGATATTTGCGGAAAAATAAAATAAAAGGCTAACAACTACTCCTATGCAACGCCACTATGCGATGCTTCGCCAGGCGGGATGGAAGACTAGTCTGGCCTCTATGCACCGAATCGATGGGCGAATGGACGAGTAGGCTTGCGGATGAGGTGGTTAGAACGGCGGAATGAGGGTCAAAAGCACCTCTTCCCTACACACGCCACTAGCAATTGCTAGTGCGGCAAGGGTGGATAGTGGTGGATGGAATATGGCGCACCTCAAGCAAATATAACGAAAATACAAATCACAAAGACATGATTTAATATAAGAATTTTACAACTAAGCGCGCATCATCTATAAATAAAGTTTACAACAACACATAAACAACAATAAAGGAAGAACAAGGCAAGAGATCGACCGAATCCGAAGTCTTGCTGAGGATTGACAGTTGGAATCATCGGGTTGTCAATCCGCGTCTAAGCTCGGTCCTCAGCTGCGTCTGAGGTATAGAAGGGCTGTCACCACCTTCCAATGGCCCGTCTTCTTCGTGTCACGATAGCGGACGAAAGTTGAAAGCTTCCCTTTGCTTGATGGCTATGGCGTTGAAGCTTGAAATGAGCCCAAGAGATGATGGAGGAGGCCGAGAGGAAGCTCCGACTTGGATTTGGCGCTAAAAGCTTGCCCGGAGCACCTCCATAGGGTGGAGATTGAAGGAGGACGACGGAATCCCTCCTCGGAGACGAAAACGGCAGAGGAAAAATGAGCT
Source organism: Platanthera guangdongensis (assembly GCA_039583875.1). Taxonomy (NCBI): domain Eukaryota; kingdom Viridiplantae; phylum Streptophyta; class Magnoliopsida; order Asparagales; family Orchidaceae; genus Platanthera; species Platanthera guangdongensis. Next base: position 135,712,067 of record CM077167.1, read on the forward strand.
ATCTAGGAATTAGGGCGACACCTGCATATTTATAGACAACAGAATTGAACAAAGCACATGATCACGGGCGCACGACCAGTGGTCTTGAGCACTATGTCCAGTGATCGTGCACACTGGGGTGGCAGATTAGGAAGAAGAACTGGGGTACTGCGCACAAGCAATGGCGTACGACCGGTGGTCGTGCGCACTATGTCCAATGGTCGTGCGATTACCCCAAACAGGATCCAGGAAAAGAGGAATCAATGCACACGTTCAGTGGCGCACGACCGGTGGTCGTGCGCACTATGTCCAGTGGTCGTGCGATTACCCCAGGAAGATTCTGGAAATCAGGGTACATTGCGCACGATCATCGGCGCATGACCAGTGGTCGTGCGCACTATATCCGATGATCGTGCGCAGTATTCCTGCTTCCAAACGTCCCCGGAACACGCACACGACCCATAAACCCAGCACTGATATATGAAGACATTCCAGACGAGCACAATAAGGAGTAAAAACAATAAAAGTACAAAAACAAACAACCACGGGCCAAAGTGTGCACTTCCTATGGAAATATAGACAAGATGAAATATGAACGATATAGAACTAAAAGTGAAGTGCAAACGCGTGAAAACTAGCCCAAATGAGTCCGAAAAACCCAATACAAATCGGACTCATCATTGACTTACATGTAATCTCTCTATTGGGGTGTACTTCTATCCCAAGTATAGAAGAAGGATCAAGGAAGGACAAAAGATTGGAATCAGAAGGACAGGAACTTACTTAAGTAAAATTCGTCGAGTATGGTTAGGAATTCTCGTCGAATTCGTCGAGTATACTCATTGATACTCATCGAATTTGTCACATATCCCATCCAACACTCGTCGAATTCATCATTTGTACTTAGGGCAAATTCTCTGAGAATTGGAAAATCCGCCAAGTAAAATTCGCCGAGAATCATCGTGTATACTCGTCGAATTCGTCGAATGTATCTAACGATAGTCGCTAAATTCGTCGAATATACTAGACAATACAAGCCGAATTCATTGAGTCCATTCGACGCTACTTCTCTGGATTTTTCTAAGTCTCATTTGTCATATATCACTTGTCCAGGTGTCGAGTGCATTGAGTGAGCAGCCGATACTCAACGAATTCGTCGAGTATACAAACCGATACTCGTCGAACTCGTCGATTATGGTCCCCGCCTTGGCATTGAGTGTTATGCCGGCCTGAGCTGATTTTTCTAAGTCTTATTCGTCGTATATCAAGGACCATTCGATGAGTATACTAGTTATACTCGGCGATACTCGACGAATTTGACTTAGGTCATTTTTCTGACTTTTTCAAAATACTGGTCCGGGTTCGGTCGGCCATACACAATGCTTTCTAATTTTCATTTTTGGAAAGTTTCTAGATACTATTGGGAAGGATATCTCTATAAATACCTAGGGGATATTTCCTTTGAATCTAATCGTGCTCTTGCTCTGAAATTTTAAATCGAGAAAACCTTCCAAATAGGAAATTTGTTGGCTTGGCTCCCGTACGCATCACTATATTCCGATCGGACGTCGACGATCAACTATGTGTGATTCATCTTCTTTGACATACGCGACTGGATTGCTACTCTCTCTACAGATCTATACACCTCCAGATCGAGTTGATCGAAGATTCAAGTCAAGATTCAAGATCTTTCAAGTTTTCATATTCCGCATTCTCCAACCGATTTCGAGATTTACTATTCTCGAAGAAAGCGGATTGAAGATTTCAAATCTTTTTTAAGTTTGATTGTAATATTATTGTGTAATATTCATTTACTTTTGTAGGAGATTTTTCTCCGAGTGGTAGATCCGCTTATGGATCGAGTGGTAGATCTGTTTGTGGATTGAGTGTTAGATCCATTTATGGATCGAGTGGTAGATCCGGTTGTGGATCGAGTGATAGGAGAATCGTCTCTGAGTTGTAGGAGTTGTGGCTCCGAGATGTAAGATTTGTGGAAATCTGAGTTTGGTGAAGGAGCCCAATCTAGCCCTTCTTGGTAGATAGGTGAGGCGGTAAAGTGGACATACCCAACTTGGAGAACCACTATAAATCTCGTTGTTTATGTGTTTAATTTGTAAGTAATTTTTATTTTGCGAAAAGACACAAACATCAACTATTCACCCCCCTCTAGGTGATTTAGGTCCACGCTAGATACTTTCAATTAGTATCAGAGGGGCATTTTGTTCGATATAAGGTTAACACCTTGAACAAGATCCCTGTTCTAGCGTCAAGAGATTCCGTCTAGTTACCATGGACATAAGTAAAGACATGTCTTCTATGAAGCTATAAGTATGCACAAAAGAAAAATTTTCCATGTGGAAAGAACATGTAAGGTTCTTTATGAAAGATGTTGATCCCAGAATATTCCAGATTGCGGAAGAAAGAGCCCACATACCGACTCAACCATCAACTCTGAATCCTGCATTCATGATCCCGAAAGATGATGGACTTAACTAATGATGAAATTGCCTTAGTCTCTCTTGATAAGAAGGCAAATAACATCATCGCAAGTGCAGTAGATGACTCAATGCTTCAGAATCTATTCTACTGCAAATCTGCCAAAGAAATGTGTGACTGCCTAGTTGTTCTGATGGAAGGGATAGAAGAAGTCAGAGACGACCGCAGATCGTTGCTACATCAGGAATACAAAGCATTCAAGCAAGGATCAAGTGATAATATTGCTGACAACTTCGAGAAATTCTTTAAGATTGTAAACGGCCTCAGGAACTGTGGTCGTAATTTCACTAATTGCGAGCTCAACGATAAATTTTTGAGATTCCTGAAAAAGGACTGGGACACCAAAGTCATAGCCATTAGAGAATTTGGAAAGCTGACTGAAATTGATCCTCAGAATCTCTTTGGGAAATTGCTCTCCTATGAACTACAAATGAAACCCAGAAAGAAGGAGGAGGAAAGCAGCCAGACTTCCAGCAAAGATAAGTCAGTGGCCATAAAGGCGGAAGGGTCAAGAAAGTCCAAAGCTATTTTACCTGTAAGGACTCGTGCTCCTGACACCCCAAAAGACTCCGAGCCTAGCACATCTGGCTCTGAGCTATCAGATGGAGAGTTCTCTCTAATATCTAAGCAGTTCAAGAAACTGCTCAGCAAGAGGAGAAAGATGAAAAATCAGTCATCCTCAACTGAGTTCGAAAAATCTCATAGTGGTGGTGATAACTCCAGAAAAAGCTACAACCGAGAGGATATATATAGATCTAAACCAAACAAACACTCTTCCTCTGATGTTGTGTGCTACTATTGCAACAAGACAGGTCACATGATTTCTGAATGCTCATATAAGAAGGAGGGCTACAAGAAAGAGGAGAAAAGATCCTTCAAGGGAGAAAGAAAAGAAGAAAAGAGCTTCGTCGCCAAGAAGTTCAATACTCTCAGCGATAGTGACTCAAGTGAGTCGAGCTCAGAGAATGAGGAAGACTACTTCTATCTCATAGCTCAATCAGACAAGGAAGTTAGTGACTCTGAGTATCATGGGAAGGTAAACTCGCACAAGATACTCTTGGAATCAGAAATGCCCACTAATGATATTGAAGGCTATTCTTCTAAAGAAGATGAGTCTGAGTTAATGGTTCATCATGAGAACCTTTTGAAGGCTTTTGACAAATGTCGAAAGGTAGTCAAAAAGCAAGCAAAAGAAATTTCCTCTCTCAAGGTTGTGGAATCAAGCCTGAGGGAGGAAATTGCAGAATTTACTCCTATCAGAAGTGAATTTCACTCCTTGCAAGAGAAATTAAAAAGCTCGGCCGAAATATTAAGTCTAAAAGAGAAATAACTTGATGAGAAAGAAGATAAGCTCTTGGTGGAGATAAAACTTGTTGAGAGTTACTCTAAGCTGAAGACTATTCTCCCTGTCATTGATGAGTTCTCAGCTCCGAAGAAGGGTAGTGGTCTTGGCCACATAGTTGGAAAAGGTAAGGCTGTCAAGAAAGCCAGAACCAAAGAAAAGGGAAGGCATCTCTAGGTCAACACTCGTTTAAGAAGGTAATCTTCCCGACAAATAAGTTTGACCTTGAGTCATCCTACGATCATCTTACTAGGCCTACCTATGTAGAGCCCAAGAAGCGATACCAGGGATGGACCTGTCCCTGAGACTACGGTGCCAGTGTTTTCAAAGCACCTTATGAAGAGATTGAACTCAAGAGTTATGGTCCTTATATTCATGGACATAACCATAAGAGGGCACCAAAAGCCAAAAATTTTGTACCTAACGCAAAGGAGATGCAGAAGCCTTGTGTATGTTGTAATCAAGAGGCTTCCACCTCCAAGTATGTTGCCCCTCCTAGAACTCACGTTCAAAAGGTAAAGTAGGAATACAAGAGAAGGTACAACATGTTTGATTTTTGGTGCTGCGACAAAATTGGTCATTTTGGCGCAGATTGTTGGTTTAAGCCTACCAATTTTTAAACTCCACGAGTTAACCCTACGAGATAGACTACTCTCAAAGTTAATGTTCCTAGTGGTGTTAAACTAACCAGGAACTAAGGAACCAAATATGTTCGGGTTCCTAAAGTAAAGTGATTTGTCATTGCATGTATATCCAAAGGCCAACAAAAATCCCATCTGGTATTTGGACAGCGGATGCTCTCGGCACATGACCGGGATAAGAACTCTATTGCTTGATTTCACCCCAGTCAAAGACAGACCAAAAGCCATCTTTGGAGGGTCAGACCAGGGAATTACAAAAGGCTATGGTATGATCTCCAACAGAGTAGTCTCTTTCACATGAGTGGCTTATGTTGAAGGATTACACCATAATCTTATAAGCATAAGTCAGCTATGTGATAAAGGCTACATTGTTGAGTCCTGCAAGGACAAGTGTATGATAAAGTCGTATGCAAATTTGGAGACAGTCTTAATAGGCACTCAGAGCAGAAATATTTTCTGTTTAAATTTTCTTTGCTTAGACATTTCTACACCAGTCTGTTTTCTTGCAAAAGATAATGCATCTCATTGTGACTAATGACATAAGATATTAGCACATATTAATTTCAAAACTATAAATATATTATTTTCTCACAACTTAGTGTGTGATGCCCCCAACATTAAGTGCCTTAAAAATAGTTCGTGTCACACATGCCAAATGGGTAAGCAGGCAAGGTCTACCTTCAAGGGTATCGCTGAAAAATATTCTTCAAGAAGTTTATACTTACTTCATATGGAATTATTCGGTCCTATGCCTATTCACACTTTAGGAGGTAAGGTCTACACGTTAGTAATTGTTGATGACTACTCGCGTTTTACTTGGGTGTTATTTCGAAAACACAAGTCAGACACCTTCGACACATTCACAAATTTTGTCCGGCAGATTCAGAATGAATTGAACTGCTCAGTGGTCAAAATCAGAAATGACCACAAAATAGAATTTGAGTCTGATGCCATGACAGAATTTTGTGGAAGTCAAGGTATCTTTCATGAGTTATCCTCCCCGCGCACTCCACAACAAAATGGAGTTGTTGAGAGAAAGAATAAAACCCTAATTAAAGCATGTATAACTATGTTGAACGACGCTTCACTCATGGAGTACTTCTGTGCTGAGTAGTCAATACAGCTTGTCACGTGTAAAACAAAGCACTTATCAATAAAAGCTATCGTAAGATCCACTATGAGCTATTAAAGGGTATAAAACCGTCTGTGTCCTATTTTAGAATCTTTGGAAGTAAATGCTTCGTACTTAATAATGGGAAGTATTACCACACAAAGTTTAGTGAAAAATATTTTGAAGGTATTTTTGTAGGTTATAGTAGCCATAGTAAGGCATATAAGATTTTCAATAAAAAAACTCTGGTGGTAGAAAAGTCAATCAATGTTGTATTTGATGACACAAGCCTGCTCCAAAGTAACTCATCTAGTGTTATTGGTGCAGATATAGGTACCAGGTTCAAGGAACTATGCTTCGATGAAGCTGTCAAGGAAGAAACTCCAAGCTCAGTTAAGATCGTCGATCTAGGCTTGGTGGATGCAGAACTGCTAGAGGAGGAATTGCTTCAACCTCCAAAGGATGCACCAAATGCTGTAGAGCCTGCTGGTAGGAGAGCAAGAAATCTAGGGTTCAGACTCCTAAGAGATAACCCAGTAGATCAAATAATTGGCGAGCCAGGTGACGGTGTTATAAGTAGAAGACGTACAACTAATGAGATTATGCATCTCTGTTTTCTGTCACAGGTTGAGCCAAAGAAATTTGAAGAGGCAAACAAGGATGCTTCTTGGATTTTGGCAATACAAGATGAGCTCAATCAATTTGAACGTTGCAAAGTCTGGGAGTTGTTACCCAGGCCCAAGGGACAGAACGTGATCGACACCAAGTGGATATTCAGAAACAAGCTGGACGAAAATGGAGTCATTATTAAGAATAAATCTAGGCTTGTAGCTCAAGGATACAGACAAGAAGAAGTGATCGAATTCGACCATACCTTTGCTCTAGTGGCTAGACTCGAGGCGATCAAGTTGTTTCTTGTGTCTGCTGCCCTCAAAGGCTTCACCATCTACCAAATGAACGTGAAGTTAGCATTCCTAAATACGAATCTAAAAGAAGAAGTATACGTAGTGCAACCCCAGGTTTGTTATTTACAATTTCCCTAATTATGTTAATTTTTTAAAGAAAGTTCTATACGGCTTAAAGCAATCTCCCCGAGCTTGGTATGAGATGCTATCTAGCTTTCTTCTTGAGACAAGTTCACAAGGGGAAAGATAGACAAAGCATTATTTCTTAGGGAAGTAAAACACAAGTTTCTACTAGTGCAAATCTATGTCGATGATATCATATTTGGCTTTACGGAAGATAACCTTTGCAAGAAGTTTTCCAAACTTATGCAAGGGAAGTTTGAAATGAGCAGTATGGGAGAGCTGGAGTATTTTTTAGGACTTCAGGTGAAATAATCTGAAGATGAAATTTTCATCTCTCAGACGAAGTTCTCCAAGGAGCTTCTTAAGAAATTCAGAATGGAGAACACAACCTATATAAGGACTCCAATGAGTTCAACTATGTCTCTGAACAAGGATGAGATAGGGAAACCTTTTGATGAAACCAAGTACAGAAGCATAATTAGATCCTTGCTCTACCTCACTACCAGTAGACACAATATAATATTTTCAACATATGTCTGCACTAGATTTCAGGTGAACTCAAAGGAATCTCATTATGTTGCCGCAAAGCAAATTTTAAGATACCTTAAGGGTACACCCAATCTTGGCTTATGGTACCCGAGAAATAATGATATTGAGATAATTTGTTTTTCATATGCCGATTTTGCAGGAAGTAGGGATGACATAAAAATCACTTCTGGTGTAACATCCCAATTCACACTAGGCCCCTCATGCGCACTTTTAAGTCAGGAGAGTTGACTTGGGCTCAGGGAGTACTGGCAGATATGCTTGCACTCGAGTAAGGGAGGTGAAGTTGGTCCGGAGTAGGACACGGGTAGTGACATGGGCGTGTCCCTACCCGTGTGGTTCTCTGGTGTCTCTGCGTCTTCTTTGTGAAATATCCAGAGAAGGACACGGGTATTGACATGGGCATGTCCCTACCTGTGTGTATGTATTCTTCGAGCAGACCTCGACTAACACCGTCGACCGTGTTCCTCCCGAGCGGGATACGGGGAGTGACACGAGCGTGTCCCTACCCGTGTGTCCCCAAGCAGCAGCTCGACGAATCGTCGACCGTGTTCCTTCGGAGCAGCACACGGGTAGAGACACGGGCGTGTACCTACCCGTGTGTGTGTCCAAGCAGCTCTTCGTCGAGCGGAGCTCGATGAATCGTCGACCACATTCTTTCCAAACAGGACACGGGTAGTGACACGGGCGTGTCCCTATCACTGTAGTTCAATTTCGGGTTTTGTAGAACTTTTCGGCCTCGTCAATTCGAAGGGACTCATTTACAGAGACGGTCTAATGATAGGACGACACGTGTTTATGCAGTTGCCAAACGTCTCACATGAAAAGGGGAGAAAACCCTAGCCATTTCTAGTCTTCCTTACAAGCCATTGCTGTAAGAAACTGTTGTAGAGGAAGAAGTTGTTGGAGCCGATCTTCTTCCCGTGAAGAACTAACACCGACCGAGGAGAAGAAGATGCCGCCAAGAAGGGTGACAAGATCCATGGCCAGAAACGCCGGAAACGCCGGAAACGAGGCGAGCTTCCTAACATATCCCTTGGTGCTAGATCTTTAGTTATTTCTAAGCGAGATATCGACTCAAAAGGGTCTTGATTTGTGAGAAGAAGGTTTCTAGGAAAAGGCCATGCTAGGACTTGTGTCCTATTATTTAGAGCCTTCAACCCTTCCCTCACTTCGGATGCAGTTTGTGGATTGGTTTCGTGAAGAGAAGTGGCCTTATGAGGGTGAATAAGGGAGGAGAAATTCTGGATGTTATTTGAAAGTTTGGTTGAAGGGAGAAGACGAACCAATGTCGTCTGAACTGCTTCAAGATGTGCGCAAAAATCTGTTTTCTGCGTGCAACAACATTCGAGGCCTTTTTCAGACACGATGCAGCCAGATCTGGGCTCTCGACTAAACTCGGAAGTCGCAGACCTTGGAAATACCTTTCCAACGATGGGTTAAACGCCTTCACAAGATTCCTGTAGTCTCGGGAATCCCCGTTTGAATTTGATGTACAGTAGTCATTCCTGCACATGCAATTTTCGTGTTTGTTATGTATCGGCTTTGGGTTTGGTAGAGAGATAGTAGTACATTAACGTTAATATTTTGTTGAAATGTAGTCCAAAGGTGGTTGTGATTAATCATGTTAATAACATTGTTGGATAGATCCCTAATAAACAAATGATGTGGAAAGTGTACTTGATTGAGGTGATGTGGTGAAGGTTAGAGAATGAACGGATTGACGAGTTGGCATGATGGGAATGATTTAAATATGTGAAATGATAAGGACATACTTGACAGTGGAAATGAGTTGTATAATTATGAGTTTGGCTTGACTATGTGGTATATAATTGGTAATGACTATTACGAACAAATGGTTGTGGTCTTAGCTGAAGGGTGTAAGTGAGGGTGTTTGATTGCACTGGTTTGGTAATGCTGAGAAGAGACACAAGTGGACGGTTGGGCTTGGTCCTCGATATTCATTCCCGAGGGTCCTTCCGTGCCAAGTGGATGGTTGGGATTGGTCCTCATGCTTTTTTCGAGGCTCCTCTCGTGCCACGATGATGTGAAATTGCATGCGGTGTGAGTCGACATGTGGTGTCATAATCCTAGGTTAAGAATAGTGTGGCAGGTCTACGGGCTCGCCAGTCGTCACACCGACGGGAGCTGACTGATAGACTTTGGGCGATTGGGCTTGGTTCTCGGTGCTCATTCTCGGGGCTCCTTCCGTGCCAAATGGACGGTTGAGCTTGGTCCTCATGCCTTTTTCGAGGCTCCTTCCGGGTCACAACATAGGCAGTTCGGGGCTTGGTTTTCGGTGCACATCTACCCGAGACTCCTGCTAAGCCATAGTACACAGGTGAGCTCCGCTGTTGTGTTCTTAGCATTGAGGCATACGGAGGCCTAGGCTAGGTAATGTGGATGCCAGCCTAGTAGTGGAGATGCCCGCTGTACTATCACTGCCTGACCACGGCGGTTGACGCCTGAGAGGTTAGCTACCTGCTCGAAAAGTGGGAACTACAAGTCTGTGTTGACATAGCAGTTGCATGTGCATGATTATGGGTGAGTCATTGCATTGCATTCATGTCATTATATTGCATTTCATACACAAGATCCTCATCGCATAAGTTTGTATGGGCACTCTTATACGATGAGGATCTTGTGTATGCAATGCAATGTAATGACATGAATGCAATGCAATGACTCACCCATGATCATGCACATACAACAGCTATGTCAACACAGACTTGTAGTTCCCACTTTTCGAGCAGGTATCTAACCTCTTAGGCGTCAACCATCGTGGCCAGACGGTGATAGTAGAGTGGGCATCTCCACTACTAGGCTCGCATCCACACTACATGTCCTAGGCATGATCAACTTGCTACGATCTTGAACTACAGAAGTCATTCAACAATGGTGTCACCCCAGTTCGATTAGTCAGTTTGGGGACAAACTGACTTAGCGGAAGCAGTGGTGTGGTCATATGTAATTCACACTAAGTATGTCCAATTTTGACCTTACAATTAGCCAACCTGACCTTAGGATTGTACTCTACGTGTAGATCCCAGTGCACGTTGAGCTAGTGGGGGGCACCTCCGCCCCGTCCGTACCCACACAGTTTCAGCAATCGAAGCTAGGGCAGACGCTCATAGCTATCTTGGATGCCTTTAGATCCCAACAAGCCCCCGTACAACAACAAGCTCTGGGCTCCAATTAGTTGAGCACTTTCCAAGCTCTCTCCCCTCTTGCCTACCTTGGGACAGAGTCAGCAGTGTGTACAGAGGAATGGCTCGACACTGTGCAAGAACTGCTGGCGGGTATTAGATGTCCGAACAATATGGCTGTGATCATGGTAGTGACACTCCTGGAACTACACGCCAAGAGGTGGTGGAAGTCCCTCATGGGATCCACCTTTCAAGGGTGAGTTTATACGGAAATCAGCTGGAGCGAGTTCTCAGGAGCCTTTTTAGAGCACTTCATTCCCTCGTCTGCTCGAGATGAACTCGAAGAGAGAGTTTTATAGTTGAAGCAAGGATCGAAGTCGGTTACAGAGTATCAACGAGAGTTCCAACATCTCGCGAGATTTGCTGATTCATATGACTTGGATGATAGAGGATATGCTAACCGCTTCTACAAAGGGCTGCGGGACCCCCTGAGGCAGGCACTTTTGTTTATAGCAGACTCCAGCTTGGCGGAAATAATTGACATGGCGAAGAGGCTAGAAGAAGACCACTTGGGAAGTGGTAAGATACCTACTGAGAGTGTGATGGAAGCTGGCCCTAGCAACAGAAGGAGACATGACTACAGAGGAGGAAGAGGACATCAGAGGGGTGGCAGGCATTTCCACCGGAATTTTAAAATGGATCACCAGGTTCCACAGCCGTCCACATTGCCTCCACCTCCACAGTTTCAACAATTTCAGCAATATGAGGGGCGAAATGAGCGAATGTGCTTCGAATGCAACCAACCGGGCCACATCCTACGTTACTTCCCGTAGCTGTTTGGGTATGCTCCTCTTGCTCTGCCTCCGGCAGCACCTCGAGGGAGGGGACATATGCGTGGTCGAGGACGAGGACCACGAGGAGGAAACCCCGGACCTACTCGGAATCAGGTGTTCGCACTGGACATGACTCATGAGCGGAACCCTCAGGAGGTGATTGCAGTTATGTTATAGTTAGTTATCACATCTTCAGTGTTAACCTTAAGTTTCTTAAGATGTACTAGAGATCTAGCTTTAAGTATTGTTATTGGTTCTTAGGCACAGTGGTGATTGGCGGGAAACTGGCCTATACGTTATTCGATACCGATGTCTTGCACTAGTTTGTGTCTGTGGGCTTCATTAATGTAACGCCCCGAAACTCAAAGTAGCAAAGGGGGACGTTTTGGGCCAGTTTTGGTTTCTGGCTGACGGCACACGGCCTGGGACACGGGCGTGTCCCAGGGCGTGTCAAGTGTGTGCCGACACTTAGTCGCGAAGTCGTCGAGTTATACTCGACGATTCGTCGAGAAAGGGCACACGGCCTGCGACACGGGCGTGTCACAGGGCGTGTCGACCCGTGTCGACACTTAGCCGTGAAATCGTCGAGTTATTCTCGACGATTCGTCGAGAATGGGCACACGGCCTGCGACACGGGCGTGTCGCAGGGCGTGTCGACCCGTGTCGACGATCGTCAAGGTGAAATCGTCGAGATTCACTCGACGATCGTCGAGACAAGGCACACGGCCTAGGACACGGGCGTGTCCAAGGTCGTGTCATCCAGTCGTCGTTCTCCCCTCGACGAAATGCCCCGTGTACACGGCCTGGGGGCCCAGGCGTGTCAATGCGACACGGGCAAGGACACGGGCGTGTCCTAGAACCCGTGCAGTGCTCGGGTTGGAAACGGGGGAAAATCATGGGGTACACGGCCGGCTACACGGCCGTGTCATCTGGAACACGGGCGTGTCAACTCGAACACGGGCGTGTTCGATACCCATGTGCGTGTTCAGAAGATTCGATTTTGACGGCGAATGCGGCACACGGCCCTGGACACGGGCGTGTGCCAGGCCGTGTTCGGCCCAGATTGGGCATTTCAGCCCCGAATCAAAGCCGCTCGTTTTCTTAGGTTGAGATCCGACGGCTGGGGATGGTTCCTGAGAGTATATACTCGGGTTTGACTTAGAAAAATCCACACTTTTCATGCCTTATCCTCTCTCCAAACCCTTGGAGAAAGAAGAGCTAAGGCAAGAGGAAGAGGAGCTAGATCCGCCATTGGAGGAGCTTCGGAGCTCCGAATCGCAAGCCGACTCCGGATCCACGGAGGCAACGCAAGTGCGGTGATTTATATCCGATTACGTTTCGATGGCGCCAAAGAGGAACGCAAGGGTAACGATCCTCACTTGTGAGCATGATAGCTCTCTTTCTTAGCATAGGAAGCCCTCTCTCGCGAGTTTGCGAAGAGTTGGAGGCGTTCCTTCGGGTAGATATGTAAAGTCCCCGTTGTTTAGCGTCCGTATGCGAGAACGGACATAGGCATTTTGGTTGAAGCCTACCCGGACATGTTAGTCCGGATCGGTGATGTTGCATTGCTTAAGGCCGGAGAAGACTCCGTGCTATTTGGTGTTTTCGGGTTTTCTACGCGGTAGATTGCAGCAGGGAGCCTTGGGGACTAACCCAAAGGTGCACCCGGAAAACTGGGCGGACACGAGGTCTTGCCAACTTGGTGGCTTGGAAGCCAACTTGAACATAACCGGGTTATGTGACTTGTGATGGAAATGGGACTCGGTAGAAGTTTGACCTGCGCATATGGTTTAAATTACCGTTGCGGGCGCATATGGTTTAAATTACCGTTGCGTTGTGAGCACGGGTTAGATGGAACCGTACCCACTCTATGTCGTTCGGATTAGGGCCGTTGGCATAGATGAGGGTCTTCGGCGGTCTATGGTTTTAATTACCGTGACCCATGCCAGGAAGACTAACTGCTCATTGTTTGGCCGTCCAAGAGAGGATGGCGGTGAGTCGGCAGACTTAGACTGCGTTCACCAAGAATGTGCCCTGAGTGCACGGGGTGTGTGGCCGTTGAGCCTCCGCCTGTGATGAAATGGTTATATTTATAATGCTCGCTTATGCTAATGAAATGCAGGGAAGGAGCATCGCCGCCCCGAGTTGGGGGCGGGATCGTTACAATTTGGTCAGCATTGCTGACCGTTGCTTTGTTTGCCACCGTGCGGTGGTTTGTTTGCTTGCAGGTGCAGCTGGACCGAGCGGTCAATAGCGGGCTAAAGCCCTTTTTGCGAAGCTGGCCCTCGAAGGCCCAAGTGAAATGTTTTCTATTTTTATTCATGTATGGCCGGCCTGCGTGCCGAGGTCGGTAAATCATGTAACGGTCAAGTGAAACTTTTTGTAAGGCCTTAAGGTCAATGTTTGGGTATTTTTGTATACATTCCTAAATGTTGTATTAGTGGACATTCGTGCTCTTATGCTGGGTTCTTGTTTACAACTTATATTAACTGCTTCCGCTAGAATGCTCTGTGTAGGACGTTGAGATTGGTTGGATGGTTTCCATAAGTAACCACCCGGTCTGTCTGTGGTATATGGCGTCGGGCCCTGGCCGGACCTACTGCTATATGTTATGCGACGGATAGGGGGTGTTACAATTTGGTATCAGACTACTGGTTTTGGTCGGGCTTAAACGGAATTCGTGGTCGAATTCTTTTTAAGGGGTGGTGAGCACATTGTGTGCGTCATCGTTATAATGGTAAAAGAACCCATGAATGTCCACTTAGGAATGAAAATACTCGTGTTTGAGGAACCTGCGTGTTCCTATAATTACTGTTTGCAATGTTATTTGGTCGCTTAACGGTGTTTTGTACCACTATAGGTGACCCGAAGTGGTGTTGGGCCGTCAGAACGCCGAGGTTCTGAGGCTAGTAGTGCACCAGAAGTTGCTCCAGCAACACCTTTGTCGGCTGAAAATATACGATTGGTGGCTGAAGCGGTGTTGGCCGTGATAAATGCGCAGCCTGGGAGGCAAGCGCAGCAGCCCGCTCCTGTGATGGAGCAAGTACCTCTTCAAGAGGCCGAGCCGAGGAGGATGGAGCAAGTGGTTGTAGAACCAATAGTGCCAAGGAGGGCGACTGAGAGGCAGTTGAAGCATGTAATGAGCTTTAACCCTCCGTTATTCTCGGGGTTGGGAACCCCATCGCAGGCTGAAGACTGGCTCTCTAGGGTGAAGAGAGTCATGACAGCGACGGAGACGGAGGAGTGGCAAATGACCACCATCGCTACGTTCCTTCTGGATGGGGAAGCGAGGATGTGGTGGGAAGGTTTGGAGCTGCATCATTTGAGAGGTAGACAACTGATAGACGTTCCGATGGAAGAGTTCTCGGAATTGTTCTTAGCAAGATACCTCCCTTCTACTCAGAGGATTTCAATGGAGAATGAGTTCCTGAAGTTGGTGCAGGGTGAGAGGAGCGTGGATGAATATCTCCACGAGTTTACGCGGTTGAGTCGTTATGCTAGCTCCATCATCATGGATGAGGAGCGCAAGACTAATCGTTTTTATGAAGGCTTGAGGGATGAGCTGAGATTGTTACTGTCGGGGCCAATGACGCAGGGTTTCTTAACCTTGGTCAATACTGCCCGGTCCTTGGAGAAGGACATGAAGAGTGTACAAGCGAAGAAAGGCTTGGGCGAGAAGAAATCTGGGTTCAAAGTGCCGACTACTTCAAAGTCTGGCTATCAAAGATTCTTTAAGAAGCATAGGACTTCGGGTCCAGCTCCTTCTGGTGCTTCTGGGGCGACTACGAGTCGGACCCCGGGCGCGTGCTTCACTTGTGGCAAGACGGGGCATTTCGCCCGTGATTGTTGGAGCGGACGTCCTAAGTCCGAAAGGAGGCCAGGAGCTACCTACGAAGAGAAGGGAAAGGCGGTGGAGTCGACCGCATCTCACTATGCTCCGGCCCAACCAAGGGTTTACAATCTTGGCCAACAGGAGGCCATTAAACAAGCTGACGTGGTGACAGGTACGGTTTAATTTATAGCAAGTCAATTCCTTTATATGCTTGTTATGTATATGTTACCTTACCACTGCTTGTTTAGGATTTGTAATGATTTGTGAAAATCCCGCACGAGCACTCTTCGATACGGGAGCTTCACACTCCTTCTTGTCCGAAGAATTTATATCACGCATCGGAGTCCCTTCTTCGATGGCGAAGGACAAGTTGGATGTGTTATTGCCCAATGGGTGTTCGATGCGAGCGGTTAGGATCTGCGAGGTTAAGACTCGTATTGGAGAGCAGGAGTTCGACCTGCGGGCGTCTTTACTTCCGTTAGTGGAGTTCGACGTCATATTTGGCATGGACTGGCTCTCGGAGCAGCAGGCCCATATAGATTGCGGTAGCAAGGAAGTCAAGCTGGGAGCGAGTCGTGAGACGACTTTTACGGGCTTAAAGGGGTCGAGCAAGACGTTGATGTCTGCTCTTCAGGTGGTGAAGGCGGTTCGTGCTGGAGCAGAACTGTTCTTTACACTAGTGGAGGTTGCAAAGCCGAAGCCCGCGTTGGATTGTATTTCAGTGGTATCGGAATACCCTGATGTGTTCCCCGCAGATCTTCCTGGAGCCCCGCCTCAACGGGAGATAGATTTTACGATCGAGCTAGTGCCAAGTGCAAAGCCTGTGTCACGATCTCCGTATCGGCTAGCGCCTAAGGAAATGGCGGAGCTGAAAGTTCAACTGCAAGAGTTGTTGGAACAAGGGTATGTGCGCCCGAGTTCTTCGCCTTGGAGCGCACCGGTCCTCTTTGTTAAGAAGAAGGACGGAAGCTTGAGATTATGTATTGATTATCGGGAGCTAAACAAGCTGACTGAGAAGAATAAGTACCCGATCCCTAGGATTGATGATCTCTTTGATCAGTTAGTCGGGTCGACGGTGTACTCGAAGTTAGATCTCAAGTCTGGGTACTATCAGCTGCGGATAAGGGAGAGTGATATCCCGAAGACAGCGTTTAGTACGAGATACGGGCATTATGAGTTTACGGTCATGCCGTTTGGGCTGACTAATGCGCCGTCGGTATTCATGGATTTGATGAACAGGAACGTTCAGGGAGTACTTGGACCATTTCGTGATCGTCTTCATCGACGATATTTTGGTGTACTCGCAAAGTGAGGAAGATCACTTCAAGCATCTTCATTTGGTGTTGGAGACGCTAAGGAGAAACCAGTTGTATGCCAAGTTCTCGAAGTGCGAGTTTTGGCTATCCTCAGTGGCGTTCCTCGGGCATATAGTGAGTGGAGAGGGTATTGCTGTGGATCCGGCGAAGATTGTTGCGATACGGGAGTGGCCTGAGCTTGCTACGGTAGCAGAAGTCCGGAGCTTTTTGGGGCTTGCCGGTTATTATAGGCGCTTCGTAGAGAACTTCTCGCGGATAGCGCTACCTCTCACTACTTTGACGAGGAAGGAGCATAAGTTCGTTTGGACGCCGGAGTGCGCGCGAGCTTTTGAGGAATTGAAGTGTCGGTTGACCACGGCGCCTGTGTTGAGTTCGCCGGTTGGGACCGAAGGCTATGAGATATATAGCGATGCTTCAGGCAGCGGTTTGGGTTGTGTGCTACTGCAGCACGGAAGCGTGATAGCTTATGGCTCGAGACAGCTAAAAGTGCACGAGAGGAATTATCCGGTCCATGACTTGGAGTTAGCGGCCGTGATTTTTGCCTTGAAGCTGTGGAGACACTATTTGTACGGTGTGAAGATTGATATCTACACCGATCACAAGAGCCTAAAGTACCTGATTGATCAGAAGGATCTGAATATGCGGCAGCGTAGGTGGATGGAGTTCCTGGGGGACTATACTTTCAAGATCCACTACGTGCCTGGCAAAGGGAATGCGGTTGCGGACGCGTTGAGTCGCCGAGCCCCAGCTCAAGCGAATTGGCTATCAGTGCATGATGAGCGGTTGGTGCAGGAGCTGGAGGCGTTGGAGATTGTTTGTGTGGATAGACAATCTAGTGCTGAAGCAGTGCTGAATTGGACTGAAGTCCAATATGACCTGGCTGATCGGATTCGGCAGGCTTTGGATATGGATGCTCATATGAAGCAGTTCATGATAGAGGCTTTGGATGGGTCAAATTCCCAATTCGTTGTGGAGGACGGATTGCTGTGGAAAGACGGTCGTTGTGCGTCCCAAGCGTGGGCAATTTACGGGTGGAGTTGTTGTACGAGGCACACCATACCAGGTACTCGATTCACCCGGGGAGCACGAAGATGTACCGTGATGTAAGAAACTGTTTTGGTGGCCGGGTTTGAAAAAGGATGTGGCGCTATATGTAGCGAAGTGCCAAACTTGCGCCTTGGTAAAGGCGGAGTGCCAAAAGCCGGGAGGATTTCTTAAGTCCTTGCCTATTCCGGAGTGGAAATTCGACGACATCTCTATGGACTTTGTGCATGGTTTGCCAAGGTCGCAGAAGGGGAACGACGCCATTTGGGTGGTGGTCGATCGATTAACAAAGGTGTCGCATTTTATTCCGCATAGGAAGGATGATCCGGTGGAGAAGCTGGCAAAGCTTTATGTGGATAACATAGTGCGGCTTCATGGTGTGCCCCGCAGCATCGTGAGTGACCGAGATGGGCGGTTCACGTCCAATGATTGGAGGCTGGTGCAGCAAATGTTGGGAACAAAGCTGAAGTTTAGCACAGCCTTCCATCCGCAAACGGATGGGCAGACCGAGAGGGTCAATAGAACCATGGAAGACATGCTTCGCATGTGTGTTTTGGACTTTGGAAAGCAATGGGAGGACCACCTTTATTTGGTGGAGTTCGCATACAACAACAGCTACCAAGCAAGTATTCAGATGGCACCTTTCGAGGCCCTATATGGTAGAAGATGTCGCACGCCGTTGTCTTGGTTAGAAACGGGCGAGTCGAAGTTTTATAAGCGATCGGAAGTGGATGATGCTACTTCTTTGGTGAGAACCATTCGGGAGAGGTTACTCATCGCTCAGGACCGGCAAGCAAAGTACTATAATGCCAAGCACAGGAACGTGGAGTTCGCTGTGGGTGATTATGTGTACCTAAAGATCAAGCCGTTCAAGGGTGTCTCGCGGGTGCGACGATTGAAAAAGCTAAGCCCGAGGTACCTTGGACCGTTTGAGGTTCTGGAGCGAGTTGGAGAAGCGGCCTATAGGTTGAAGCTTTCTGTGGAGCTAAGTGGTTTACACGATGTATTCCACATTTCGGTGCTTCGGAAGGCGGTGCAAGAGCCTACGCAAGTGATCGCGGTCGATCAAGTGCCGGTGGATAGTGGGCTAACGACAAAGGTAAAGCCCGTGCGGATTGAGGACTCGGAGGTCAAGCGGCTACGCAATAAAGAGATCAGGATGGTCAAGGTCCGATGGGACAATTGCGGTCGTGAGGAGCTCTCCTGGGAGCGAGAGCAGACTATGCTTGACGAGTATCCGGAGTTGTTCCGCTCAGGTACAAATGTTGTTTTTGTATATCTTTCCTTTATGTAATTTCGTGGGCGAAATTCTTTTAAGAGGGGGAGAGTTGTAACGCCCCGAAACTCAAAGGAGCAAAGGGGGACGTTTTGGGCCAGTTTTGGTTTCTGGCTGACGGCACACGGCCTGGGACACGGGCGTGTCCCAGGGCGTGTCAAGTGTGTGCCGACACTTAGTCGCGAAGTCGTCGAGTTATACTCGACGATTCGTCGAGAAAGGGCACACGGCCTGCGACACGGGCGTGTCGCAGGGCGTGTCGACCCGTGTCGACACTTAGCCGTGAAATCGTCGAGTTATTCTCGACGATTCGTCGAGAATGGGCACACGGCCTGCGACACGGGCGTGTCGCAGGGCGTGTCGACCCGTGTCGACGATCGTCAAGGTGAAATCGTCGAGATTCACTCGACGATCGTCGAGACAAGGCACACGGCCTAGGACACGGGCGTGTCCAAGGCCGTGTCATCCAGTCGTCGTTCTCCCCTCGACGAAATGCCCCGTGTACACGGCCTGGGGGCCCAGGCGTGTCAATGTGACACGGGCAAGGACACGGGCGTGTCCTAGAACCCGTGCAGTGCTCGGGTTGGAAACGGGGGAAAATCATGGGGTACACGGCCGGCTACACGGCCGTGTCATCTGGAACACGGGCGTGTCAACTCGAACACGGGCGTGTTCGATACCCGTGTGCGTGTTCAGAAGATTCGATTTTGACGGCGAATGCGGCACACGGCCCTGGACACGGGCGTGTGCCAGGCCGTGTTCGGCCCAGATTGGGCATTTCAGCCCCGAATCAAAGCCGCTCGTTTTCTTAGGTTGAGATCCGACGGCTGGGGATGGTTCCTGAGAGTATATACTCGGGTTTGACTTAGAAAAATCCACACTTTTCATGCCTTATCCTCTCTCCAAACCCTTGGAGAAAGAAGAGCTAAGGCAAGAGGAAGAGGAGCTAGATCCGCCATTGGAGGAGCTTCAGAGCTCCGAATCGCAAGCCGACTCCGGATCCACGGAGGCAACGCAAGTGCGGTGATTTCTATCCGATTACATTTCGATGGCGCCAAAGAGGAACGCAAGGGTAACGATCCTCACTTGTGAGCATGATAGCTCTCTTTCTTAGCATAGGAAGCCCTCTCTCGCGAGTTTGCGAAGAGTTGGAGGCGTTCCTTCGGGTAGATATGTAAAGTCCCCGTTGTTTAGCGTCCGTATGCGAGAACGGACATAGGCATTTTGGTTGAAGCCTACCCGGACATGTTAGTCCGGATCGGTGATGTTGCATTGCATAAGGCCGGAGAAGACTCTGTGCTATTTGGTGTTTTCGGGTTTTCTACGCGGTAGATTGCAGCAGGGAGCCTTGGGGACTAACCCAAAGGTGCACCCGGAAAACTGGGCGGACACGAGGTCTTGCCAACTTGGTGGCTTGGAAGCCAACTTGAACATAACCGGGTTATGTGACTTGTGATGGAAATGGGACTCGGTAGAAGTTTGACCTGCGCATATGGTTTAAATTACCGTTGCGGGCGCATATGGTTTAAATTACCGTTGCGTTGTGAGCACGGGTTAGATGGAACCGTACCCACTCTATGTCGTTCGGATTAGGGCCGTTGGCATAGATGAGGGTCTTCGGCGGTCTATGGTTTTAATTACCGTGACCCATGCCAGGAAGACAACTGCTCATTGTTTGGCCGTCCAAGAGAGGATGGCGGTGAGTCGGCAGACTTAGACTGCGTTCACCAAGAATGTGCCCTGAGTGCACGGGGTGTGTGGCCGTTGAGCCTCCGCCTGTGATGAAATGGTTATATTTATAATGCTCGCTTATGCTAATGAAATGCAGGGAAGGAGCATCGCCGCCCCGAGTTGGGGGCGGGATCGTTATAATTTGGTCAGCATTGCTGACCGTTGCTTTGTTTGCCACCGTGCGGTGGTTTGTTTGCTTGCAGGTGCAGCTGGACCGAGCGGTCAATAGCGGGCTAAAGCCCTTTTTGCGAAGCTGGCCCTCGAAGGCCCAAGTGAAATGTTTTCTATTTTTATTCATGTATGGCCGGCCTACGTGCCGAGGTCGGTAAATCATGTAACGGTCAAGTGAAACTTTTTGTAAGGCCTTAAGGTCAATGTTTGGGTATTTTTGTATACATTCCTAAATGTTGTATTAGTGGACATTCGTGCTCTTATGCTGGGTTCTTGTTTACAACTTATATTAACTGCTTCCGCTAGAATGCTCTGTGTAGGACGTTGAGATTGGTTGGATGGTTTCCATAAGTAACCACCCGGTCTGTCTGTGGTATATGGCGTCGGGCCCCGGCCGGACCTACTGCTATATGTTATGCGACGGATAGGGGGTGTTACAATTAAAGACCTAGAAGGAGTGTAATACTTCACTGGTATTGCTCGACGAGTACGCCTCCCAGACGGCCCTGAGATGACCGCAACCGCCAAGTGCGAGTTGTAGATACTCATTGGGGGAAAGACCTTTGACACCCCTGCAATGGTTTTGAAAATGCCAGAATTCATTCTCGTCCTGGGCATGACGTGGTTGGACTGGCACTATGCAAGAATTGGCTGTGCGGAGAAGCGAATTTGCTTGAGACATGGGGACACTGAGGTCATCTTTCAAGGTACAAAATTTGCACCTCATTTGTTATTATCTTCGATTCAGGCCTTAAAAGCTCATATGAGGGGGGAAGAAGTCTGTATGATATGTTTTGAACAGAAGAGATGAAAATATATATGAAGGATGTGCGAGTAGTGCAAGGCTTTCCGGAGGTATTTCCTGAGAAATTACAAGGATCACCCCCGCTAGTACCAGGTGCCAAGCCCATCTCTAGGACCCCTTACCATATGACCCCAAAGGAACTCGCAGAGTTTAGAGTTTTGTTGAAAGAACTGGTAGAATCAGGGTTTGTTCGCCCTAGCTCATCACCTTAGGGAGCCCCTGTTCTGTTCGTTAAGAAGAAGAATGGGACCTTGCGATTATGCATAGATTATCGGGAGCACAATCGACTGACAGTGCAGAACACCTATCCGCTACCCCGGATCGACGAGTTGTTCGATCAGTTGGTAGGAGCGCATTTGTTTTCCAAGTTGGATTTGCGCTCGAGGTATTATCAGTTGAGGATACTGTAACGCTCCCTATCCGTCGCATAGCATATAGCAGTAGGTCCGGCCGGGGCCCGACGCCATATACCACAGACAGACCGGATGGTTACTCATGATAACCATCCAACCAATCCAACATCCTACACAGAGTATTCTAGAGGAAGCAGTTTAATAAATTGCAATAAAGAACCCAACATAAAAGCATGAATGTCCACTAATACCAAATAGGAATGTAGTACATACACAAGTACTGGCCTTAAGGCCTTACAAAATGGTTTACTTCATATTACATGTTTTACAAACCACGGCACGCAGGCCGGTCATACATGAATAAAAGCAGTAAACACTCCAATTAGGCCTTCGAGGGCCGGCTTCGCAAATTGGGCTTTAGCTCGCTATTGACCGCTTGGTCCAGCAGGACCTGCAATCAACAAAACCGCCGCACGGTGGCAAACAAAGCAACGGTCAGCAATGCTGACCAAATTATAACGATCCCGCCCCCAACTCGGGGCGGCGATGCTCCTTCCCTGCATTTTATTAGCATAAGCGAGAAATATAGCATTGTCACAACATCACATGCGTAGGCACGCATGACCACATACCTCGTGCACTCAGGGCACATTCTTGGTGATCACGGTCAAGTCCGTCTGCTCACCACCATCCCTTTGGACGACCAAACTATGAGCAATTTGTATTCCCGGCATGGGTCACGGTAATTGAAACCATAGACCGCTGAAGACCCTCATCTATGCCAACGGCTCTAATCTAAACGACATAGAACGGGTACGGTTCCATCTAACCCGTGCTCACATCGCAACGTTAACTAAAAACATATGCGCAGGTCAAACTTCTCCCGAGTCCCGTTTCCGTACACATTTCACATAACCGGGTTATGTTCAACTTGGCTCTCAGGCCACCCAGTTGGCAAGATCACGCATCTGCCCAGTTTTTCGGGTACACCTTTGGGTTAATCCCGAAGGTTCCCTGTTGCATTCTACCACGTAGAAAACCCGAAAAACAAACAATCGCACGGATTCTTCTCCGGCATTTATGTAATGCAACATCACCGATCCAGACCAACATGTCTGGGTAGGCTTCACACATCATTCCTATGTCCGTTCTCACTTACGGACTCTATATAATGGGGACTTTACATATCTACCCGAAGGAACGCCTACAACTCACCGCAAACTCGCGAGAGCGGGCTTCCTATGCAAAGAAGAAGAGCTTCACATGCTCAAGAAGAGAATCATTACCCTAACATTCCTCTTTAGAGCCATATAAAAGTAAGCGGATGAAAAGCACCGCACTCTCTTTGCCTCCGTAAATCCGAAGTCGGCTCGCGATTTGGATCTTCGAAGCTCCTCCAATGGCCGGATCTAGCTCCTTCTTCCTCCCTTGGCTCTCCTCTCTCTCTATACTTTAGAAAGATAACCACTCAAAAGAAATGAGGGTTTCAAGGGTCCAATCCTGTGTATATCTCATCAGGAACAACCCCAAGTCATTGGATCTCAGATTAAAGAAACGAACGGCTTTGATTCGGGCCTGAAATGTACAATCTAGACCGAACACGTCCTGGCACACGCCCGTGTCCAGGGCCGTGTCCCTCATTCGCCGTCAAAATCGACGCGCCTGGAACAACACACGGGCATCTGACACGCCCGTGTTCGACCTGACATACCCGTGTTCCAACTAATATGGCCGTGTGGTCGGCCGTATGCCCCCATCGACACATCCCGAAAACAACCCGAGAGTCACACGGGTTCTTGGACACGCCCGTGTCCTAACCCATGTCCTCTCGAACACGCCTGGGCTCCAGGCCGTGTTCACGATCTCGACACTACATCGAGTGAAGTTCGTCGACACCCGACACGATCTTAGACACGCCCGTGTCCTAGGCCGTGTGCCTTCTCTCAACACTTCGTCGATCGAAAATCGTCGACTGTACGAAACGGCCATGGACACGCCCGTGTCCTAGGCCGTGTGCCTTGTCTCGACCCTTCGTTGAGCGAAATTCGTCGACACCTTGGGCCGATCGTCGACACGGGCTTGACACGCCCTGAGACACGCCCGTGTCTCAGGCGGTGTTCTCTGCTCGATGATCGTCGACTCCAAAATTGTCGACCTCTCGACCAAAACGTCGACCCCAACCTGACATGCCCTGGGACACGCCCGTGTCCCAGGCCGTGTGCCTACTACCAGATTCCAAATCTGGCCCAAAACGTCTCCCGTCACTCTTTTGAGTTTTGGGGCGTTACAACTCTCCCCCTCTTAAAAGAATTTCGTCCACGAAATTATATAAAGGAAAGGCAAGTACCAAAATTAAATTGTACCTGAGCGGAACAACTCCGGATACTCGTCAAGTATAGTCTGCTCTCATTCCCAAGAGAGCTCCTCTCGACCGCAATTTTCCCATCGGACCTTGACCATCCTGATCTCTTTATTGCGTAGCCGCTTGACCTCCGAGTCCTCAATCCGCACAGGCTTGACTTTTGTCGTCAGCCCACTATCCACCGGTACTTGATCAACCGCGATCACTTGCGATGACTCTTGCACCGCCTTCCGTAGCACCGAAATATGGAATACATCATGCAAACCACTTAGCTCCACTGAGAGCTTCAACCGATAGGCTGCTTCACCAACCCGCACCAAAACCTCAAACGACCCAAGGTATCTCGGGCTTAGCTTTTTCAATCACCGCACCCGCGAGACACCCTTGAACGACTTGATCTTTAAGTACATATAGTCGCCCACAGTGAACTCCACGTTCCTGTGCTTGGCATTATAGTACTTTGCTTGTCGGTCCTGAGCAATTAGCAACCTCTCCCGAATGGTACGCACCAACGAAGTAGCATCCTCCACTTCTAATCGCCTAAACAACTTTGACTCACCCGTTTCTAGCCAAGACAACGGCGTACGACATTTTCTACCATATAGGGCCTCGAAGGGCGCCATTTGAATACTCGCTTGGTACCTATTGTTGTACGCGAACTCCACCAAATAAAGATGGTCTTCCCATTGCTTTCCAAAATCCAAGACACACATGCGAAGCATGTCTTCCATAGTTCTATTGACCTCTCGGTTGCCCATCTATTTGCGGATGGAAGGTTGTGCTGAATTTTTAGCTTTTGTTCTCAACATTTGCTGCACAAGCCTCCAATCAATGGATGTGAACCGCCTCCGATCACTTCATGATGCTGCAGGGCACACCATGAAGCCGTACAATGTTATCCACATATAGTTTTGCCAACTTCTCCACCGGATCATCCTTCCTATGCGGAATGAAATGCGACACCTTCGTTAGTCGATCTACGACCACCAAAATGGCGTCGTTCCCCTTTTGCGACCTTGGCAAACCATGCACAAAGTCCATAGTGATGTCGTCGAATTTCCACTCCGGAATAGACAAGGACTTCAGAAATCCTCCCGGCTTTTGGCATTCTGCCTTCACCAAGGCGCAAGTTTGGCACTTCGCCACGTAAAGCGCCACATCTTTCTTCAAACCCGGCCACCAAAACAGTTTCTTTACATCGCGGTACATCTTCGTGCTCCCCGGGTGAATCGAGTACTTGGTATGGTGTGCCTCATACAACAATTCCACCCGCAAATTGCCCACACTTGGGACGCACAGACGGCCGTCTTTCCAGAGCAATCCGTCCTCCACAACGAATTGGGAATTTGACCCATCCAGAGCTTTTACCATGGACTGCTTCATATGGATATCCATATCCAAAGCCTGCCGAATCTGATCATCCAGGTCATATTGGACTTCAGTCCAATTCAGTACTGCTTCAGCACTTGTTTGCCTATCCACACAAACAATCTCCAACGCCTCCAACTCCCGCAGCAACCGCTCATCATGCACTGATAGCCAATTGGCTTGAGCTGGGGCTCGGCAACTCAATGCGTCCGCAACCGCATTTCCTTTACCAGGAACGTAGTGGATCCTGAATGTATAGTCCCCCAGGAACTCCATCTATCTATGCTGCCGCATATTCAGATCTTTTTGATCAATCAGATACTTCAGGCTCTTATGATCGGTGTAGATATCAATCTTCACACCGTACAAATAGTGTCTCCACAGCTTCAAGGCAAAAATCACGGTCGCTAACTCCAAGTCATGGACCGGATAGTTCCTCTCGTACACTTTCTGCTGTCTCGAGCCATAAGCTATCACACTTCCGTGTTGCAGTAGCATGCAACCCAAACCACTGCCCGAAGCATCGCTACAAATCTCATAGCCTTCAGTCCCAATCGGAGAACTCAGCACAGGCGCCGTGGTCAACTGACATTTCAACTCTTCAAAAGCTCGCGCGCACTCCGGCTTCCAAACGAACTTCTGCTCCTTCCTCGTCAAAGTAGTGAGAGGTAAAGCTATCCGCGAGAAGTTCTCTACGAAGCGCCTATAATAGCCGGCAAGTCCCATAAAGCTCTGGACTTCCGCTATCGTAGAAAGCTCAGGCCACTCCCGTATCGCAACAATCTTCGCCGGATCCACTGCAATACCCTCTCCACTTACTATATGACCGAGGAACGCCACTGAGGATAGCCAAAACTCGCACTTCGAGAACTTGGCATACAACTGATTCCTCCTTAGCATCTCCAAAACCAAATGAAGATGCTTGAAGTGATCTTCCTCACTCTGCGAGTACACCAAAATATCGTCGATGAAGACGATCACAAAATCGTCCAAGTACTCCCTGAAGGTCCTGTTCATCAAATCCATGAACACTGACGTCACATTAGACAGCCCAAACGGCATGACCGTAAACTCATAATGCCCGTATCTCGTACTGAACGCTATCTTCAGGATATCACTCTCCCTTATTCGCAGCTGATAGTACCCAGACTTGAGATCCAACTTCGAGTACACCGTCGACCCGACCAACTTGTAGAACCTTGGGCTCGCGAGAGGTGACCCAAGCAAGCAAGGAAGGAGGATTGGCGAGAGGGTAGGAGGCCTACCTACAAGAGGCGAGAGGGGTGGACAGCCCACAGAGGTAGGCGAGACCTCTTTTTAGGCGAGACCTCCTAGTGGGCGAGATGGCCCACCAGACGAGAGGCCGGCGAGACGGACGGGGTGGTCGTCTCGCCTGACAGTGCTTTCCCCACTCGCCACATGTGAAAAGAGATGTCTTTACCTTTTTACCCCCAAGGGGGATTTTACCTTTATGCCCCAGGTAATTTTACATGTCTACCCCGAGAGGTCTGCATATAGCTCTCCAGAACAGCGGAGTTTGGCTGTTTGCAGACCCGGTCCAGGGTGTTTTGTTCATTTCAGGTTAATTCAGAAGTGTTATTTGCAGAACAGATTCAAAGGCTTATAAATAGACCGGTAAAGGTGCATGAGAAGAGGTTGTTGAACCTTTCCACTATCTTCCTCACAGGCACCTAGCTCAACACTGGCTAGGGAGGGGAAGACCTTCAGTTCTTCGGGTAAGAGGTGGGACCTCCGAGCTGAGCCCCCTCGGCCTGTTTCCAGGCTTTTGACTCTCGTAAGGAAGGTGGCGCAGGGACAGTACGTGTGAGCTGCATCCTGTTCCGAACTTTAGGAGGGTCCAGAAAGCTGGTTCCAACATTTTTGGTGCGGTGAGCGTGGACCGCAGCCCCCAGGGAAGAACCTTGAGCAACCACATGGCGGGAGGTCAGGGAGAAGGAGAAGGAGAGGGGTCAAACAATTCGGGAGGATTTGTCGGAAGATAAGAGTTCATGGCTTCAATCAAGGAGATCATGGATTTGCTACAAGGGATCCCGCGACAAGGAGATTGTTCAATGCCGCTGCCTCAAGTGTCGGCTCTCGTAACGCAGGAAGAACTCGTCTCGGCACGAGTAGGAGAAGATGCCCCGGGGAGAAGGCCGGGAAAGGAGGTGATGGTGGAAGGGAGCGGGAGAGACATGGCGGGAAGGGAGTTGTTCCCAAGTCCGGCGAGTACCATCTCGCCAATAGAGGTCGTCGCGCGAGTAGGGGCGGCGAGACTGGCGGCGAGAGGATCCCCTTTCTGCGAGCTAATCCTGTCAGCTACCTTCCCGAAGGGCTTCCGAGAACCCGAGATGAACTACTATGTGGGGAAGGATGATCCCCTGCATCACTTGCAGTGGTTCGAGGACGCAGTTTCGATCAGGCCCATGACGGACGCGTTTAAGTGCCGCATTTTTGCAATCACTCTAAAGGACAAAGCTAGGGACTGGTTCCATCAGCTCCCGACAGGCTCGATATACTGCTTCGAGGACCTAAGTAGGAGCTTCCAGCTGCGGTTCTCCACATCTAGAAGAGGAAGAGGACCGGAGTCGATCTTTTTGATCTAGCAGGGGAAGGCGGAAATGAGTCGCTGGCTCAGTATGTGGATAGGTTCCAAGAAGAGATTTGGTTATACAAGAGGTGTCGGGGTTTGCCTCCAGATGGCCTTTAATGTGGGACTACGGGAGGGCTTCTTCAAAATGAGCCTCACCCAGAAGGCGCCACTGTCTTTTGAAGGCTTGATGGAGAGGGCGGCGAAAGAAATAGCGATGGAGGCGGTGAACCCTGCTTTTGCGAAGAAATTGGCAAGGCTTACTGAGATGGAGTCGAGGGAGTCAGGTGGGAGGCAGCAGGAGGCAAGGAGAAGAGAGGAGCCGAGGGCGCCGGCGTATCAAGACATAATATGGAGGCAACAGGGAGGCCCTGCCCCAGGGCAAGGTAGAGGATTTCCCCAAGGGGGGAGGAATCAACAAGGAGGACCAGGAAGGTTTCACCAGCAAGGGTGAGGATATTGTCATAGACCTCCCTTGCCACCTCCGCAGCAGGCTATGGCCATCGGTCGAGGCAGAGGAAGAGGCCGGGAGAGAGGAAGAGGAGCGGGAGCAGGGAGAAGAGGAACCCTCAGGAAGGAAGGCAAGGGGGGGGGGAGGTGGCGTTGCCATATTGTGACTTCCACGAGGAGGAAGGTCACGCAACGGCTACCTGCCCAGATTTCTTGGAAATAAGGAGAACCCGAGGGGCAGGAGAACAACAAAGACCGGTATGGATAGAAGAAATGACAGCCACAGGGGAAGAGGAATGATGTGTGGATCGAACGGATGAAGGAGATCGCGGAGGAATTGGAGTGATCCATGGGGGGGGGGTGGGGATAGAGACGGCCCGAAAGGCGAGCCTTCACACTATGTACCGCAGAAGCGTCGCCTCGACGTCACAATCTCCTCCGCCAGATGAAAAGATTACCTTTTGAGGAGAGACATGCCAGACCATGAAGACCCTTTTTGTGATGCGCTGGTGATACGGACGGCCATCGAGAACTTCACGGTATCACGGATCCTAGTAGACAATGGGAGTTCGGTGAACGTGATTTTCAAAAAAGCATTCAATGCAATGAGGGTGGAGGCCCGGAGGGTGCTGGCGGCGGATGGACCCCTATTTGGGTTCTAGGGAGAGAGGAAAGAAGTCGAGGGGGGAGTGGGACTTCAGGTAACCCTGGGAGTGCTGTCCCGAAATTGCCGCTTTGTCATAGTGGATGCCCCCAGTAGTTACAATGCTATCTTTGGGCGCCCCTTGATCAGTGCATTCAGATGCGTTCCATCATCGTTTCACCAGTGCCTGAAGCTGAATTCAGGAGGTACCCAAATCAGGGTACGGGGAGATCCAAAGGCCGCAAGGGAATGCTACGTGACGGCAGTGAACACCATATCCTGGCAGGGAGACGCGGAGGAGTTGGGAAAGAAGATGGAGCAATTACAACAAGAATGGGGAGGCGAAGAGGAGCGAGGAGAGGAAGGTGCTGGAGAAGAGGGAGAAGTAGTAGTGGTTGGAGGCATTGCGGGGGAGCCAAAAATGGCGGGAGAGGAGTTCGGGGAGACGGGGATGGTAGAAGAAAGGGAGAAGGAAGGAGCTGAAGGAGAGGGAGAAATGGTGAGGAACAGGGACATGGCAGGGAAGCTAGAAATGGCTGGAAAGGAGGGAGAAGAGACAGAAGCGGCAGAGGAAGAGGAGCTAAGAAAAGAGGAAGGGAGGAAAGAGAAGAGGAAGATGGAAGAAGCGGGAGGGTCGCCCGGGGAGGGGGCCCGGCCGGAAAAAATAAGGGCCACACGGCAGGAGAAGAGAGCAAGAGGGGGAGGCGGAAAAGCTGGGGGAAGAGATGATGATGACCATCGTGGAAGACGGAGCCAAGGAGCGGGACACGTAGGCAGAGCAGGAAGGGGAGGAAGAGCCATCGAGGCTGAAAGCGGCCGTGGAGGTCCTCGAGGTAGAGATTCATACCAAGGAAGGCAGAAAGGAGAAGATAAAGATCAACGACGAGCTCAGCCCAGAAGACCGTGAGAGGATCAAGGCCTGCGTGCAGAAAAATATTGACGTCTTCGGGTGGAGCGTCCGTGGACATGCCAGGGGTCGATGCAGACGTCGCATGTCTCCGCCTCAATCTCGACCCCAACACTCGCCCCATACAGCAGAAGAAGAGGGCCATCTCCGCCAAGATGGCCGGACCTATTAGAGAGGAAGTGGAAAAATTACTTAAGGCGGGGTTTGTGTCCGTCTGTAAGTATCCGGGGTGGGTGAGTAATGTTGTAATGGTTAAAAGGGGGGGGTAGTTGGAGAATGTGTGTGGATTTTTCTCTTTTAAATAAAGCATGCCCCAAGGATTGTTACCTACTGCCCCGAATCGACGCATTGGTTGACTCAGCCATCGGTTTCCCTTTTATGAGTTTCTTGGATGCATTTTCTGGATATCATCAAATATGCATGCACCCTCCGGACGTTAAGGACGTCACCTTCGTCACGGAGGATGGATGCTTCTATTTTAATATGATGCCTTTCGGTTTGAAAAATGCGGGAGCAACCTATCAAAGAATGATGGATCGGATCTTCCGAGAACAGAGAGGGAGGAACCTCGAGGTGTACGTGGATGACTTGATGATCAAAAGCTAGAACCTCGAGGCTCATGTCCTAGATCTGGAGGAGACCTTTGAAACCCTAAGGAAGTATAAAATGAGACTCAACCCCCTGAAATGTGTTTTTGGTGCCAGCAGGGGAAGGTTCCTGGGACATCTTCTCACTCCATCTGGAGTGGAACCCAACCCCGAGAAAGTGAGAGCAATCCTAGAATTGGAGTCCCCTTGGAATGCTAAGGAAGTTCAGTGTCTCACTGGCAAGTTGGCAGGGCTAAGCAGGTTTCTCTCTCGAGCCGGAGAGAGGTGCTCGCCCTTCTTTCGGACGCTGCGAGGAGGCAAGAGGTTCGAGTGGACCTCGGAATGTGAGAAGGCTTTCCAGGCTATAAAACAACAGCTTACCCAGACTCCCTTACTCTAGGGACCAAGGGAGGTGGAGATCTTGTTTTTATATTTGGGGGTAGGGACTGGGGCAGTGAGCTCCGTTCTTGTGCGAGAAGAAGGGAGGAAGCAATTTCCAATCTATTACGTGAGCAGGGTCCGGAAGAAAGCGGAGCTCGGGTACCCCATTCTTGAGAAGTTAGCATTTGCCCTCATCATCTCGGCCTGAAAGCTCAGGCCGTATTTTCAGGCTCATTCCATTCAGGTGGTAACAGATCACCCCCTCCGTCGCATCTTGGAGGGGGTAGAACATTCCGGGAGGATAGCAAAATGGTCAATAGAGCTCAGTGAATTCGACCTCGTCTTCGTTCCTCGGCTCGCCATAAAGGCACAAGCGGTAGCCGATTTCCTGGTGGACTATGTAGTTGAGGTCCAGGAGATGGAGGTGTCCCCTCAAGCAACCTGGAAGATGTTAGTGGATGGAGCGTCGGGAAGAAATTACTTTGGAGGAGGGATGGTCTTGATCAGCCCGGAGGGGACCCGGATTGAGCAGGCCTTGAAGATTCATTTCACGATTACCAACAATCAAGCGGAATATGAGGCGGTCATTGTGGGACTCAGGTTAGCCCGGGAGCTGGGCATACAAGACATTGAGGCCTCGACAGACTCCATGGTCGTGGCAGGCCAGATCATAGGGGAGTTCGAGGCAAGAGATCACACCCTCCAGTTATATCTAAGAAAGGTCAAGGGCATCATAGGACAATTCCGAAACTTTTCAATCCAACACATCCCGAGGGAGGAGAGCACCCATGCTGATCAACTCGCCAAGCACGGCCCTCGGGCCGGGGGAATAATGACGGAACTCTTCAGATCGCCTATAGAAGAAGGGGAACTCATGGAGATATGCCAGCAAAGATCTTGGATGGACCCTTTCATCACCTTTTTAACGTCAGGACAGTTACCCGAGAGAGAACTCGACAAGAGGCATACCAGATACAAATCGGCATACTACTTGCTGAGGGATGGGGTTTTATATCGCAATACGCTGTCAGGATTGCTGGCCAGATGTGTGT
The DNA here is from genome assembly GCA_039583875.1 of Platanthera guangdongensis. NCBI lineage: Eukaryota > Viridiplantae > Streptophyta > Magnoliopsida > Asparagales > Orchidaceae > Platanthera > Platanthera guangdongensis. The sequence goes on from CM077167.1 coordinate 135,744,057, forward strand.
CAGAGGAGGAGGTTCCCAAGGTTCTACAAGAGATTCACTCGGGCGAATGTGGGAGTCACTCGGGGAGCCGGACATTAGAAGGGAGGGTGCTGCGGCAGGGGTACTTCTGGCCTACCCTCAGGAAAGATGCGGAAGAATTCGCGAGAAGGTGTCAGAAATGCCAGGAGTTCTCCGCCCTCCAGCTCCTCCTGGCCCAGTGGTTGCGGACAATCACAGCTCCCTGTCCCTTCGCTATATGGGGGCTAGATCTGGTGGGTCCCTTTCCCCAAGCAAGTGGCCAAAGGAAATTCCTGCTAGTCATGGTGGACTACTTTTCGAAATGACTGGAGCTGAAGGCGTTGGCTAAGGTAACCTCGCAGGTGGTCAAGAATTTCGTATGGGGGGAGATCATCTGCCGGCATGGGTTGCCCCTAGCCATTGTGACAGATAACGGACCACAATTCGCAAGTAGAGAATTCGTGGATTTCTGCATTCGTTTGGGAATAGATCTCCGCTTTGCCTCTGTTCATCATCCACGGAGTAATGGACAGGTGGAAGCAGCTAATAAAGTCATTGTCAATTTGTTGAAGAAAAAAGTGGAGAATTTGAGGGGGAGCTGGGTGGATCAGCAACCTTCAGTACTGTGGGCCTTGAGGACCACACCAAACACAACCACGGGGGAAACCCCGTTTAAGCTCTCTCATGGCTCAGAGGCTGTCATACCTATCGAGTTTGAGGTCACATCACCGAGAGTAGAAGTTGCAAGGGAAGGAGCTGAAGGATGGAGAGTAGAGAACGAAGAAGAACAGAGACTCTCATTGGATCTCATGGAGGAGCTCCAGGATTTTGCGATGGTCCGGCAGGAGGAGGTCAAGCACCGGATGGCAAGGTACTTCGACAAGCATATAAGGATCAGACAGTTTGAGAAAGGAGATTTGGTCCTGAAAAAGGTAGATGCAGCGGGTAGAGGGGCCTCAGTAGGAAAGCTCAATCCCAATTTTGAGGGTCCTTTTGTAGTAAAAGAAGTATTAAAGTCAGGAGGGTACCACCTCCAGGATGTGGACGGGGTATCCCTCGAGCAAGCCCGAAGTGGTGATGATTTAAAGAGATTTTACCCATAGCACTTTCTGTCCATTGCACTTCTTATTATTGTACAGTGTTTACTATTTTGATGTGTTCTTTTGATATGATGAAAGCATGGGTGACCTTTTTAGGGCACCGAAGTTGGAGAATGTTTGGAGAGGAGACCCCGAGCAGACCCACTGACCAGGCTCTCATCTAGTTGGCAGGGCTGTAGGCTCACTCGGTGGTTGGAGAAGTTTTGGAGAGGAGACCCCGAGCAGACCCGCTGACCAGGCTCTCATCTAGCTGGTAGGGCTGTAGGCTCACTCGGTGGTTGGAGAAGGTTTGGAGAGGAGACCCCGAGCAGACCCGCTGACTAGGCTCTCATCTAGCTGGCAGGGCTGTAGACTCACTCGGTGGTTGGAGAAGGTTTGGAGAGGAGACCCCGAGCAGACCCGCTGACCAGGCTCTCATCTAGCTGGCAGGGCTGTAGGCTCACTCGGTGGTTGGAGAAGGTTTGGAGAGGAGACCCCGAGCAGACCCGCTGACTAGGCTCTCATCTAGCTGGCAGGGCTGTAGGCTCACTCGGTGGTTGGAGAAGATTTGGAGAGGAGACCCCGAGCAGAACCGCTGACCAGGCTCTCATCTAGCTGACAGGGCTGTAGGCTCACTCAGTGGTTGGAGAAGGTTTGGAGAGTAGACCCCGAGCAGACCCGCTGACCAGGCTCTCATCTAGCTGGTAGGGCTATAGGCTCACTCGGTGGTTGGAGAAGGTTTGGAGAGGAGACCCCGAGCAGACCCGCTGACCAGGCTCTCATCTAGCTGGCAGGGCTGTATACTCACTCGGTGGTTGGAGAAGATTTGGAGAGGAGACCCCGAGCAGACCCACTGACCAGGCTATCATCCAGCTGGCAGGGATGTAGGCTCACTCGGCAGTTGGAGAAGGTTCGGAAAGCAGACCCAGAGCAGACCCGCTGACCAGGCTCTCATCTAGCTGGCAGGGCTGTAGGCTCACTCGGTGGTTGGAGAAGATTCGGAGAGGAGGCCCCGAGCAGACCCGCTGACCAGGCTCTCATCTAGCTGGCAGGGCTATAGGATCACTTGAGGGCCAGTCTAAGGGTAAGAGTTCGCGAGGGGAAGGGTCCATATTCATCAGAAGGTTGGTGGAAAATCCCTAAAAAAGAAAGGGGCTAGGAATCAGGCCAGGGAAGAGGGTCTCTGACCGGCACTCGTCATGGGTGGTCTCGCACCTAGTGGGGGGGCCTTCCTTATTCAAGGCACAAGTAAGCCTTAGAAGGCGGAACCTACCAAGCGAGACGGCTGGTCTCCAGGGACTTCGGCTCAGGATAATCTTGCGGCGAGGCGAGCCCTAACAGTGGGCGGATCTCGCACGTAGTAGGGGCGAAGAGAGATCAAAAGTTTGTCTCGTGTTTTTGACTAGCTATTAAGCGAGATGGCAAAAGATAAAAGCAGCGATTAAATAACATCTAAAAAATTGTCTCGCGCTTTTGGCTAGCTATTAAGCGAGATGGTGGAAGATAAAAGCAGCAATTAAATAGCACCTAAAAAGTTGTCTCGCGTTTCTGACTAACTATTAAGCAAGACGCCCGAAGATGGAAGCAACAATTAATGTGTAAAAGGTTTAAACAAAATATCCGTAGAGCAGGAACACCTCGCTCTCCTTTTTCAAGGAAGTATATATCAGAACTACAAGTACTAGACAAAAGAAAGAGGGGAAGAGAAGCCACTGCAGTTGATGGTACGCTACTCGCTATCAGAAGAAGAGCTGTCGTCCGTCTCGCCGTACAAGCGGGGGACCAGGTCGCGGACGGTTACCGTCTCTGCATCCTCGCGCACCACTCCCAGCTCCTTCATCATTTTAAGAACAACCTCCACCGTCTTGATATTGGAGTCTCGGCAGATGGTGTCCACCTCGTCCACAGAATAGCGGGAAGGAACGGGAAACTGGTCCAAAGGGGGTGCCGTGCTGTTCCGGAGGCAGAGATTTTCAGCTTTCAATTTCTTGTTCTCCCCCTCCAATGCCTCAATGCGCGAGCGCATTCGGTTGGCCTCGAGCTAGGCCCCTCGTGTGCACTTCTTGGGGCTGTGACGAGACGTGCCCTCGACCACGGGCCTCTTCTTGGGGGCAGGTGTCAGCGTATCCTTCGCAGCCTCCGCCGTCATACTCGCCAAGGCGAGAGCTCGGTTACTTTGTTAGGGGGGATGGACGAGGACGGTCCTCTCTCCTAGGTAAGATGACAGTCAGCAGAGATTCAAAATTTACAAGGATGAAGGGGGAAATAGAAGAGTACCTTCGCCGGGGAAGACGGCTGGAAGCGAGTCGAGGTCTCGCCGAAGGTATTGGACCTCGAAATTTTTCCCTGCGAAGAAATCGCAGAGATCTTTCTCGGCACCCCCCACCTTGGGGGTGTCATAATAGCATTCGACAGGAGACACGGGGGCGAGAGGGATACCTCCCAGATCCCCGCGGATAAAGACAAATCGAGTCAGCCAGTGGTGGTTATTATTCGGCGTCTCGCACACCTTCAGGCCTTGGCCTATGAAATAAGAGATGCCGTCGTCCTTTGCGTGGTAGACAAACAGCTTGCAGAAGGCAGTTAAACTAAATTCAATGCGCTCTCGCCGCAGGTAACAGGCGAAAGCGATCAGCATGGAGATGGCGTTGGGGTTGAATTGGGCCGGCACGACCCCAAAGTACTTCAGCACTAACTTGACCTCCGGCCAAAGGGGAAGCCGCAGCCCTGCCTCGAAGTGCGAGACGGGGAAGGCCAGCTCATTTGGGTAGAAAGTGTTGATACATTCGCCAACTTTGGGCGGGCGAGACAGATAACCGTCGGCAAGATACTCGCTGGCGAAACGAGCGTGGTCTTCCTCTGGCAGTCTGCCGAGATGGAAGTTGTTGTCCACGAACCGCTTTCCGTAACGGCTGCGCCCCTCGCCCTCTTCCATCCTTTTCTTTCCCATGGCGGGCGAGAAGGCAACAAAAGAAGGAGAGGACGGTTCAGAGAGAGCGGGACACGAGATGAGGAGAGAGACGAGAGCTGCGACCAAAGAAACGACTTTGAGTAACAAAAGCAGAGAGGCCTGGGTTGGAGATATTTATAAGGGATAAGGGAGAGAGGGGATTAAGTGGGAAAGTCATGCGGCGGGAAATGAGGAGACACCCCGACGCTTCGTCTCTCTCTCTCTCTCTCTATCTCACTCTCTCTAGAACTCAAGAGGCGGGGGCGCTGCAGCAATCTTTTCGAGGCAAAAGCCATCATTATAAGACTAATCGAGAAAATAGCTAATCATGATAATGATGAAAAGACGACATGATATGACTAATAGAGTATCAAAAGTTTAAAATAGATCATCCCGCAGAAGGGGACATCTTGCCCAAATAAGTTTTATACAACGCATCAATAATCAAACAGCTAAATTGACAGAAATACAAGGAGGACCTGGAGAGGGCGAGACGGGACCACGATAGTTTAGTTCCGCACCCACTGCCAGCGGCCATCTTTGCCTCCCGCGCATGGAGGGAGGCCAGGAAGATGAAAGGCGCAAGCAGCGATCACACTGCGGCGCGCGAGACGAAGATGTTCGTCCGTATCATTTAAAATGGCTTGGGGGTCGGTCCCGTCTAGTACCCCATCCGCTTCCATCCTGGCGGAAAGGCGGTGATAATCTGCTTCTATCCACTCCATGCGCCGGTCGGAGGCTTGCTTCTCCAGCTCCATCTCGCAGGTTATATGCGTATATTTACGGAACATCCTGGTTGTCCTCCGCTTCAATTCCAGGGGGTCCATGGGATCACCCAAGTAGTCCTCGATCTCGCCAGGATGAGGAAGAGGCGAGAGGGGGGGAGACGCGGGAGCTTCTTCAGTATCGGAATCAAATTCGACGCCTGCGGAAAGAGCGAGAAATCACAAGCATGGATGAGCCCGCGCGAATCGGATAAAGATGGCGAAACAACGGCAAGATGAGAAGGGAGAAGATCTTACTGGGGATGCGAGGGTTCCACACAACTCGCGAGAGGTTTTCTCTCCGCGAGCGGGGTGGGGAGGATGCCTTGGGCAAGTCAGTGCGCTGATGAGCTTGGTTTATATTATCAGGAGGATTGGCAGGCACAGGTGAATCAACAAAACTTCCCTGAAAAGGCATATTCAGCAGGCGAGACCAGAGAAGGGAAAGAGTAATGAGATTACCTGCTTCTCTCCGGCAGAAGCGAATGAGTTGTCTGTTGAAGGGGCAGAGGAGGTTGCGCCCGCCGAGAGAGGGGGGGGGGCAGGCGGCTTTCATCTTTTTTAGGCGAGAGGGCAGAGAGGCTAAGGGAGGAGTGCGCTCTAGATCCGGGAATAGGGCGTCCGTGTTGGCTTTATTTCGCCTTCGCACCATCGCGAGGCGCTCGTGGAAGCTTTGGCTGTGAGACATTCTGAAGGAGGAAGAAATGAAGGCTAAAGGGTCCCAAATAAAGACTGGGATCTCATATTTATAGGCCCCATAGGGGGGGGACCCACCAAAGATTCAAATTAAGGAATCCTAGCATCGCGAGCCACGGTTGGACTATCTTTCCGAGGTTAGGGCAACCTCGAAAAGAGCGGGGATTGTGTACAACCTTGGGCTCGCGAGAGGTGAGCCAAGTAAGCAAGGAAGGAGGATTGACGAGAGGGGAGGAGGCCCACCTATAAGAGGCGAGAGGGGTGGACAGCCCACAGATGTAGGCGAGACCTCTTTTTAGGCGAGACCTCCTAGTCGGCGAGATGGCCCACCAGACGAGAGGCCGGCGAGACGGACGGGGTGGTCGTCTCGCCTGACAGTGCTTTCCCCACTCGCCACATGTGAAAAGAGATGTCTTTACCTTTTTACCTCCAAGGGGGATTTTACCTTTATGCCTCAGGTAATTTTACATGTCTACCCCGGGAGGTCTACATATAGCTCTCCAGAACAGCGGAGTTTGGCTGTTCGTAGACCCGGTCCAGGGTGTTTTCGTCATTTCAGGTTTATTCAGAAGTGTTATTTGCAGAACAGATTCAGAGGCCTATAAATAGACCGGTAAAGGTGCCTGAGAAGAGGTTGTTGAACCTTTCCACTATCTTCTTCACAGGAACCTGGCTCAGAACTGGCTAGGGAGGGGAAGACCTTCAGTTCTTCCGGGTAAGAGGTTGGACCTCCTAGCTGAGCCCCCTCGGTCTGTTTCCAAGCTTTCGACTCTCGTCAGGAAGGTGGCGCAGGGAGAGTACGTGTGGGCTGCATCCTATTCCGAACTTTAGGAGGGACCGGAAAGCTGGTTCCAACACAACTGATCAAAAAGATCATCGATCCGGGGAATCAGGTACTTTTTCTTTTCCGTCAACTTGTTAAGCTCCCGATAATCAATACATAGCCTCAAGCTTCTATCCTTCTTCTTAACAAAAAGGACCGGCGTGCTCCAAGGCGAAGAGCTTGGGCGCACATACCCTTGCTCCAACAACTCTTGCAGTTGAACCTTCAGCTCCACCATTTCCTTAGGCGCTAGCCGATATGGAGAGCGTGACATAGGCTTTGCACCTGGCACTAGCTCAATCGTGAAGTCTATCACCCGCTGAGGCAGGGCTCTAGGAAGATCTCTAGGGAACACATCAGGTTACTCCGATACCACTGAAATACTATCCAATGCGGGCTTCGTCTTTGCAACCTCCACTAGTGTAAAGAACAGCTCTGCACCGGCACGAACCGCCTTCACCACCTGAAGAGCAGACATCAACGTCTTGCTCGACCCCTTCAAGCCCATAAAAGTTGTCTCACGACTTGCTCCCAACTTCAATTCCTTGCGACCGCATTCAATATAGGTCTGCTGCTCCGAGAGCCAGTCCATGCCAAAAATAACGTCGAACTCCACCAACGGAAGTAACGACGCTTGCAGATCGAACTCCTGATTCCCAATACAAATTTTCACATCGCAGATCCTATCCGCTCGCATCGAACACCCATTGGGCAACAACACGTCCAATTTATCCTTCGCCATCGAAGAAGGGAATCTGATGCGTGATATAAATCCTTCGGACAAGAAGGAGTGTGAAGATCCCGTATCGAAAAGTGCTCTTGCCGGATTTTCACAAATCAAAACAAATCCTAAACAAGCGTGATAAAGACAAATCGAGTCAGCCAGTGAAGTTCGTCGACACCCGACACGGCCTTGGACACGCCCGTGTCCTAGGCCGTGTGCCTTCTCTCAACACTTCGTCGACCGAAAATCGTCGACTGCACGACACGGCCATGGAAACGCCCGTGTCCTAGGCCATGTGCCTTTTCTCGACACTTCATCGAGCGAAATTCTTCGATAACCTGGGCCGATCGTCGACTCGGGCTTGACACGCCCTGAGACACGCCCGTGTCTCAGGCCGTGTTCTCTGCTCGACGATCATCGACTCGAAAATCGTCGACCTATCGACCAAAACGTCGACCCCAACCTGACACGTCCTGGGACACGCCCGTGTCCCAGGCCGTGTGCCTACTAACAGATTCCAAATCTGGCCCAAAGCAGCTTTCAGCTCAAGGTATGGTTTGTACGAGTTCACCGTGATGTCATTTCGGCTCACAAATTCCCCTTTAACTTTTATGAGTTTGATGAACAAAGTGTTCGAGCCTTATCTAGACATCTTCATCATCGTTTTCATCGATGACATTTTGCTCTACTCAAAGACAGAGGAAGAGCATGTGGAACATCTGACCTTCGTACTGAGGAAGCTAAAAGAGCATGCCTTATTTGCCAAGTTCAGCAAGTGCGCATTCTGGCTCCAAGAAGTGGCCTTCTTGGGCCATGCGATCAGTGGGGTTGGAATAGCTGTCGATCCAGCCAAAGTACGTGGCGTGAAGAAATGGTCGCCCTTGAAGTCAGTAGTCGATGTGCGGAGTTTCCTTGGACTTGTCGGGTACTATCGCAAGTTTGTAAAAGGGTTCTCAAAGATTTCCCTTCCTCTTACTACCCTTACGAAGAAAGGTGTGCCAGACGAGTGGACACCCCATTGTGAAGCTGCATTCCATGAACTGAAAGATAGACTTACCTCCGCCACCATACTAGCACTTCCGTCTGGGAATGAAGAATTTCAAGTTTACACGGATGCATCTTATCAAGGGATGGGAGCAGTACTGATGCAGCATGATCATGTAATTGCTTATGTTTCAAGGCAACTAAAGAAGCATGAACACAACTATCCAGTTCATGATTTAGAATTGGGCGCAGTGGTGTTCGCCCTGAAAGTTTGGAGACACTACCGATATGGAGTCCATTGCGAGATATATTTGGACCACAAAAATCTAAAGTTTGTTCACACTCAAAAGGAATTGAATTTGAGGTAGCGGCGCTGGTTGGAGTTTTTGTGCAATTATGAGTTCACCTTGAACTACCACCCCAGAAAATCAAACTCGGTGGCTAATGCATTGAGAAAAAAAGTACCGGACTCGAGCCCTGGGTCTTGGTTGATGAGGATGGAATTAGCTCGAATGCTCGAGGAAATGGAGATCGCTTTGGTATATGAAGTTCCTTCAGAAAAGTATACGGAGTACTTGGCGACCATGAGTATAGTCTGTGATATTCAGGATCGAATTCGGGTGGAGTAAGGAAAGGATGCGGCTCTGGCCCCGACAATTAAGTCAATTGAAGATCGGACTACAGAAGAGTATGCACTAAAAGACTGCCTCGTTTATTTTCCTGGTCGGCTCTACATTCCCAAGGGCGGTAAAATTCGGGATGATATCTTGAGAGAGACACATTGCACTCAGTATTTTGTGCATCCCGGGATTTCCAAGATGTACGCCGACTTGCGGAAGACCATGTGTTGGCCAGGAATGAAGAGGGACATCAGATATCTTGTTACACACTGCGAGGCCTGTCAAAGGGTGAAGGAGGAATGCAAGAGCCCCGGTGGATTATTACAGGCTTTGCCCATCCCCGAGTGGAAGTTTGAGGATGTCTCCATGGACTTCGTCCATGGATTGCCTCGCTCACGCTCAGGGAATGATTCAGTGTGGGTAATAGTTGATCGTCTGATAAAGGTAACCTGGTTTATTCCTATGAAGAAAGAAGCTCATTTGGATGTTTTGGTATGCCTCTTTGTGGAGCAGTTTGTACGATATCATGGCATGCCAAATACAATTGTTTCTGACCGGGATGGACGATTTACCTCAAAGGAATGGAAGGCCGTACAGGAATATTTGGGCTCGCGCCTTACGTTTAGCACAACATTTCATCCTCAGATGGACGGGAAGTCTGAGAGGACCATCAGAACATTGGAGGACCTATTAAGTTGTGTGTGTTGGATAGAGGAGAGCCATTGGAAATGATCTTACCCTTCGTAGAATTCTCCTACAACAACAGTCACCATGCCATCATTGGGATGGCACCCCATGAAGCCTTTTATGGAAGAAGGTGTAGAACCCCCTTGTCATGGGTTCAAGATGAAGACCCAAAGGTTTTAGGAATCGAGTACATTGATGACACTGATGCGGTTGTTAGACTAATACGACACCACATGTTTGAGGCTCAACGTCGGCAGGATAAATATTATAATGCAAAGCACCGGATGGTAGAATTTCAGGTGGGTGACAAAGCGTTTCTGAAAATCCAACCGATGCATGGAGTGTCACGGGTACTTGGTGTGAAAAAGCTCAGCCCAAGATACGTTGGACCTTACACCATATTGGAAAAGATTGGCCCTTTGGCCTACCGGTTGGAGTTACCAACAGAGCTGGAGAACCTTCATGATGTATTCCATGTGTCGTCTCTCTGGAAGGGACTGTTGCAGCCCCATCAACATATTCCCACCATTGATGGAGCAGTAGCAACAAATAGATCTGTACCACTAGAGCCGGTGCAGATAGTAGACAACAAGACAAGGAGCTTGTGCCGCAAGATTGTTCCATTGGTAAAGGTGTTATGGTCTAACCATGGGAAGGAGGAATATACATGGGAGCCGGTGGACTTGATGCAAAAGCGCTATCCGGAGTTATTTCCTCAAGGTAAGTTTAAAAGCATATTTTATTTTTTTATATAATTTTCTCTCCCCATAGCCTTAGCATGATTTCGGGGACGAAATCTTTTTATTTTGTTTATAAGATTTGTAACGCCCCAATTCGAGCTAGGCCCCTCGTGTGCACTTTTATGTCAAGAGAGTTGACTTGGGTTAGGGGAGTGCTGGCAGATTGGCTTGCACTCGAGTAAGGGAGGTGAAGTAGGTCCCGAGTAGGACACGGGTAGTGACACGGGCGTGTCCCTACCCGTGTGGTTCTCTGGTGTCTCAGCGTCTACTTTGTGAAATCTCCAGAGAAGGACACGGGGAGTGACACGGGCGTGTCCCTACCCGTGTGAATGTATTCTTCGAGCAGACCTCGGCTAACACCGTCGACTGTGTTCCTCCCGAGCAGGACACAGGTAGTGACACGGGCGTGTCCCTACACATGTGTGCCCAAGCAGCAGCTCGACGATTCGTCGAGCAGATCTCGAGGATTCGTCCAGTAAATCTTGACGAATCGTCGACCGTGTTCCTCCAGAGTAGGACACGGGTAGAGACACGGGTGTATCCCTACCTGTATGTGTCCATGTAACGCCCTGAAACTCAAAAGAGCGACGGGAGGCATTTTGAGCCAAGTTTGGAATTTGGCAGGGGGCACACAGACTGGGACACGAGCGTGTCCTAGGGCATGTCGTGTTTGGGTCGATGATTTGGATGAGAGGTCGACGAATTTTGGAGTCGATAATCGTCGGGCAGTGAACAGGGACTGAGACACGGGCGTGTCTCTGGGCGTGTCGAGCTCGTGTCGACGATCTGCCCGGGAAGTCAACATTTTCGCTCGACTATTTGTCGAGACAGGGAACACGGCCTAGGACACGGGCGTGTCCAAGGCCGTTTTAGGTGGTCGACGAAGTGTCGAGATGAAGTGTCGAGATGAAGTGTCGAGACGAAGTGTCGAGACAGGGAACACGGCCTGGAGCCTAGGCGTGTTCGGGTATGACACGAGCATCTCAAATAGGACACGGACGTGTCCAAGACCCGTGTGGGTCTCGGGCTGGTGTTGGTCCTGTGTTGATGGAGGAACACGCCCGGGAACACGGGCGTGTACTGGATGACACGGGCGTGTCAGGTCGAACACGGGCATGTCGGGAGCCCGTGTGTTTTTCAAGACGTGTTGATTTAGACGACGAATTGGGGATATGGCCCTAGACACGGGCGTGTCGCAGGCCGTGTTCGGCCCAGGTTTTGCATTTCAGCTCCGGAGCTTGGCCGCTCGTTTCTTTATTTTGGGATCCGACCGCTGGGGGTTGTTCCTGCTGGGATATACTCGGGAATAGGGTTTCAAATCCCTCACTTCTTTCACTTAAGTCTCTTTCTAAAGTCTAGAGAGAGGGGAGAGCAAGGAAGAAGAAAGTAGGCTAAATCCGGTTGCCGGTGGAGTTTCGGAGCTCCAAATCGCGAGCCGACTTCGGATCTACGGAGGCAAGGAGATTGCGGTGCTTTTCATCCGCATAGATTTCCATGGCGCCAAGGAAAAATGCTAGGGTAGCGATTCTCTACTTGAGCATGTGAAGCTCTCATTTCCTTTACATAGGAAGCCCGCTCTCGCGAGTTTGCGGCGAGTTGAGGTGTTCCTTCGGGTAGACATGAATAGTCCCCGCTGTGTACATGTAGAGTCCGTAATCGAGAACGGATATAGGCATGATGTGTGATGCCTACCCGGACAATTTGGCCTGGATCGGTGATGTTGCATTGTATAAATGGCCGTAGAAGACTCCGTGCAGTTGGTTGTTTTTCGGGTTTTCTACGCGGTAGATTGCAGCAGGGAGCCTTGGGGACTAACCTCGAGGTGCACCCGGAAAATTGGGCAGATGCGTGATTCTGTTGTCTTGGTGGCCTGGGAGCCAACTTGTACATAACTGGGTTATGTAATTTTGTGCGTTCGATTCACGGGCTTCGAGGAAGCTTAACCCATGCCGATGATTTTAATTGTTGTGGCAAGTGAGCAACGGGTTGAGTGGAACCGTTCCTGCTCTATGTTGTTCGGTCTTTGAGGCCTTCCGAGGGCATAGAGGTCGGTTCTTTGGCTGTCGATGATTTTTTAAGTGTCATGACTTCTTCCTATAGGTTGTTGATGATTTGAAGTGTCATAACTTCTGCCTAAAAGACTCAAATGCTCACGAATTGTGTTGTCCAAGTGGTGGTGGTGGGACCGCAATTTTCACCGGGTTCACCGAGAATGTGCCTTGAGAGCACGGGGTGTGTGGCCGTGCTTGCCTACGCCTGTGATGTAGTGTTATTACTATATAATGCTTGGTTATGCTAATAAAGTGCAAGGAAGGAACATCGCTGCCCCGAGTTTGGGGGTGGGATCATTATAATTTGGTCAGCGTAGCTGACCGTTGCCTTTGTTTGCCACCGTTGCGGTGGATTGTTGCTTGCAGGTGCTATAGGACCAAGCGGTAAATAGCGGGCTAAAGCCCAAGTTCCTGAGCCGGCCCTCGAAGGCCTAAATATTGAGTGTTTATTTGCTTTATTCATGTATGACCGGCCTGCGAGCTGAGGTCTGCAAAACATGTAATATGAGTAAACAAATGTAAGGCCTTAAGGCCATCGTACTTGTGTATTGCACTTCATTCCTGTTGGTTTGAGTAGTGGACATTCATGCTCGTGCTGGGTTCTTTATTTTGCAACTTTAAATTACTTCCGCTAGAATGACTCTATGTATGACGTTGGATATTAGTTGGATGCTATTCCATTGAGTAACCACCTGGTCTGTCTGTGGTATATAGCGTCGGGCCCGGACGTACCTACTGCTATATGCTATGCGACGGATAGGGGGTGTTACAATTTGGTATCAGACTACTGGTTTCGGTCAGGCTTAAATTGAATTCGTGGACGGATTCTTTTTAAGGGGTGGTGAGCACATGTGTGTGCGTCATCGTTATAACATCAAAAGAACCCATGAATGTCCACTTAGGAATGAAAATACACGTGTTTGAGGAACTTGCGTGTTCCTATAAATACTTTTTTGCAATTCTTTATGGTCGCTTAACGGTGTTTTGTACAACTATAGGTGACCATAAGCGGTGTTGGGCCGTCAGAAAGCCGAGTTTCTGAGGCTAGTAGTGCACCAAACGATGCTCCTGCAACACCTCCATCGGCTGAAACCATACGATTGGTTGCCGAAGCAGTGTTTGTCGTGATAAATGAGCATCCTGTAAGGTAAATGCAGCAGCCCGCTCCTGCGATGGAGCAGGTACCGCTTCAAAGGGATGAACCGAGAAGAGTGGAGCAGGTAGTGGTGGAGCCATTGGTGCCGAGGCGAGCAACCGAGAGACAGCTCAAACACGTTATGGGCTTTAATCCTCCTGTGTTCTCGGGGTTTGGAACCCCATCTCAAGCTGAAGATTGGCTCTCCCGAGTGAAGAGAGTCTTGAAAGCGACGGAGACGGAGGAGTGGCAGATGACCACTATAGCTACGTTCCTGTTGGATGGAGACGCTAGGCTGTGGTGGGAGCTGCATCTCTTGGGAGTAAGACAACTTACCGACATCTCAATGGAAGAGTTCTCGAGACTATTCTTGACAAGGTACCTCCCTTCGGCGCAGAGGATAGCTTTGGAGAATGAGTTCATGAAATTAGTGAAAGGAGAGAGTAGTGTGGATGAGTATCTCCATGAGTTTATTGGGTTGGGTCAGTATGCTAGCTCTACGTTCGTGGATGAGGAGCGTATGACCAACCGTTTTTATGAAGGTTTGAGAGATGACTTGAGGCTACTACTCTCGGGGCCGATGACGCAGGGCTTCTTGACCCTGGTTAACACGACCCAGTCCTTAGAGAAGTATATGAAGAACATGCAAGCAAAGAAAAACTCTGGTGATAAGAGGTCGGAGTTCAAAGTGCCGAACTCCTCAAAGTCTGTGTTCCGAAAGTGGAACAAGAAAGCTAGGACTTCGGGTCCAGCCCCCTCTACTGGTGCTTCTGGGAGACTACGGGTAGGACCTCGGGCGCATGTTACAAATGTGGGAAGCCGGGGCATTATGCCCGTGAGTGCCGGGGTGGACGTCCAAAGTTTGAGTTGAAGCCGGGAGCAATATATGAAGAGAAGGGCAAGGCGGTGGAGTCAACCACGTCCCATTATGCTCTGACTCAACCGAGAGTTTATAATCTTGGCCAACAGGAGGCTATCAAACAAGCGGATGTGGTGACAGGTACGATTTAATTTATAGCAAGTTAAATTTTAAATACTTGTTATACCCGTGTTACCTTACCACTGCTTGTTTAGGATTTGTTTTGATTTGCGAGTATCCGGCGAGAGCACTCTTTGATACGGGAGCTTCACACTCCTTTTTGTCCGAAGGGCTCATATCGCGCATCAGAGTACCTTCTTCGATGGCAAAGGACAAACTGGATGTGTTGTTACCGAATGTGTGTTCGATGCGCACGGAGAGAATCTGCGGTGTTCAGATTTGTATCGGGAGTCAGTAGTTCCATTTGCTAGCATCGTTACTGCCGCTGGTGGAGTTCGATGTGATATTTGGCATGGACTGGCTCTCGTAGCAGCAAGCTTTTATTGATTGCGGTCGCAAGGAAGTTAAGTTGGGATCAGGTCATGAGATGACCATTACGGGCTTGAAATGGTCGAGCAAGACTTTGATGTCTGCTCTTTAGGTGCTGAAGGTGGTTCGTGCTAGAGCAGAGCTGTTCTTTACGCGAGTGGAGGTTGCAAAGCTGAAGCCTACATTGGATAGTATTTCAATGGTAGCTGAGTACGCTGATGTGTTCCCCGCCGATCTTCCTGGAGCCCCGCCTCAACGGAAGATAGATTTCACGATTGAGCTAGTGCCAGGTGCTAAACCTATGTCACGATCTCCGTATCAGCTAGCGCCTAAGGAAATGGCAGAGCTGAAGGTTCAACTCTAAGAGTTGTTGGAGCAAGGTTATGTGCGTCCAAGTTCTTTGCCTTGGAGCGCACTGGTCCTCTTTGTTAAGAAGAAGGACAGAAGCTTGAGATTTTGTATTGATTATCGGGAATTGAACAAGCTAACGGAGAAGAACAAGTACCTGATCCCAAGGATTGATGATCTATTTGATCAGTTAGTCGGGTCGACGGTGTACTCGAAGTTGGATCTCAAGTCTGGTTACGATCAATTGACGATAAGGGAGAGTGATATCCCTAAAACAGCTTTTAGTACGAGATACAGGCATTACGAGTTTACGGTCATGCCATTTGGGCTGACGAATGCGCTGTCGGTGTTCATGGATTTGATGAACAGGCCGTTCAGGGAGTACTTAGACCATTTTGTGATCGTCTTCATCGACGACATCTTGGTGTACTCGCAGAGTGAGGAAGATCACTTCAGGCATCTTCATTTGGTTTTGGAGACGCTAAGGAGGAATCAATTGTAAGACAAGTTATCAAAATGCGAGTTTTGGTTGTCGTCAGTGGCGTTCCTCGGTCATATAGCCAGTGGAGAGGGCATTGCGGTGGATCCGGCGATGATTGTTGCGACACGAGAGTGGCCTGTGCTTGCTACGGTAGCGGAAGTCCGGAGTTTTTTGGGGCTTGCCGGCTATTACAGGCGCTTCGTGGAGAACTTCTCGCGGATAGCGTTACCTCTCGTGACTTTGATGAGGAAGGAGCAGAAGTTCGTTTGGACGCCGGAGTGCGCACGGGCTTTTGAGAAGTTGAAGTGTCAGTTGACCACGGCGCCGGTTCTTAGTTCGTCGAGTGGGACCGAAGGTTTTGAAATCTACAGCGATGCTTCGGGAAGTGGTTTGGGTTGCGTGCTACTGCAGCATGGAAGAGTTATAGCGTATGGCTCGAGACAGCTGAAAGTGCATGAGAGGAATTATCCGGTCCATGACTTGGAGTTAGCGACCGTGA
The DNA here is from genome assembly GCA_039583875.1 of Platanthera guangdongensis. Classification (NCBI taxonomy): domain Eukaryota; kingdom Viridiplantae; phylum Streptophyta; class Magnoliopsida; order Asparagales; family Orchidaceae; genus Platanthera; species Platanthera guangdongensis. Next base: position 135,759,983 of record CM077167.1, read on the forward strand.
TTTTTTCCTTGAAGCTGTGGAGACACTACTTGTATGGGGTGAGGGTCAATATCTATACCGACCATAAAAGACTGAAATATTTGTTGGATCAGAAGGATCTAAACATGCGGCAGCGTAGATGGATGGAGTTCCTGGGGGACTATACTTTCAAGATCCATTACGTACCTGGTAACAGCAATGTGGTTGCTGATGCGTTGAGCAGCAGGGCCCCAACTCAAGCCAATTGGATGTCGGTCCATGACGAGCGGTTGGTTCGGGAGTTGGAGGCATTGGAGATCTTTTGCATAGACAAGCAGTCGAGTGCTGAAGCGCTTTTGAACTGGACGGAAGTTCAGTATGACCTGGCTGATCGGATTCGGCAGGCTTTGGATGTGGATAACAGCATGAAGTAGCTCATGGTTGAGGCTCTGGATGGGTCAAATTCCAAATATGAGGTTGTGGATGGATTGCTCTGGAAAGACGGTCGTCTGTGCGTCCCGAATGTGGGCACTTTACAGGTGGAATTGTTGTACGAGGCGCATCATACCAAGTACATGATTCACCTAGGGAGCACGAAGATGTACTGCGATGTGAAGAAATTGTTCTGGTGGCCATGACTAAATAAGGATGCGGCACTACACATGGCGAAGTGTCAGACATGCGCCTTGGTGAAGGCAGAATGCCAAAAGCCGGGAGGATTCTTGAAGTCCTTGCCTATTCCTGAGTGGAAGTTTGATGACATTACTATGGACTTTGTGCACGGGATGCCGAGCTCGCAAAAAAGTGAATGATGCCATTTGGGTGGTCGTAGATCGTCTAACGAAGGTGTCGCATTTCATTCCGCATAGGAAGGATGATCCGGTTGAGAAATTGGCAAAGCTGTACGTGGACAATATTGTGCAGCTTCATGGTGTGCCCCACAATATCGTGAGTGACCGTGATGGGCGGTTCACGTCCAATGATTGGAGGCTGGTGCAGCAGATGTTGGGAGCAAAGCTAAGTTTCAGCACAGCCTTTCATCCACAGACGGATGTACATACCGAGAGGGTCAATAGGACGATGGAAGACATACTTCGCATGTGCGTCCTGGATTTTGGAAAGCAGTGGGAGGACCACTTATACTTGCTGGAGTTCGCGTACAACAATAGCTACCAGGCAAGCATACAAATAGCGCCCTTCGAGGACCTTTATGGTAGAAGATGTCGCACGCCGTTGTCTTGGTTGGAAACGGGCGAGTCAAAGTTGTACAAATGCCAAGAGGTGGAAGATGCTACTTCTTTGCTACAAACTATTCGGGAGAGGTTGTTAATCGCTCAGGACCGCCAGGCTAAGTACTATAATGCAAAGCATAGGAACGTGGAGTTCGCTGTTGGCGACTAGGTGTACTTGAAGATCAAACCGTTCAAGGGTGTCTCGCGGGTACGACGCTTAAAGAAGCTAAGCCCGAGGTACCTTGGACCGTTTGAGGTTCTGGAGCGTATTGGTGAAGCGGCTTATCGTTTGAAGCTATCAGTGGAGCTTAGTGGTCTATATGATGTATTCCATATTTCGGTATTACGGAAGGCGGTGCAAGAGCCTTCGCATGTGATCGCGGTGGATCAAGTGCCGGTGGACAATGGGTTGACGACGAAGGTCAAGCCCGTTCGTATTGAGGACTCAGAAGTCAAGCAACTACGTAATAAAGAGACCAGGATGGTCATGGTCCGTTGGGACAATTGCGGTCATAAAGAGCTCTATTGGGAGCGAGAGCAGACCATGCTTGAGGAGTACCCGGAGTTATTTTACTCAGGTACCATTTAAGTTTTATGTTTCTTTCCTTTATGTAATTTCGAGGATGAAATTATTTTAAGAGGGAGAGAGTTGTAACGCCCCGAAACTCAAAAGAGTGACGGGAGGCGTTTTGAGCCAAGTTTGGAATTTGGCAGGGGGCACGCGGCCTGGGACATGGGCGTGTCCCAGGGCATGTCGTGTTTGGGTCGACGATTTGGCCGACAGGTCGACGAATTTTGGAGTCGACGATCGTCGAGCAGCGAACACAGCCTGAGATACGGGCGTGTCTCAGGGCGTGTCGAGCTCGTGTCGACGATCTGCCCGAGAAGTTGACATTTTCGCTCGACGATGTGTCGAGACAGGGAACACGACCTAGGACACGGGAGTTTCCAAGGCCATGTTAGGTGGTCGACGAAGTGTCGAGACAGTGAACACGGCCTGGAGCCCAGGCGTGTTCGGGTATGATACGGGCGTGTTAAATAGGACACGGGCGTTTCCAAGACCCGTGTGAGTCTCGGGATGGTGTTGGTCCTGTGTTTATGGAGGAACACACGCGGGAACACGGGCGTGTACTAGCTGACACGGGCATGTCAGGTCGAACACGGGCGTGTCATGTGCCGTGTGTTTTTCAAGACGCGTCTATCTCGACGATGAATGGGGGACACGACCCTGGACACGGGCGTGTCGCAGGCCGTGTTCGACCCAGGTTTTGCATTTCATCTCCGGATCGTGGTCATTCGTTTCTTTATTTTGGGATCCGACGGCTGGGGGTTGTTCTTGCTGGGATATACCCGGGAATAGGGTTTCAAATCCCTCACTTCTTTCACTTAAGTCTCTTTCTAAAGTCTAGAGAGAGGGGAGAGCAAGGAAGAAGAAAGGAGGCTAAATCCGGTTGTCGGTGGAGTTTCGGAGCTCCAAATCGCGAGCCGACTTCGGATCTACTGAGGCAAGGAGATTGCAGTGCTTTTCATCCGCATAGATTTCCATGGTGCCAAGGAAAAATGCTAGGGTAACGATTCTATACTTGAGCATGTGAAGCTCTCGTTTCCTTTTGAATAGGAAGCCCGCTCTCGCGAGTTTGCGGCGAGTTGAGGCGTTCCTTCGGGTAGACATGAATAGTCCTCGCTGTGTACATGTAGAGTCCGTAATCGAGAACGGATATAGGCATGATGTGTGAATCCTACCCGGAAAAGTTCGTCTGGATCGGTGATGTTGCATTGCATAAATGGCCGGGAAGACTCCGTGCAATTGGTTTTTTTTCGGGTTTTCTACGCGGTAGATTGCAGCAGGGAGCCTTGGGGACTAACCTCGAGGTGTACCCGAAAAACTGGGCAGATGTGTGATTCTGCCGTCTTGGTGGCCTGGGAGCCAACTTGTACATAACTGGGTTATCTAATTTTGTGCATTTGATTCACGGGCTTCGGGGAAGCTTAACCTGTGCCGATGATTTTAATTGTCATGGTAAGTGAGCAACAGGTTGAGTGGAACCGTTCCTGCTCTATGTTGTTCGGTCTTTGAGGTCTACCGAGGGCATAGAGGTCGGGTCTTTGGTTGTCGATGATTTTAAGTGTCATGACTTCTGCCTATAGGCTGTTGATGATTTTAAGTGTCATAACTTCTGCCTAAAAGACTCAAATGCTCACGAGTTGTGCCGTCCAAGTGGCGGTGGTGGGACCGCGATTTTCACCGGGTTCACCGAGAATGTTCCCTTAGAGCACAGGGTGTGTGGCAGTGCGTGCCTACACCTGTGATGTAGTGTTATTACTATATAATGCTTGGTTATTCTAATAAAGTGCAGGGAAGGAGCATCGCCTCCACGAGTTTGGGGGCAGGATCATTATAATTTGGTCAGCATAGCTGACCGTTGCCTTTGTTTGCCACCGATGCGGTTGATTGTTGCTTGCAGGTGCTGCAGGACCAAGCGGTAAATAGCGGGTTAAAGCCCAAGTTGCTGAGCCGGCCCTCGAAGGCCTAAATATTGAGTGCTTATTTGCTTTATTCATGTGTGACCGGCCTGCGAGACGAGGTATGCAAAACATGTAATATGAGTAAACAAATGTATGGCATTTAGGCCATCGTACTTGTGTATTGTACTTCATTCCTGCTGGTTTGAGTAGTGGACATTCATGCTCTTGCTTGGTTCTTTATTTTGGAACTTTAAATTTCTTCCTCTAGAATGACTCTATGTAGGACGTTGGATATTAGTTGGATGGTATTCCATTGAGTAACCACCCGGTCTGTCTGTGGTATATGGCGTCGGGCCCTGGCTGGACCTACTATTATATGTTATGCGACGGATATGGGGTGTTACAGTCCAAGTAGCTCGACGATTCATCAAGCAGAGCTCGACCGACAAATCGTCGACCACATTCTTTCCGAGCAGGACACGGGTAGTGACAAGGGCGTGTCCCTACCCGTGTAGTTCGATTTTGTGTTTTGGCGAACTTTCCGGCCGCGTCATTTCGAAGGGACTCATTTACTGAGTTGATTGGCGGTCCAATGATAGGCCGACACGTGTCTATGCAGTTGCCAAACTTCTCACATGAAAAGGGGCAAAAACCCTTGTCATTTCTAGTCTGCCTTCTAAGCCATTACTGTAAGAAACTGCTGTACAGGAAGAAGGTGTAGGAGCCGATCTTCTTCCCATGAAGAACTAACACCGACCGAGGAGAAGAAGATGCCGCCAAGAAGGGTGACAAGATCCATGGCTGGAAATGTCGAAAACGAGGCGAGCTTCCTACCATCTCCCTTGGTGCTAGATCTTTAGTTATTTTTAGGAGAGATATCGACTCAAAAGGGTCTTGATTTGTGAGAAGAAGGTTTCTAGGAAAGGGCCATGCTAGGACTTGTGTCCTATTATTTAGAGTCTTCAACCCTTCCCTCACTTCGGATACAGTTTGTGGATTGGTTTTGTGAAGAGAAGTGTCCTTATGAGGGTGAATAAGGGAGGAGAAATTCTAGATGTTATTTGAAAGTTTGGTTGAAGGGAGAAGCGAACCGATGTCATCTGATCTGCTTCAAGATGCGCGCAAAAATCTGTTTTCTGCGTGCAACAACATTCGAGGCCTTTTTCAGATACGATGCGGCCAGATCTGGGCTCTCGACTAAACTCGGAAGTCGCAGCCCTTGGAAATACCTTTCCAACGAGGGGTTAAATGCCTTCACCAGATTCATGTAGTCTCAGGAATCCTCGTTTGAATTTGCTGTACAATAGTCATTCCTGCACATGTAATTTTCGTGTTTGTTATGTATCGGCTTTGGGTTTGGTCGAGAGATCGTAGTATATTAACGTTAATGTTTTGTTGAAATGTAGTCCAAAGGTGGTTGTGATTAATCATGTTAATAACATTGTTGGATAGATACCTAATGAACAAATGATGTGGACAGTGTACTTGATTGAGGTGATGAGGTGAAGGTTAGAGAATGAATGGATTGACGAGTTGGCATTTTGGGAATGATTTAAATATGTGAAATGATGAGGACATACTTGACAGTGGAAATGAGTTGTATAATGATGAGTTTGGTTTGACTATGCGGTATATAATTCGTAATGAGTGTTACGAACAAATGGTTGTGTCTTGGCTGAATGGTGTAAGTGAGGGTGTTTGATTGCACTGGTTTGGAAATGCTGAGAAGAGACACAAGTGAACGGTTGGGCTTGGTCCTCAGTAGTCATTCCCGAGGGTCCTTCCGTGTCAAGTGGATGGTTGGGCTTGGTCCTCATGCTTTTTCCGAGGCTCCTCCTACGCAACGATGATGTGAAATTGCATGCAGTGTGACTAGACACGCGGTGTCATAATTCTGGGTTAAGAATAGTGTGGCAGGTCTACGGGCTCTCCAGTCGTCACACCGACGGGAGCTGACTGATAGACTTTGGGCGGTTGGGCTTAGTTCTCGGTGCTCATTCTCGGGGCTCCTTCCGTGCCAAGTGTACGGTTGGGCTTGGTCCTTGTTTCTTTTCCGAGGATCCTTTTGGGTCACAACATAGGACAGTTCAGGGTTTGGTTCTCGGTGCACATCTACCCGAGACTCTCGCTGAGTCGTAGTACGCAGGTGAGCTCCGCTGCTGTGTTCTTAGCGTTGAGACGTATGGAGGCCTAGTCTAGGTAGTGTGGATGCCAGCCTAATAGTGGAGATGCCCGCTCTACTGTCACTGTCTGGCCACGATGGTTGACGCCTGAGAGGTTAACTACCTTCTTGAAAAGTGGGAACTACAAGTCTGTGTCAACATAGCAGTTGCATGTGCATGATCATGGGTGAGTCATTGCATTGCATTCATGTCATTACATTGCATTTCATACACAAGATCCTCATCGTATAAGTTTGTATGGGCACTCTTATACGATGAGTTACTTTACTGTTGAACCGATCCTTAACATATAAGTTTATATGTGCATTCTTATAAGTTAAGTTACTTTCCTATTGTAATTATATATGCTTAGATGGATTGATGTAGCTTGAGTAGAATTGTTGATAATATTGTTTTACATTTCTTCTATTGGTACTCATGACATGTATACTTACTCCACTTGCTTGTATTACTGCTTGTATAAATATATTGTATCCTTGTTCCTTTCTCCACCCGGTGCCGAGGAGTCGCCGAGGGAGCGGATGTGATAGCCACTTAGTATTTTGACTAATGGTTACTGCGTCTTCCTTTTTATGAGAAAACCCCACAGACAGGACAACATCAGGTCATACAGCAGGACAGCCAAGCCAGGATGATAGGGCCTGAAGGGACGGTGCCCTCGATACCATCAGTGACCGATGTGGGTTGAGAGACTCATGATGTTGCCCTTTGGGCAAGTTGTACTTGTACTCTGTTATTTTAGAAGCTTGTTGTAGCTTCTTATTCTTGATGTACTTTTGGACTATTTTGCTTATGTATGAATTTGACTTCTATTTCATGCTGTTGGTTGGGTTGGCACTGGATGATATTGTTTATGGCCGGCAGAATAGGCGGCTTGTGGTGCAGACCAACACGTGCATTGGTGGCAACTCAAGGCGGCTGTTATGGGCATAAGACTTCCCTCGACCGTGTCTTGTGTTCCGGGAGGGGGGTTTTACATCTGGGACGTGCCAATTCCTCAGAAGACGGCTTATTTCGTGGAACAGTAAGAAGCAAAATTGTGTGGCAACTTCTACGGTCAAGTCAGAGTATATCTCTGCAAGTAGTTTTTGCGCACAACTTCTATGGATCATGAATCAACTAGAAGACTACAACTTGAAGTTTAAAGAGATTCCATTGTATTGCGAGTCATCCAGCACAATAGCGATCGCGAATAATCCAGTCTCTCACAGCTAGACAAAGCACATCAAGGTGCGGCATCATTTCATTCGGGAGCATGTGGAGAACAAGGACATACCCCTCAGCTATGTCCCGACGGATAAAAAGGTCGTAGACATTTTAACAAAGCCACTGGACGAGGCCAAGTTCTCATTTTTCAAAACGGAAATAGGTGTGCTAAACATGGATTCATGAAGAGGGCCAAGAAGACAGGAAGATCTCGGGAAATGGATCAAGGTTGAAAAATATCCCAAAGGAAATTCGTCGAATATCAGACAGAACACTCACTGATTCGTCGGATATCATTGTACTCTCGTCGAATCTGCCTCGGTTCCAGCAAAACTAGCCGAATTTCTTTTAGGGCAAAATTTTATATCTTTCTATATTGGATCCAAAAAGCCGCCAAATGTCAGGTACGTACTTTCCCTATCAATTTTAAAATTATATATATAATACAGGTTAATGTGGGCAAAACCGACTACACTCGCCAAATAAATCGCTGAATCGCCGAATTGCTCCCGACTCTTTGGCTCCCGTGACGGTTGATCATCGTCATCCTCCCGTGGACTAGGGCTTACTCATCATCTAGTTCAGTGATAGAAATCCAAGGATTCTACAAAGTTCCAGCAAGACCTAAACCATTTTCCCGCACTTATTCCTCCGACGGCTTGAAATCTCGATAGCTTGCTCTCACCGATCCAACAGTGGTTTCTCGTCGTTCCGACAGTGACAGTGTAGTGACAGTAATTTATTCAACTGACAGTAGTCCAGCAAGCTCTCCTTCATTCTTTGAATCTCCATGTCCCCTCAAAGCACTATTGGTTTAATGGGAGGTGGAGAATTAGTCCGAACGGGGTTTGCCTCTGCCTCTAATAAATTCCGTAATGTGATCCTAATGTTGGAGACTGCATGACTTACCTTTGTCCTAGAACACCCTTTCAAGGCTCTGGACATGAAAGTTCTTAGAATTCTTTCAGCATGCCAATTAATCTCTGATATCAGGACACCGTCATCAAAAGCAGAGTTCTGCAGACTAAAGTCAGAGTTAAAGTTTCACTCCTCACTAGGTACTTGAGGCTTCCTACCTGTGAAGAAGCCGACTACCTCGACGAGGATGATTTATTTAGAGCATTATTGTTCTGTGGACTGCCCCGAGGCACAAAGTCTGAAAAGCGTAAAGGAATGAATGAGGAAGGAAAGCTTCTATCAGACATCATTGGTAAAGTGTTGTTGTGCAAAACCGGTTCCCATGACTATCTTTCTACTGAGATGTTCAAAATTCTTGTGGCAATCATCTGCCAGAAGAGAATGGAATGGGGTGATGTGCTGTTTTAGAAAATCAAAGACAACCTCCGCACTCCTAACTTTGGGAGGATTATCAGCTTGTACCTGAATAACTAGATGGTGACAAGTTTAATATGACCAAAGGGGTGCCTATCCATCACTTGAAGAAAATAGACTCATCCATATTTTCCAGGTGAGATAGGAGGATCATTAGGCAAGGGGGAGCCCTAGATTTGCCTGTGGAGGAGGTAGCACACGCTCCTGATGTCAGGATTACTTCTCCACACCCTAGTGAGATTCCTGATAGATCGAGTGCAGGAATTGAGGGGGAGACAGCAGAACCACAAGTGCCTACTAGCATAGTGCCCTTGAGTGTGCCTTTAGACACAGTGACAAAAGCCCTGGATACAGTTATTCCAGCTCCAGAGTCAGTGCTCATTGAAAGTGCAAGTTAGATCTGATATAGTCTAGAGGGGGAGGGGGTGAATAGAGTATGGTGCTTACTAAAAAACTTTTACAACTATTGTTGTATACCTAAGTGAACAGGGAATCAAATAACATAAAGTAAACACAACAACTAACTAAACACAGAGCAATCACAGATCACAGCCAGAAAACAAAAGAAAATAAGCAACCAGAAGACACAAGGAGCTATAGTGGTTCCCCAATCAATCTGGGTACATCCACTCTTCTACCACCCTAGGTAGGAATCCACTGCAGGATGAGTTGATCAGGTGTCCTGGGCACCAATGGGTTTTGATCAGGTCCCCAAAAACCAAACCTTCAAGTCTTTTGGAAGGAGACTTGCAAGCAGAATAATTTTGAATGGATTTAAGACCCTGTACAGGAATAAGAGAGAGGGTGATAGTGTCTTCTCTGTTAACAGTCAGAGAGAAGACTTGTGGATTTATGTAGCAGCTCTTGCTCCCCCTGAGATCTTGAATTGGTCAGGAATGCTGGAGCACTGCTTCAGGGTGATAGGCCTTCAATGACCTAGAATTCTGGACCAGAACTGCTTCAGGAACTTCTTTGATAGATTATTTGATTGTTGTCCTTTGAAGTTATCCTGTGAATAGAGAGAAGAAGACTCTTGATTTAATTTAGTCGTTCTTCTTTCTTCTTCAAAAGTTCTCTGGCCAAGGCTGATTGCAGTCAAGAACTTTAGATTTGAGAATGTTTTGTTCTTCTTCAATCTTCAGAAAATCTATCAGATTGTTTGCTGTACTGTGATTCTTGAACTCTGCTTGATTCTGTTCTCTTACTGTGTCACTGTTTTTTTTGTGTATCTGTGTGTGTCTGTAACTGACTGACGAAAAATATTCAAACTTTTGAATGTCGAGCAGTAATTACAGTCGGCCTTGGAAAGAATCATCAATCAATGACTTTCCTAACTGTCCCCTGGAAAAATGGCATATAATCGTCCATAGTCAATGCACGTTCTAACGGTAACATTCCGAGAAGATCTGGCATTAAATGTTCAGGAATCAGGGCCAAGAAACAGGACGAGAACCTTGAAGAAAACCTAATCTGGATTCGTCGAACAAAGAACACAATTCGTCGAGCTGAATTTGTGTTCGTCGAGCTGAGCTTGAGTTCGTCGAGCTGAGCTTGATAGAGTTCGTCGACCAGATAATCTTCATTCATCTAACAGAAATTCTTCATTCGTCGAGCTGAGAATCAAAATCGTCGACCTGAGAAAAGTTCTGGACTTAGACAAAATATCCTGCATCTGCTGAAATGCTGTGTCGACATAAGTTGGTGTCGACAGATTGATCTTGGTGTCGACAGATATCCTCTGGTGTCGACAGAAGCTGATGTCGACTGAAATCCTGGTGTCGACACAAGTTAGTGTCGACTGAAATCCTGGTGTCGACACAAGTTGACTGGTGTCGACACAAACCCTAAGTGTCGACACTGCTAAATCCGGTTGTCGGTGGAGTTTCGGAGCTCCAAATCGCGAGCCGACTTCGGATCTACTGAGGCAAGGAGATTGCAGTGCTTTTCATCCGCATAGATTTCCATGGTGCCAAGGAAAAATGCTAGGGTAACGATTCTATACTTTAGCATGTGAAGCTCTCGTTTCCTTTGCATAGGAAGCCCGCTCTCGCGAGTTTGCGGCGAGTTGAGGCGTTCCTTCGGGTAGACATGAATAGTCCTCGCTGTGTACATGTAGAGTCCGTAATCGAGAACGGATATAGGCATGATGTGTGAAGCCTACCCGGAAAAGTTCGTCTGGATCGGTGATGTTGCATTGCATAAATGGCCGGAAAGACTCCGTGCAATTGGTTTTTTTTCGGGTTTTCTACGCGGTAGATTGCAGCAGGGAGCCTTGGGGACTAACCTCGAGGTGTACCCGAAAAACTGGGCAGATGTGTGATTCTGCCGTCTTGGTGGCCTGGGAGCCAACTTGTACATAACTGGGTTATCTAATTTTGTGCATTTGATTCACGGGCTTCGGGGAAGCTTAACCTGTGCCGATGATTTTAATTGTCATGGTAAGTGAGCAACAGGTTGAGTGGAACCGTTCCTGCTCTATGTTGTTCGGTCTTTGAGGTCTACCGAGGGCCTAGATGTCGGGTCTTTGGCTGTCGATGATTTTAAGTGTCATGACTTCTGCCTATAGGCTGTTGATGATTTTAAGTGTCATAACTTCTGCCTAAAAGACTCAAATGCTCACGAGTTGTGCCGTCCAAGTGGCGGTGGTGGGACCGCGATTTTCACCGGGTTCATCGAGAATGTTCCCTTAGAGCACAGGGTGTGTGGCAGTGCGTGCCTACGCCTGTGATGTAGTGTTATTACTATATAATGCTTGGTTATTCTAATAAAGTGCAGGGAAGGAGCATCGCCTCCACGAGTTTGGGGGCAGGATCATTATAATTTGGTCAGCATAGCTGACCATTGCCTTTGTTTGCCACCGATGCGGTGGATTGTTGCTTGCAGGTGCTGCAGGACCAAGTGGTAAATAGCGGGCTAAAGCCCAAGTTGCTGAGCCGACCCTCGAAGGCCTAAATATTGAGTGCTTATTTGCTTTATTCATGTATCACCGGCCTGCGAGCTGAGGTTTGCAAAACATGTAATATGAGTAAACAAATGTAAGGCATTTAGGCCATCATACTTGTGTATTGTACTTCATTCCTGCTGGTTTGAGTAGTGGACATTCATGCTCTTGCTTGGTTCTTTATTTTGGAACTTTAAATTTCTTCCTCTAGAATGACTCTGTGTAGGACGTTGGATATTAGTTGGATGGTATTCCATTGAGTAACCACCCGGTCTGTCTGTGGTATATGGCGTCGGGCCCTGGCTGGACCTACTACTATATGCTATGCGACGGATATGGGGTGTTACAGTCCAAGTAGCTCGACGATTCGTCAAGCAGAGCTCGACCGACAAATCATCGACCACATTCTTTCCGAGCAGGACACGGGTAGTGACAAGGGCGTGTCCCTACCCGTGTAGTTCGATTTTGTGTTTTGGCGAACTTTCCGGCCGCGTCGTTTCAAAGGGACTCATTTACTGAGTTGATTGGCGGTCCAATGATAGGCCGACATGTGTCTATGCAGTTGCCAAACTTCTCACATGAAAAGGGGCAAAAATCCTTGTCGTTTCTAGTCTGCCTTCCAAGCCATTACTGTAAGAAAATGCTGTAGAGGAAGAAGGTGTAGGAGCTGATCTTCTTCCCATGAAGAACTAACACCGACCGAGGAGAAGAAGATGCCTCCAAGAAGGGCGACAAGATCCATGGCCGGAAATGCCGAAAACGAGGCGAGCTTCCTACCATCTCCCTTGGTGCTAGATCTTTAGTTATTTTTAGGAGAGATATCGACTCAAAAGGGTCTTGATTTGTGAGAAGAAGGTTTCTAGGAAACGGCCATGCTAGGACTTGTGTCCTATTATTTAGAGTCTTCAACCCTTCCCTCACTTCGGATGCAGTTTGTGGATTGGTTTCGTGAAGAGAAGTGTCCTTATGAGGGTGAATAAGGGAGGAGAAATTCTGGATGTTATTTGAAAGTTTGGTTGAAGGGAGAAGCGAACCGATGTCGTCTGATCTGCTTCAAGATGCGCGCAAAAATCTATTTTCTGCGTGCAACAACATTCGAGGCCTTTTTCAGATACGATGCGGCCAGATCTGGGCTCTCGACTAAACTCGGAAGTCGCAGCCCTTGGAAATACCTTTCCAACGAGGGGTTAAATGCCTTCACCAGATTCATGTAGTCTCAGGAATCCTCGTTTGAATTTGTTGTACAATAGTCATTCCTGCACATGTAATTTTCGTGTTTGTTATGTATCAGCTTTGGGTTTGGTCGAGAGATCGTAGTACATTAACGTTAATGTTTTGTTGAAATGTAGTCCAAAGGTGGTTGTGATTAATCATGCTAATAACATTGTTGGATAGATACCTAATGAACAAATGATGTGGACAGTGTACTTGATTGAGGTGATGTGGTGAAGGTTAGAGAATGAATGGATTGACGAGTTGGCATTATGGGAATGATTTAAATATGTGAAATGATGAGGACATACTTGACAGTGGAAATGAGTTGTATAATGATGAGTTTGGTTTGACTATGCGGTATATAATTCGTAATGAGTGTTACGAACAAATGGTTGTGGTCTTGGCCGAATGGTGTAAGTGAGGGTGTTTGATTGCACTGGTTTGGAAATGCTGAGAAGAGACACAAGTGGACGGTTGGGCTTGGTCCTCGGTAGTCATTCCCGAGGGTCCTTCCGTGCCAAGTGGATGGTTGGGCTTGGTCCACATGCTTTTTCCGAGGCTCCTCCTGCGCAACGATGATGTGAAATTGCATGCAGTGTGACTAGACACGCGGTGTCATAATCCTGGGTTAAGAATAGTGTGGCAGGTCTACGGGCTCTCTAGTCGTCACACCGACGGGAGCTGACTGATAGACTTTGGGCGGTTGGGCTTAGTTCTCGGTGCTCATTCTCGGGGCTCCTTCCGTGCCAAGTGTATGGTTGGGCTTGGTCCTTGTTTCTTTTCCGAGGATCCTTTTGGGTCACAACATAGGACAGTTCAGTGTTTGGTTCTCAGTGCACATCTACCCGAGACTCTCGCTGAGTCGTAGTACGCAGGTGAGCTCCGTTGTTGTGTTCTTAGCGTTGAGGCGTATGGAGGCCTAGGCTAGGTAGTGTGGATGCCAGCCTAATAGTGGAGATGCCCGCTCTACTGTCACTGTCTGGCCACTATGGTTGACGCCTGAGAGGTTAACTACCTTCTTGAAAAGTGGGAACTACAAGTCTGTGTCAACATAGCAGTTGCATGTGCATGATCATGGGTGAGTCATTGCATTGCATTCATGTCATTACATTGCATTTCATACACAAGATCCTCATCGCATAAGTTTGTATGGGCACTCTTATACGATGAGTTACTTTACTGTTGAACCGATCCTTAACATATAAGTTTGTATGTGCATTCTTATAAGTTAAGTTACTTTCCTATTGTAATTCTATATGCTTAGATGGATTGATGTAGCTTGAGTAGAATTGTTGATAATATTGTTTTACATTTCTTCTATTGGTACTCATGACATGTATACTTACTCCACTTGCTTGTATTACTACTTGTATAAATATATTGTTTCCTTGTTCCTTTCTCCACCCGGTGCCGAGGAGTCGCCGAGGGAGCGGATGTGATAGCCACTTAGTATTTTGACTAATGGTTACTGCGTCTTCCTTTTTATGAGGAAACCCCACAGACAGGACAACATCAGGTCATACACAGGACAGCCAAGCCAGGATGATAGGGCCTGAAGGGACGGTGCCCTCGATACCATCAGTGACCGATGTGAGTTGAGAGACTCATGATGTTGCCCTTTGGGCAAGTTGTACTTGTACTCTGTTATTTTAGAAGCTTGTTGTAGCTTCTTATTCTTCATGTACTTTTGGATTATTTTGCTTATGTATGAATTTGACTTCTATTTCATGCTGTTGGTTGGGTTGGCACTGGATGATATTGTTTATGGCCGGCAGAATAGGCGGCTTGTGGTGCAGACCAACACGTGCATTGGTGGCAACTCAAGGCGGTTGTTATGGGCATAAGACTTCCCTCGACCGTGTCTTGTGTTCCAGGAGGGGGGTTTTACATCTGGGATGTGCCAATTCCTCAGAAGACGACTTATTTAGTGGAACAGTAAGAAGCAAAATTGTGTGGCAACTTCTACGTTCAAGTCAGAGTATATCTCTGCAAGTAGTTTTTGCGCACAACTTCTATGGATCAGGAATCAACTAGAAGACTACAACTTGAAGTTTAAAGAGATTCCATTGTATTGCAAGTCATCCAGCACAATAGCGATCGCGAATAATCCAGTCTCTCATAGCTAGACAAAGCACATCAAGGTGCGGCATCATTTCATTCGGGAGCATGTGGAGAACAAGGACATACCCCTCAGCTATGTCCCGACGGATAAAAAGGTCGTAGACATTTTAACAAAGCCGCTGGACGAGGCCAAGTTCTCATTTTTCAAAACGGAAATAGGTGTGCTAAACATGGATTCATGAAGAGGGCCAAGAAGACAGGAAGATCTCGGGAAATGGATCAAGGTTGAAAAATATCCCAAAGGAAATTCGTCGAATATCAGACAGAACACTCACTGATTCGTCGGATATCATTGTATTCTCGTCGAATCTGCCTCGGTTCCAGCAAAACTAGCCGAATTTCTTTTAGGGCAAAATTTTATATCTTTCTATATTGGATCCAAAAAGCCGCCAAATGTCAGGTACGTACTTTCCCTATCAATTTTAAAATATATATATATATATATATATATATATATATATATATATATATACAGGTTAATGTGGGCAAAACCGACTACACTCGCCAAATAAATCGCTGAATCGCCGAATTGCTCCCGACTCTTTGGCTCCCGTGACGGTTGATCATCGTCATCCTCCCGTGGACTAGGGCTTACTCATCATCTAGTTCAGTGATAGAAATCCAAGGATTCTACAAAGTTCCAGCAAGACCTAAACCATTTTCCCGCACTTATTCCTTCGACGGCTTGAAATCTCGATAGCTTGCTCTCACCGATCCAACAGTGGTTTCTCGTCGTTCCGACAGTGACAGTGTAGTGACAGTAATTTATTCAACTAACAGTAGTCCAGCAAGCTCTCCTTCATTCTTTGAATCTCCATGTCCTCTCAAAGCACTATTGGTTTAATGGGAGGTGGAGAATTAGTCCGAACGGGGTTTGCCTCTGCCTCTAATAAATTACGTAATGTGATCCTAATGTTGGAGACTGCATGACTTACCTTTGTCCTAGAACACCCTTGCAAGGCTCTGGACATGAAAGTTCTTAGAATTCTTTCAGCATGCCAATTAATCTATGATATCAGGACACCGTCATCAAAAGCAGAGTTCTGCAGACTAAAATCAGAGTTAAAGTTTCACTCCTCACTAGGTACTTGAGGCTTCCTACCTGTGAAGAAGCCGACTACCTCGACGAGGATGATTTCTTTAGAGCATTATTGTTCTGTGGACTGCCCCGAGGCACAAAGTCTGTAAAGCGTAAAGGAATGAATGAGGAAGGAAAGCTTCTATCAGAAATCATTGGTAAAGTGTTGTTGTGCAAAACCGGTTCCCATGACTATCTTTCTACTGAGATGTTCAAAATTCTTGTGGCAATCATCTGCCAGAAGAGAATGGACTGGGGTGATGTGCTGTTTTAGAAAATCAAAGACAACCTCCGCACTCCTAACTTTGAGAGGATTATCAGCTTGTACCTGAATAACTAGATGGTGACAAGTTTGATATGACCAAAGGGGTGCCTATCCATCACTTGAAGAAAATAGACTCATCCATATTTTCCAGGTGAGATAGGAGGATCATTAGGCAAGGGGAAGCCCTAGATTTTCCTGTGGAGGAGGTAGCACACGCTCCTGATGTCAGGATTACTTCTCCACACCTTAGTGAGATTCCTGATAGATCGAGTGCAGGAATTGAGGGGGAGACAACAGAACCACAAGTGCCTACTAGCATAGTGCCCTAGAATTGAGGGGGAGACACAGTGACAAAAGCCCTGGATACAGTTATTCCAGCTCCAGAGTCAGTGCTCATTGAAAGTGCAAGTTAGATCTGATATACTCTAGAGGGGGAGGGGGTGAATAGAGTATGGTGCTTACTAAAAAACTTTTACAACTATTGTTGTATACCTAAGTGAACAGGGAAGCAAATAACATAAAGTAAACACAACAACTAACTAAACACAGAGCAATCACAGATCACAGCCAGAAAACAAAAGAAAATAAGCAACCAAAAGACACAAGGAGCTATAGTGGTTCCCCAATCAATCTGGGTACATCCACTCTTCTACCACCCTAGGTAGGAATCCACTGCAGGATGAGTTGATCAGGTGTCCTGGGCACCAATGGGTTTTGATCAGGTCCCCAAAAACCAAACCTTCAAGTCTTTTGGAAGGAGACTTGCAACCAGAATAATTTTGAATGGATTTAAGACCCTGTACAGGAATAAGAGAGAGAGGGTGATAGTGTCTTCTCTGTCAACAGTCAGAGAGAAGACTTGTGGATTTATGTAGCAGCTCTTACTCCCCCTGAGATCTTGAATTGGTCAAGAATGCTGGAGCACTGCTTCAGGGTGATAGGCCTTCAATGACCTAGAATGCCTGGACCAGAACTGCTTCAGGAACTTCTTTGACAGATTGTTTGATTGTTGTCCTTTGAAGTTATCCTGTGAATAGAGAGAAGAAGACTCGTTATTGAATTTAGTCGTTCTTCTTTCTTCTTCAAAAGTTCTCTGGCCAAGGCTGATTGCAGTCAAGAACTTTAGATTTGAGAATGTTTTGTTCTTCTTCAATATTCAGAAAATCTATCAGATTGTTTGCTGTACTGTGATTCTTGAACTCTGCTTGATTCTGTTCTCTTACTGTGTCACTGTTTTTTTGTGTATCTGTGTGTGTCTGTAACTGACTGAGGAAAAATATTCAAACTTTTGAATGTTGAGCAGTAATTACAGTCGGCCTTGGAAAGAATCATCAATCAATGACTTTCCTAACTGTCCCCTGGAAAAACGGCATATAATCGTCCATAGTCAATGCACGTTCTAACGGTAACATTCCGAGAAGATCTGGCATTAAATGTTCAGGAATCAGCGCCAAGAAACGGGACGAGAACCTTGAAGAAAACCTAATCTGGATTCGTCGAACAAAGAACACAATTCGTCGAGCTGAATTTGTGTTCGTCGAGCTGAGCTTGAGTTCGTCGAGCTGAGCTTGATAGAGTTCGTCGACCAGACAATCTTCATTCATCTAACAGAAATTCTTCATTCGTCGAGCTGAGAATCAAAATCGTCGACCTGAGAAAAGTTCTGGACTTAGACAAAATATCCTGCATCTGCTGAAATGCTGTGTCGACATAAGCTGGTGTCGATAGATTGATCTTGGTGTCGACACATATCCTCTGGTGTCGACAGAAGCTGATGTCGACGGAAATCCTGGTGTCGACACAAGTTAGTGTCGACTGAAATCCTGTTGTCGACACAAGTTGACTGGTGTCGACACAAACCCTAAGTGTCGACACAGATTCTCTGAGTCCAGAAATCGTCGAGTAGAGAATAGCATTTGTCGACCTAAGCAGCTGACTTCATCAACCTGAGAAGCTGTGAACTTGAGGTCCAAGTTCTTCGAGCTCAGAATATAATTCGTCGACTGAAGCATGAAGCTGGACTTAGAAAAATTTGAAGTCCTCCTGACTTTGGCTTGATGTAGAACCTGAGTTTTCGTCGAACAAAGAACATAGATCGTCGAGCTCAGCACTAAGAATTGTCTCACGATCGTCGAGCGCAAAACTCCTTTCGTCGAGCTGAGTTCGACGAACGTCGAACTCACTTTACTTAGCCTTGAAAACTTGTGAGTCTGGAGTCTCTGAGGGTCTTGTTGAAAGCTGGTCCATCTGGAGTTGAGCCTAAGGACTTAACCTAGACTCTAGGACACAAATTGACCCTGGCTATGCATGATGGGTCACAACCTAACTCAGTGAACCTAGCCCAAATCAACTAGGGATCCAACAATCTCCCCCTATTTGGGTGAGGTCACTAACAGAGACTCGAGACAGAAAAACAAAGCAAGAAAAGAAATATATATGTCAGAGAATTATAACACATGCAACAGATATATATATACACACTGCTTTGTTTAACAGATAGTACAGTTTAAAAACAAATAACAGATAGGAATGAATCAATAAGAAAAATTACTTCTTTGGCTTCTTCTGCTGAGGTTTGTCTTCTACTATATTTTCTCCTGGCTTCTTGAGAATGATTTCTATGTTAGGATTTTGAGCTTGAGCCACTGTCATGGTCATATCAGCTGCCCCAATAATTTTTAATGATGTAGCCCTGGGGACAACTGCTTCTGGGTGAAGTTTCATGTAATCATCAACATTAAACAATTTGTTACCTTTGTCAAATCTTTTCAGCTCTTTCTTTCTACACTTTGACATAGTTGAAAGACCAGAAATATCTTTTCCTTCTGCTTTGGCTTTATTTATCAACGATAGACCAATCAGCTCTTGGTACCTAGCCATTCTTGCTGTATTAGCAATCTTTGGATCTTCAAAAGGAATTGGAGGGGAGGCTGGCTTCTTTGGTCTTTCAGCTTTTTGTACTTTAGAACTTTGTTGTTGTTGCTGCTGCTGCTTATGCTGTTGACTACCTAAGGAGGATGGCCTCTACTGGCTGCTTCCAAAAGATCTCCCTGATTGTCTCTGATAAGTTTGCATTGGGGCAGATCTCTGGGAGCTAGAGCCACTAGCACCAGCTGCTGGAGGAGGAGGAGGAGGATCCTTCCTATATCTGTGTACTGGAGGAGGGGAGTATCTCCTGCTTCTCTTTCTATCTTTCTGCTGGTTTTTGGATAGCCACATCCATGCTGTCATTCCCTTATATGGAGTCACATTGTGCAGAATATAGTAGGGAGTGTCTGCAGTGGGATTTGACTTGTGAGGAGTAGCAGCCTTTCTCTTCTTTGCCAACAATCTCTTTTTCCTACTAGCTGCATCCTCATCAGAATCAATATCATCATCATCAGATTCTGAATCCTGAGTGGTATCATACAATGCATCCAAAGCTTTTAAAGCTTTATCAGAACCAACAACTTTTGTTGGAGGAGGGACAGAAGGTTCAGGAATAAGAGTTTCAGCAACAGGAGAAGAAATAACTGTACAAGAATTAGAAACAAAAGAGACAGAGATATCAGCTACTGCCTTATTCTCTTCTTCAATGTCTGCCTGAATAAGCTCATCTAGAGTAGGCATTGGAGAGTCATCCATAATAAAGTATGGTGCTGAAACTGGCACTAGAGTATCTTCTGGAATGACTTTTGAGCTGGAGGCAGATAGAGCAAAATTGTCACAGAGTTGCTTGGCAATTGCTGGACTAGCTGGAGAGGTATATGGTACCATAGCCAAATAGGCTTAGAGAATTCTGCTGGAGGGAATTGCATATGTACAGTATCAAAACTTCTCAACAAAACTGATAAATTCACTGTGGGATTTAAATAGAAATCACCAACAGGAGTTATTTGAGCAACTGACTCATCCAAATCAATATCAGTATCCATAAATTGAATTAACTCAGACATATCAGCATCAAAGTCTGTCAAAATTGTGGTATCCTCATCTGAATCTGAATCTGCTGGAGAGGGAACTGCTGTGACTGCTGCTACTGCTGCTGTACCTGCATCTGCTGCAACTTCATCACAGAGCATCTCCCCCTGCCTGGGTTCAGGAATACCTGGAGCCAGGCCCCTAAATGAAGAGGGGACAGCAGATAGGAGAGAGATCTGGGCAGATAAGGAATTGATGGAGGTCACAAGATGTGTAATTTCCTCGTGGATCAATGATTTTATGAGAGGGGTGAGAAAAACAATGAGGGTAGATGGATCAAATGGGGAAGGGGATGGAATGGGAGGAGGAATAACAGATGGAGGGGAGGCATCTTACATGAATGCATCTGATGGTATATCATAAGATGGGATGGTGGATAAGTGTGGGGGAAGAGGAGACTGAGGAGGTGTAGGAATAGGAATGTCCTGAGGGGAATCTGGAGGAGTGGGTTGATGATCAACTTGCAAGGGGGAAGATGGAGGTGGAGATGGAATGTTTGTCAGGTCAAGTGGTGGAGATGAAGGAGGGGTAGGTACATGAGGAGGCTTCTTTGGAGGAAGAATTGTTGGAATAGATGGTTGAGATGGAGGAACCTCTTCAACAGGGTGGGGAGCGGCCTTTACAGCCCTTGTGCTCTCAGAAGTTTGGAGGGAGGAGGAGGAAGCCTTTGAGGGCTTGGAGATGGTCCTCTCACACCTGCCAAACAGAGCGCAAGTGAGGCGCTTGCTGGCATTTATGGAGATGGTCGGGGAGACCATACATTCAGCAGCCTTCTCTTTGAGGAATATGCCCAAAATTCTGCCAAAGTATACTTCCTTCTTGTTGTTCTTTTTTTTGATCAAATCAAAGAACACCTTACTCCAATCAACCTGTCGCTTATTCACTACTGCACACATTATCAGAAATTGGTGACGGGTAATATAGTCATGAGCAGAGTGCTTGGCCATCAGAATCTTTCCCGTAATATCTGCCAGAAATTGGTAGGCGGCAGATAATTACTTTTTCAACACCTTATTTGGGTTATTCCCAGAGAAATCCATTATTTTCAGCACATCACTGAATTCCTCAGAATCCATTTTCAGATTGTCTTCTCCGTTCACTAATCCAAATATTTCAGTGAGAACTGCGGGAGAGAGGGAAACAACAGTGTTCCCTATATTGCCGGTCAAAACATCTTCTTCAGACACTGTAGATGTATATACCCATTCTCGTATCTCCGTTCCATGAAGTTTAATGTGCCTGGTCATGAAATCCTTTAAACTGAGTTCTTCCAGTAGTTCTAAGATGTATAGAAAGATGGGGTCAGAATGTTGAAACGACTCAAAGTCCATGTCGAAACCACTGTCAAACTTCATTGCAACCAAAGCACCTGAGGGAATCGCTATTGATGTCCTACAAGAAAAACACAGAGAAAAACGACGATCAAGAGCAAAGGAACTGAAAGCGCGGGATGGAGGTCGAACAAAATCTAGATATAAGATTTTCAGAATATGAATCGACAAACTCCGTTCCACGAAAAAGAAAAATTCTTCGAACTGAGCTCGACGAAATAAATTATAGATAGATAATTCGTCGATCTCATCCTGAAGAATCTAAAACAGTTCGTCGAACTCCGTCCGACGAAGCATCCTCTGAAGCAAGGTTCTTCGATCTCTGGTCGACGAAAATTGTTCCCTCACACAGAGAATTCGTCGATCTCCGTTCGACGAGAATCTCTCAAACTTTCCCTAATTCGTCGAACTCCATTTGACGAACTCTGGAAAATTCGTCGAATGTAGACAGAAACTAGGTTAACTCTTCTCCATCAATCATTCCCAGTTGATTTATAAAGAACAGATGAGTTTTCTCATCCAATGACTTGGTGAAAATATCTGCTCTCTGTAGATCAGTAGGAATGTGGATGAAGTTAATTTTCTTTTTATCCACATTATCTCTAATGAAATGATATCTTATTTCAATATGTTTTGTCCTAGAATGGTGAACTAGATTCTGTGCTATAGCAATAGCACTAGTATTATCACAAAATAAAGTTGAATTATTTAAGTTGACACCATAATCTAAGAGTTGGTTTTGTATCCATAGCATTTGTGAACAACAACTACCAGCAGCCATGTATTCTGCTTCTGTAGTTGATGTAGACACAGATGTCTGCTTTTTACAAAACCAGGAGACAAGTCTCATACCAAGGAACTGGCATGTTCCAGAGGTACTTTTCCTGTCCACTCTACATCCAGTATAGTCAGCATCTGAGTATCCAGTTAACTCAAACTCTGACTCTACAGGATACCAGAGTCCTAGATTAGGGCAACTCTTTATATATCTCAAAATTCTTTTTAAGAAAATAAGGTGAGATTCTTTAGGGTTCACCTAGAACCTAGCACAAAGGCATGTGGCAAACAATATATCATGTCTGCTAGCTGTTAGGTATAATAGGGATCCAACAATTGCCCTATAATTTTTCTGATCCACTGGTTTCCCTGCTGCATCAGAATCCACAACAGCATTTGTAGCCATAGGGGTTTTCATCCCTGAAGCATCACCCATCCCAAACTATTTGATAAGCTGTTTAGCATACTTAGCTTGTGAGAGGAAGATACCATCTGGGAGTTGCTTCACTTGGAGACCAAGGAAGTAAGAAAGCTCACCCGTGCTACTCATCTCAAATTTTGAATGCATGAGGTCAGCAAACCTCTTGCACAATTTGGGATCAGTAGACCCAAAAATAATGTCATCCACATATATTTGTACTAACAGTATTTCATCCTTATGATGGCTAGTGAAAAGTGTTTTATCTATGGTTCCTCTTGTAAATTCATGGTCTAAAAGAAAGCTTGCTAGGGTATCATACCAAGCTCTTGGAGCTTGCTTTAAACCATAGAGAGCTTTTTGCAATTTAAAAACAAAAGAGGGTTGAGTTGGAGAGATAAAACCTGGAGGTTGTTCTACATAAACCTCTTCTTGAAGTATTCCATTCAGAAATGCACTTTTGACATCCATCTGGTAGACCTTGAATCTGTTGTAAGCTGCATAGGCAAGGAATATCCTGATGACCTCTAACCTTGCAACAGGGGCAAAGGTTTGGTCATAATCTATTCCTTCCTCTTGTCTGTAGCCTTGAGCAACAAGCCTAGCCTTATTCCTCACTATGTTGCCTTGAGCATCCAACTTGTTCCTGTAGACCCATTTAGTTCCAATAACTGGGTAGTTATGGGGTCTTGGAACAAAATCCCAAACTCTACATCTCTCAAACTGATTGAGTTCCTCTTGCATTGCAATGATCCAGTGGGGATCTTGCTCTGTCTCATGTATGGTGAGAGGTTCAATTTGAGAGAGAAAACAGACATGCATCAAGTCTTGGTTGAGTTGATGCCTTGTCTGTACACCTACTGAGATGTCTCCAATTACTTGAGATCTGGGGTGATCTCTAAGTGTGACAAGATCAGTTGGTGGAGTTGATTGAGCAACAGCTTCAGTATTGAAGTCCTCTTGGGGAATGATACTGACTATTGGGGGAAGTTCAGCCACTTCCTCTTGACTTTCCTCATCACTATCTTCAGCATCCTGTGGAGTGGGATGTTTTGCTACCTCTTGGGTAAGGTTCAGTCCATCCATAGACTCACACAGTGGTGGAACCTGCAAAGTGCTTATGGTAGAAATTTCTTTCTCCTTGTATGACATGTTAGTCTCATCAAAAGATACATGAACAGATTCTTCAATTTTGAGAGTTGACTTATTATACACCCTATAAGCCTTACTGATCATGGAGTATCCCAGAACCACTCCTTCATCAGCTTTAGCTTGAAATTTTGCTATGTATCTCTTGTCATTATTATGAATGTAGCAAATACAACCAAAGATTTTAAAGTAATCGACTTTAGGTTTCTTTCCTTTGAGTAATTCATAGGAAGTCTTGCCCTTCAGTTTATATATTAAACTTCTATTCAACACATAGTTGGAGGTGTTCACTGCCACTGCTCGAAAGGATAGAGGAAGGTGAGCATCTGACAACAATGTAGTAGCAGATTCAATAAGGGTTCTATTTTTCCTTTCAGCTACCCCATTTTGTTGAGGAGTTCTAGGAGCTGAGAAAGTATGCCTGATCCCTTCACTTTGACAGAACTCTTGCATAAGAAGAGAATCAAACTCTGTCCCATGATCACTTCTGATCAGGGCAATGTGAGTGTTGAACTCAATCTGTATGCATTTGAGAAACTCTGTCAAACACTTAAAGTTATCAGACTTCTTCCTCAGGAAGAACACCCATGTGAATCTAGAGAAGTCATCTACAATTAATAAAGTATAAGATTTCCCTCCTAAGCTTTGTACTGTAATGGGTCCAAAAAGATCCTTGTGTAACAGATACAAAATCCTAGGTGAATCACTCTTATTAAGTGACTTGAAACTAATTTTGGTTTGCTTGCCTAATTGACAAGCCCTGCAAAGTCCTTCCTTCTTGTAGGGGCCAGAAGGTAGTCCTCTAACAAGGTTGTCCTTGGATAGCCTAACAATGGTTCTAAGGTTTATATGCCCTAGTCTCTTATGCCATAATTCATTAGGTCTACAAATAGAATTAAACAGGCAAATATATACCTTAGTTGAAAGGAAATCTACAAGATAGATGTTACCTTTCCTTTTACATGTCAACACAGTTGTGTTGTCCTCTGATTTGATCTTGCATAAGGATTTGCTGAAAGTCACTTGGTAGCGTTCATCACACAATTTATTGATGCTGATTAAATTGTGCTTCAGTCCTTCCACATAGGCTACTTTCTTGAATGTGATTGTGTCAATCTGGACTACACCATATCCTTTTGTTAGTCCAAAGTTTGAATCACCAAAAATTACTTTGGGTCCAAGCTTGGCTTTGAAGGATGTGAAATTATCCTTATTTCCTGTCATGTGCTTTGAGCACCCACTATCCAGATACCATTGCTGGTTTGATGTTGGATAGGTCTTCACCTGCACATAAAGCAATTTACTTGTTTTTGACCCAGTTTACCTTGGGCCAAGGTTGATAACCTTTGAATTTAGAAATAAAAGACATCTCTGGTTGACTCTTATAGCCTTCAGGATGATATCTCCTAGGAGGCATTATCCATTCAGTATAGGAGTTAAACCATTGAGATGTAGGACCTCTAGGATTGAACTTTGATTTGCCTTTGAAAGAGTTTTCAAAACTCTGAGCTCTGTTCGACGATCTCTGAGCTGAGTTCGACGATCTTGGGTCAGATCATCGAGCTCCGTTCGAAGATCGACTGTACCAGAGTTCAGGGTTCAGAGTTCGTCGACCTGAGTTCGACGATTTAGCCTGAGATCGTTGAGCTCCATTCGGCGATCGTCGAGCTCCGTTCGACGAATTCTGTTGAACTTTGGTTTTCTTAGGTAGATCAGAATTATTCCTAGCTACCTCTACAACTCCCTTACCTTTATCAGAGATAAATTTGATTGGGGTTGATAATACTACAGGTTGGCTAGATGAAGCACCCAAGCCCAGTGTACTGTTAAATCTTGAGTTCACTGTGCTTGTGATGTCCATTAGTTTGATGCTTTTTCCATTAAGGGATTCTTCAAACTTCTTGGCCTTTGATTGTTCACTTTTCAGTGAGGCTATATGCTCCTTACAGCATTTTAACTCCTCAGAGAGTTTGAGGTTTTCTGATTTTAAAGTGTTGTGTTCGGATAGCTGATTTCTGAGAGAAATGATTTCCTTCTCAGATTTTAGTAAATCTAAACACAGTGCTTTAAACTCACACTTGAAATCCTCAGAATTGAAATCAAAAGAACTTATTACCTGGTCCTCTTCATATTGAGTCTCTGATTCAGATTCTGACACTTCTGCATCAGAATTTTGTTGTGAGGCATTGATAGCCATCATGCAGAATTCTTTTTCTTCATCATCATCTTCATCATCACTTGAGCTGGATGAAGCTTCAGATTCTTCTTCTGTCTCACTACAAGTTTCAGCTACAAACCCCTTCCTGGTGTGTTTGTTCTTGCTTGAGGAGGGTTTGTCATTGCTGTTCTTCCTGTAGTCTTTGTCTTTTCTTATTTCCTTACTGTCCTTTTTGTCCCTGTACTGATTTTCTAGACAGTCAGACACCATGTGGCCTGGTTTCTTGCATCCAAAACAAATAATCTCTTTGTTATTTGATTTGTCATACCTTGGCTTGTCACGCCCTCTAGCAGACTTTTTCTTGAAATCTTTCCTGGCCATTTTGTAAAATCTTTTGGCCAGTAGGCTTAGCAGCTCTTCATTGCCTGTGACTTTATCTTCAGGCTGATCTTCAATGGCTTTGAAAGCTATTGATTTTTCTTTTCTTGTAGCTGGTGAGGCAGCCTTCTGCTCTTCTTCTCCATTCTTGATGAGCAGCTCATAAGACTTGAGCTTGCCCAAGAGAGATTCAGTTGTGATCGCATTTAGGCTTCTGGCATCCTTAATTGGCCAGATCCTTGAGTCCCAAGTGCTTGGGAAGCACATTATGATTTTATCATTGAGCTCAGTCAATGAGATCTCCTTGTCCAAAGTCTTCAGTTCATTGACTATAAGGCTGAGTCTATTATACATATCTGCTACTGACTCAGCTTCTCCTTTCTTGAAGTTCTCATACTGTGTTATGAGATGAGATCTTCTATCTTTTCTCTCATCAGCAGATCCTGAGACTATCTCTGATAGCTTGTCCCAGATGTCCTTTGCTGAGTTGCATTCAGCTACCTTTTGGAATATTTCATCAGACATAGTCTGGCCTAGAATGTTCATAGCCTTTGCATCTGCAACTTTCCATTTCTTGATTTCTACTTCTGTTCCTGAAGGAGGTGGAACAGCACTTGTACTTGTATTTTCTGGAGGTCTTGGACACACTGTCAAAACAGAATTGAAAATGTCTTCATCAATAGAGTTCGTGTACAGTCTAATCCTTGCCTTCCAAAGTGCAAACTTAGATAGATTGCACACTGGAGGTCTGGTGCTACCATAATCTTTGTTTTTGGCCATGTTATGTGAAGAAATAAATATAACAAAAAACTTAAACAAGCATATCTAACTAGAGGGATCTTTGGGTTCATGTGATAGCCTGTGCAACCACTGAGGTGTGGTATTTTAACCAACCTGGAAGATGTGGTATTTTTAACCAACCTCGCTTTGATACCAATTGAAAGTGCAAGTTAGATCTGATATACTCTAGGGGGTGAATAGAGTATGGTGCTTACTAAAAAACTTTTACAACTGTTGTTGTATACCTAAGTGAACAGTGAAGCAAATATCATAAAGTAAACACAACAACTAACTAAACATAGAGCAATCACAGATCACAGCCAAAAAACAAAAGAAAATAAGCAACCAGAAGATACAAGGAGCTATAGTGGTTCCCCAATCAATCTGGGTACATTCACTCTTCTACCACCCTAGGTAGGAGTCCACTGCAGGATGAGTTGATTAGGTGTCCTGGGCACCAATGGATTTTGATCAGGTCCCCAAAAACCAAACCTTCAAGTCTTTTGGAAGGAGACTTGCAACCAGAATAATTTTGAAGGGATTTAAAACCCTGTACAGGAATAAGAGAGAGGGGGTGATAGTGTCTTCTCTATCAATAGTCGGAGAGAAGACTTGTGGATTGATGTAGCATCTCTTACTCCCCCTGAGATCTTGAATTGGTCAGGAATGCTGGAGCACTGCTTCAGGGTGATAGGCCTTCAATGACCTAGAATGCCTGGACCAGAACTGCTTCAGGAACTTCTTTGACAAATTGTTTGACTGTTGTCCTTTGAAGTTATCCTGTGAATAGAGAGAAGAAGACTCTTGATTGAATTTAGTTGTACTTCTTTCTTCTTCAAAAGTTCTCTGGTCAAGGCTGATTGCATTCAAGAACTTTAGATTTGAGAATGTTTTGTTCTTCTGCAATCTTCAGAAAATTTATCAGATTGTTTGCTGCACTGTGATTCTTGAACTCTGCTTGATTCTGTTCTCTTACTGTGTCACTGTTTTTTTTCTGTATCTGTGTGTGTCTGTAACTGACTGAGGAAAAATATTCAAACTTTTGAATGTCGAGCAGTAATTACAGTCGGCCTTGGAAAGAATCAGCAATCAATGACTTTCCTAACTGTCCCCTGGAAAAACGGCATATAATCGTCCATAGTCAATGCACGTTCTAACGGTAACATTCCGAGAAGATCTGGCATTAAATGTTCAGGAATCAGCGCCAAGAAATGGTACGGGAACCTTGAAGAAAACCTAATCTGGATTCGTCAAACAAAGAACACAATTTGTCGAGCTGAATTTGTGTTCGTCGCGCCGAGCTTGAGTTCGTTGAGCTGAGCTTGATAGAGTTCGTCGACCAGACAATCTTCATTCATCTAACAGACATTCTTCATTCGTCGGGCTGAGAATCAAAATCGTCGACCTGAGAAAAGTTCTGGACTTAGATAAAATATCCTACATCTGTTGAAATGCTGTGTCGACATAAGCTGGTGTCGACTGATTGATCTTGGTGTCGACACAAATCCTCTGGTGTTGGCAAAAGCTGATGTCGACTGAAATCCTGGTGTCGACACAAGTTAGTGTCGACTGAAATCCTGGTGTCAACACAAGTTGACTGGTGTCGACACAAACCCTAAGTGTCGACACAGATTCTATGAGTCCAGAAATCGTCGAGTAGAGAATAACATTCGCCGACCTAAGCAGCTGACTTCGTCGACCTGAGAAGCTGTGAACTTGAGGTCCAAGTTCGTCGAGCTCAGAATATAATTCGTCGCCCGAAGCATGAAGCTGGACTTAGAAACATTTGAAGTCCTCCTGACTTTGGCTTGATGTAGAACCTGAGTTTTCGTCGAACAGAGAACATAGATCGTCGAGCTCAGCACTAAGAATTGTCTCACGATCGTCGAACGAAAAACTCCTTTCATCGAGCTGAGTTCGACGAACGTCGAACTCACTTTACTTAGCCTTGAAAACTTATGAGTCTGGAGTCTCTGAGGTCTTGTTGAAAGCTGGTCCATCTGGAGTTGAGCCTAAGGACTTAACCTAGACTCTATTACACAAATTGACCCTGGCTATACATGATGGGTCACAACCTAAGTCAGTGAACCTAGCCCAAATCAACTAGGGATCCAACACTCATCCTAGATGCTCTAGTTACAGAGGTAGAGATAGTGGTTTTGTTATCTGAGGTGGATGCCATAGGCCTTACAACTGTCTCAGAGCTTGTGCCTGCTGCTACTACGGAAGACACTGCTGTAGAATAGGTTCCAACTCCATCTAAGCAAGAGACTGCTAATAGCCTGAATGATGGTGCTGATGTTGAAGATGACTTTTATAATGATGGTGTTGCTGCTGATGACCTTACTGTGAAGGATTATAAGATTGAGGATGCTAATGGTTGACCTCTACTGTTGCTACTGATGTTGCTGTTGCTGATGAGCTAATGGTAATGGAGAACTTGATAGTCCCTCTCCCAGAAATTGTTCATGCTTCATCTTCTGAGGGGGAGGTGACTAGGCCCTCAATATTAGTTGCTATAGAGGTTGCTAGGCTCATGCACAACCTTGAAAAAAGGATAAGCAAGATGCCAGATGCACCTCATGTTGTTGCAAAGGAGGTTGTGAATCTTTGAGATGAGGAGGGAGATGCAGAGGAGCAGACTCCAGTTCTAACTGCTGTTGAAGACCTTGGTACAACCTCTAAAGCTCGTTTATCTCTGATAGATGAGTCTTCTAGTGAGGATCTGCCTAGCACTCCTATTCAAGATATCCCAAGTTCTATTGCTGATAATTCAATTCTGCAGAGCATAGAAGCAATGTTGGCCAAGCAGAAAGCATATTTTGATTCCTCCATGCAAAGAGTTCTGAAAAAGGTCAAGGAAATAGAAAAAGATCTAATCAACGACCTAGCAGTGGTTAAGGTCAGATTTGACAAGCTAGATGCCAAGCTAGACTCCTGGTTTACACAAGGTAGAAAAGGAGTTGATTTTGTAATGAAAGGATTAAAGAGCAATCTGGATGTTCTGTGCAATGTTGATACAAATGCTAAAACCATGATTGAAGCTCATAATAACTCAATGACACATTATGACACCATCATGGAAGTTTATGCAAATGCTTTGGCTGAAGATGTCAGAAAGGGGGAGGAGACTATGGCAGCTAAGGTGGTTGCAAAGGTAAATGCGTTTGAGGGAGAGATGTTAGCAAACATTAAAGGAGTAAATGACTACAGTTATGACAACTATGTGTGGCTTCACAGTTAGTTGACAGGATATCAAGTATCTATTGTGCCTGTACTAGCACATGATGAGACTCATCCTGCTCAGGATTATTCTCAGTATTAGTCAGATACAAAAGATTTTTCCCAGGTTGTTGCTGCTGTTGTAATTCCAGAAACCCAGGTGACTGAAGACGTACCTCATCCTGTTTACAAGAGAAGAAGATTTGGGGAAAGCCTGTCGGCAGTCAGGTCAGATCCCAATAGAGAGATGGAGGAGGTGCGGATTCCTACTTTCAGAGGGATTATCTTGGACACCTTCTCCTTGGTCGACCTTGGAGGAGAAAAACTAGACCTCCACTACGATCAAGAGGAATGGAACAAGTATAAGCTGGCTTGCACAAAGAGAAGGATATATTTTAGAAATAACCAGAATGCTGATCCTATGCCTCCAGCCCCTCCAAAGTATTTTCCAAAGCCAAGGGCATATTTTGCTAGGCAGCGACTAAAGAGGCAGGGAAAGCAGACCTGATAGTCATATGTGTTTTATTTTGAGTGTTGTGGGTTGTCCCCCGCAAACAATGAACACTATTGATATATATATATATATGTATATATATATATATATATATATATATATATATATATATATATATATATATATATATATATGATTTTTTTTATATCTTGACTTGGAAAGCATTTTATATTTAATCTTAATTATCCTTTCAGTTTTAATGTTTTATTATTTGTTATGTACAATTCATGATGCAGTAGCCCCGAGCCGACCCCTCTCGGTTGGCCTAGCTAGAGGACCACGTTCTGGCGACCACTGCCAAGCTGCAGCCCAAGCACCCCACCTATGACTGCGCCTATTCTCAGCGTGGCGGGATGTTGGGGCGAGGTCTCGAACCCAGCCCCCTTGATAATGAGCTTTCCTAACAGCTCTCATCACCAACTGAGCTGCAGCTCAATTGGGGATGAGAGCTGTTAGGAAAGCTCTTTATCAAGGGGGCTGGGTTCGAGATCTCGCCCCAAAATCCTACCGCGCTGAGAATAGGCACATTCATGGGTGGGGTGCTTGGGCTGCAGCCCGGCAGTGGTCGCCAGAACGTGGTCCTCTGGCTGCAGCCCGACAGTGGTCGCCAGAACGTGGTCCTCTGGCTATAGCCCGGCAGTGGTTGCCAGAATGTGGTCCTCTGGTTATGATGCTCTAATTCGCTCTTTCTTTGTAAGGCTTAGACTTTTGATTTACTCTTAGAAAAATCTTGTTTTGAGTTATATCATCGATATATAATTTCCATAGTTGTTTTCATTCTTAGCTAGCCAAAAGGCTCGTAGTTTGAAGTGAAAACTCAAGAGTAAAGAGTGTTGTACGAACCCCTCAAGAGAGGCAGACGTTAAATCTCTCGGATTGGAGTGAAATCCAATAAAGGGGTTCACAGCATAAATCGAGCTTTAGGTCTCCGATTTGGATGAGAGTTCGGTCGGACCTTCCTAAACTCAGGTAGGAACGGCTTCGAGAGAAGCGTGTTCATGCTTATGAAACCTCCACGGTCAAGGTTTTTCACCTTATTAAGTTACGTTTTTTTATCATATTTTTAATCAACTTTAGTCGGGGTGATTCTCGATCGAGTGCTCTTCTATTTCATCGTCTCAACCCCTCGTTGTAGTCGCTTAATAGCTCTTTATTTAACCGCAAGCATTTCTCTTTTTAGCGTAATATTTCTCTTCTTAATCACATTTAGCTTTCTCTTAAACCCTAAAACAATATTCGATAAGATAAAAGTTTTCGTCTGAGTAAGATTACTTTACGGTTCCCAGATTTTAATATGATACTTGTGTCCCCTAGATGCATTTCGATAGGTATACTTGCCTCGTTGGATTGCTAGTTCGGTTTATTTTCTCTTTGCGAATATTGTCACGCCAGGTCCCGGCTGGCCCTACTCGCCTACCACATGTCGGGCTCGCCTGGGGGAGCTGGGGTTTAGGTGGGCCAGCTCACATAGATTGCATGCCTAACTTTGATGGGAGCGGGCTAGCCATTCTGAGTTTGCCCGCATGATGCTCTAGCGCGGACAGGTCGCCTTGGTCGGGTCGTCTGACCTGGAGGACCCACTCAGTGAACACTGGGTTGTATACAATCTCCACTCTTTTTAAGCTTGACCAAGCTCGAAAAGAATCATACAAGCCACATGTTCGGTGAGTGCTTTGCTGAGCTGAAGAGAATCTTTTGGTGCATCCCACCTTCACGCTATAAATATACCATCGGCCCTTTTGAAGAAATCTGGCCTTCTTCCTGCCCTCTCTGTGAGCTGTAGCTGCACGATGCCTGTATCAGAGGAGATGCGAGCTCGCCTAGCGGCCGCAGGGGAGAAGACTAGGGAGGAAGCTCTCGAAGCCGCCCCATGGTTGGTGCCCGGATAGCCCGAACCCCTCTTTAGGCCGATAAAAGGGAAAATCGTCGGACGGTCTCCGACAAATGACCTCCCAGGATCCAGCTCGGCGGCTGATGTCGAGGTTGACCTTGAGGTATGCGCACCTCCCTCCTGATTCGCCTCTTTGCTTTTGACTCCTCTTCCTCCAGGTGCCTCCCCACGAAGACGGAGGCGATGGAGGGGAGTGGGGCCATTCCCTCCCGCTGTCAACCGAGCGGGTCGCCAGCCCATCGGGCTAGGGGCGCCTCCCCTCCGGAGATTTCCCAATCGCCAATTGCCCATAAGCTAGGTAAATCCTTCGCAGTTCTTGATGAAGGACTCTTCCAGGGCCAGCCGGGCTCCTCTCGGCCATCAGCTGGTTCGGGTGACATGTCGACACCCGGTGAGCTCATACTTGTACATGTTTTATACCACTCGCTCCCTCTAACCCTCCACTTTGCAGGTTTCAATGTGATATCCTCCTCTGATGTCGAAATGAGCGAGGGATATTTGCTTCTGCCTAATACAGATCAGATTTCAGAGTAGCTGGGCGACCTGACGGATGTAGAGGGGATGAAGAGGCAAGTGGCGCGGCTGTTCCAGAAACATACAGTACTGCTACAGGAGGTCTTAAATAGGGTCGATAAGGACAAGGCCACATCAGAAGAGCAGTTTGCAGTCCTGGAGGGAGAGAGGCGTCTAGCTGACGAAGATGGGATTACTTCTCCAGGGCTGCACATTACACGGGCCGAGGAGCGGCTTAGGCACGCTATGGAGCATGTAGGCCTGGCCCAACATGTTGATGCGCGAAAATGGCACCGGCTAGTTAACACGAAGGGGGTGTGTTCGGTCTCACAAGCTGAGTGGAGAATAGGAAAGAAGGTTGCGGGGGAAGAAGAGAGAAGGAAGCTTCTGAGTGCTTGAGAGTGGAGCAAACGCTTGTTAAGGAGTTACGTGGATAAAGGAGAGGGTGCTGAGAGCAGCCAGGAAGGCTGAAGAGAAGAGGAGGTTGATCAGGAGCTGTCGAGCAGACGGGTACTTGGACGGTTGTGCTTGCAGGTTGATGTCTAGAGGAAGCTGGGCTGAGCTGAGAAAAAGAAAGGGGGCCGCTAGTAGAGGCAACAGCAGACTTCGCCCGCCGCGGCTTAAATGCCACTCTTGCGACGGGCTTTCATTTTATTAATAGCAAGAGTTACAACTTGCTAATAAACCTTTTCAAGAAAGGAGTAAAGGGTACAAGAAGGAAGCTGGCGGTTAAGGAAGAAGTGCCAGAAGAGGCCACGCGGACAGAAGAGCGTAGCCAGCAGGCCGCGCGATTATGGGAATCGGGAGACCGCGCAGACTGCAGAACTAGAGGCCGGCAGGCCGCACGACTAAAGGCGCAGGGGGGATGTGGACTGAGAAGCAGAGTCCGCAGGAGGAGGGCTTGCTGGCTGACTTCGAGCATGAGCACCTTGACGATGATCCAGACCTCCCCCATATGAGAGGCATGGGGGGCTATTAATAGGCCCGAGGAGGTAACGGCTTGCGGCGACGTTACCCCCGGTGAGACGGTAACTTGAGCGAGAAGGAGACAGAGTCTGCCGAGTCCGCAACAGGCCGCGCAGAGTGAGGTTTGATACTGAAGCCGGTACTGCAGACGGCAAAATGGGAGACTTAGTGGTGGACTGCGATGCGGGCTCGCGGAGTCCGTCACTGCTGAGCTAGGATTATCCGCCTACTGCTGGGGTGGCGGATGCTGGAGGCCAAGCAGCGGACTGCAAGGAGAATACGCTGAGTCCGCCACTGCTAAACTGAGCGAGCTATAAGGGGTGCGAACAAGAGAGTGTCCACGGAGTTCGCTGAGTCCACACGAGGTTATGCGGACTGGGACTGTTCTGGAGGCTTTGCTGCCCGGCGGGCTGGAAGGAGTCCGCTACTGCTGACTGAGTCCGCGCCAAGGCCGCGGACTGAGGAGGAGTTAACCCTGCTGCTGTCGAGAAGCTGGCGCTGGCCAAGGAAAGGCGGAATGCAAAGAGCG
Source organism: Platanthera guangdongensis (assembly GCA_039583875.1). Taxonomy (NCBI): domain Eukaryota; kingdom Viridiplantae; phylum Streptophyta; class Magnoliopsida; order Asparagales; family Orchidaceae; genus Platanthera; species Platanthera guangdongensis. The sequence goes on from CM077167.1 coordinate 135,794,566, forward strand.
TCCGCAAGTCTGCCGAGTTCGCGGCTGCTACAAAGCTGAGTCCACTTACGTTGGAGATGGAGAGCTTGGTTGTTGCTGTTGGGCTTCAGCGGTGAAGGCGGACTGGAACTCTCGATCGCACTTCGAGTCCGCCAAGCTCGCGATGAACGGGACGTTGCTGCTGGTCTTGGCGGGTAGCCGAAGCTGGAGTCCGCGCTCTATAGTCGGGCTGGAGGAGTCGACTGCCCGTGCTGCTTTGTGACAAGGGATATGCCATCTGTTGCCGGCCTGGGCAGATAGGTAATTGAATCCGGCAGAGAGAGTCCTGCGGAGACAACCTTGCGGTTAAGCTGAAAAAGGGGGCGGCCGGCAGAGGCGAACTGCGGAAGCAGTCCGCGACCCCTGCCGACCAAGGGAAGGCACCCGGCCTGGTCGGTCAGACCGCTGAGACCGCGCAAGCCACGCGGCCTAAGCGGACAGAGAATTTTTCCCGCCCTCCCTAGGGCATCACGGCCTCCAGGAGGAACCTGGGGCAGGCTGCGACGAGCGAGCTGGCTGCCTTGGGTAGGATCGCTGATTTCGGGGTTAACATAATCCCCGCACTTTTTTAAGTTTCAAATAGAACTTCGAAAAAGTTGGAGACCCACGAAAATCGTGATCCACCCCAACAGAAAGAGAAGGGGCACGAAGAGATAGAACCTGAAGCCTCTCCTTAGGAGTTTGGTGCTGCTTCTCTATTTTCCTATAAGAGGAAAGTTAGGGTAGGCATGAACGGGTGGTACATCGTGTGCGTACCTGAGTTTGCCTTTGCAAAATGAAGAAAATGTGTCTTCCAATAAGTTTTGCTAAATGAAAGCGAGAGGAAAGCATAGAAGCATAATTACTTGCCAGTACCTGATGGAGGCTTGCAAGAACCTGTTATCCTCTGCAAAAAAGGAAGGATGAAGAGTATACAAGAAGGAAAAATGAGCTGCAAGTACCTGGGAGGAACTTGCAAGTCTTTGCTGGTTTCTGTAAAAGTGAGGTTTAGAAACAAATTCGGGAGTAGATAAAGATACAAATACCTGAAGGCAACTTGCAAGTATCTGCTGGTCTCTGCAAAAGAAGAGTTAAAAGTAGGCATAGTATATGAAAGCAACTCGCAAGTACCTGGATGAGACTTGCGGGTGTCTGCTAACGACTGCAAAGAAAAGAGTGAATATCAGACATAGAATATTGATTTAAACTGCAAGTACCTGGATGAGGCTTGCAGGTGTCTGCTAACCACTGCAAATAAAAGAGTGAGAAGCAGACATAGAATAATGAATAAAACTGCAAGTACCTTAGAAAGAAGAGGGAGAGAGATTGCGTGAAATTAATGTTTTTACGACAACGTATTTTTTTATAAAATAAAAATTATAATATTGATTTATATTTTTAACGATCATTTTGAATACTCATATGTATATATTTCGAGCACTGCCCATCTTGATGTGGGTGCATCCCACTTTGATGCGGGCGCAGCACGCAACGACGTATCGAGCACGAGAGAAGCCCGTTCGGAGGCGGGCGAAGCCTGCCTGGATGCGGCCGAAGGCCGCCCGAGAGCATCGGGCACGGGCGTAGCCCGTGCGAAGATGCTTGTCATATGATATTACAAAAACCCTATTCATCGTCTTCCTCCCAAGCTGTCAGACCATTTTGCTGAAGAGAGAAAGTGGCGGACCTCGCAAAGCTTTCGGTCGTCGATTGTAGGAGCTCCAGTGCACGAAATCGTCGTCGGGGGTAGATTCGGATGGCTCTCACTGAGATCTACGTTTGTATGGTCAGTTTTTCCCGTTTCTTGAATTTTTGGGTGTTAGGTTGTTCGATGTTGACCCTCGTTTTCCCCGAAAAGTTTCAGGAATTGTTGCTTATGTGTTCTTGCGGCCAGATCTTTGAGGAGGAGCGCTGGTGTGGCCAGATTTCGGGCGATTTGAGGTAAGTGGTGATTTCTTCCCCTTGCCAATTTGTTTTTTGTGTGTTCATTGTTGTTTTTCTTCCCTCCTTAGAATTAGGAGTAGAGTATGGGTCGGCCAAGATCGACCTGGTGGGTAGTGCAGGATTCCTAGCAAAGTAAAAGAAAAGATTCATCATATACGGTTGTTAGTCTAGGTTAACCCGTCGAGTATATGACTGTTAGTCTAGGTTAACCCGTCGAGTATATGACTGTTAGTCTAGGTTAACTCGTCGAGTGTATGATAGTTAGTCTAAGTAGGATTCATCGTGTATGACAGTTAGCCTAAGTAAAGTTCGTTGATTATGACCATTAGTTTATGTTTAAATTCGTCGGGTATGGTGGGGTCAGTTTGAGTGAAATTCTTCAAAAAATGAGTTTTTGACTTAGGCAAATTCGTCGAGTATTCTCGACGAATTCGTCGAGAAACATTCCTAGCGTTGAGTGAATGTGACTTGGCGTTGAGAGCACCGAGTGATTTGTGAGTTTAAGTTAGATTCGTTGAGTAATCTCGACGAATTCGTCAAGTATCGGTCTCGACATTGAGTGATTCTGCATTAGTTGAGTTTTAGGCATTGAGTTCGTCGAGTTATAGGCTTGACGTTGAGTGATATGGTTTTGGCATCGAGAGCGTCAAGTGCCGGTGAGGCTAAGTCTAATTCATCGTGTAAACGCGACGAATTCGTCGAGTATTGTCAGTTGGCGTCGAAAGCGTTGAGTGTAGCCGTTTAGCCTTTGGTGTTGAATGCAACATTTGGCGTTAAGTGTAGCCTTTGGCATTGAGTGTGTTGACTGAATCAGTCGTAGCGTCGAGTGCGATGAGTGGACTCAGCTAGGCATCGAGTGAAGGCGTTGAGTGAAGTAAAATTGAGGAGTTAAGTCCATGCGTCGTGTGAGACTGCCTTTGACGTCGAGTGCGCTGAGTGAACTCTGCTAGGTGTTGAGTATACTCGACGAATTTCCGTGGACGAGTTATTTTTGCTGATTTGTCGTGTATCAAGTTAACTAATTTTGCTAAGTATATTTCGTCGAGTGTCTATTGTATTCGTCGAGTATACTGCAAATATTTGTTTAAGGGTTGAGAGTGACCCAAAGAGGGGTGAATAGGTCCAAATTGAATCTTGGCCACCCCTTTTTAGTTTAGAGAAATATTTTCTTTCAGTTAGATAAACAAAACAGATAAACAAACTAATTTACCAACAATCTAGAACTATCACAGCAAATCAAACATAGCATACACAGCACACACAGTTTTATAGTGGTTCCCCAATTTATGGGTACATCAACTTTTCCCCTTCGTCTATCTAGCAATGAACTAGATTCGGCCAAACTCCTTCCTCCTTTTCTCAGATCTGCAGATCTTACAGCTCAGAGCCCAGCTGGCTCCTACAACTCAAACTTTACAAGTCTTACCACTCAGATCACCAAGATCCTACACCTCAAGTTCTTCCCATGAACTCTATCTCAGAATGTATCCACCTCCTACTTCTCATGCAAAAGTTGACTTACAACTCAGAGAAATTTCCTCTTCTCCTACCTCTGGCAATCCCTGCCCTATCTCAGCCTTTATAACATAGGCTTACAATATCAGAGAAAATGTTTCTCCTACACTCAGATCTACTGGTAGATCTTACAATTTAATAAAAGTGAAAGAAATTGATTGAGAACAAGTCACCCTGCAAGAAAGGAATGGGTGATTGCTTCTTGATCTGATCCTGATCGGTTTGCTTCCTTTGATCGTGAAGTAATAGATTTGATCCTGCCCTTTTTAGCTTTTCTAAGCTTCTTGAAGTTGAAATTAAGATAGATCTAGGCTGGAGGATGTTGAAGATGATTCTTGATTTGGCTTCTCTCCACCTTCTGTATTCTAGAAGATAACTTGTTAAATCTGGACTTGCCAAATTTTTCTCTCATATTCTTCTCACTTTTTGAAGTCTTTGATCCCTTTATATAGGCTCTGTCAAAGGTAATCGGCTGATCCGGTTAATAACTGACATCTGACAGTTCTGACAGTTGTCAGACCCTCTGACTTGATTTCTGTACTTAGGAAACAAATCTACTTGAAGTGTTGAAACTTGACTATTGCATGTGTCGACACTAGTCCTGGGTGTCAACACTTCTCTTGTAGTGGTGTCAACAAATTTTTGAATGTGTCGACACAACCTTCATCTTATCTCAACACAGCTGATGTTGAATGTGTCGACACTAGTCCTGAGTGTCGACACTGCTTGCTTCAAGTCATGACTCAAACTGTGAAGTGTGTCAACACTTTTATTGAGTGTCGACACAGTTGTCTTTAGTCATGACACTGCCTGTATAGAGTGTGTCGACACTTGTCCTTAGTGTCGACATAGCTTTTCTTTGTCTCAACACAACTTGTGTTGTGTGTGTCGACACTAGTCCTGAGTGTCTACACAGTGGTTTTCTTTTATCATAGTGTCGACCCAAGTACTGGGTGTCGACACAACTTTCTCCTTGACTCAGCACTTCTTGTTTAAGTGTGTCGACACTAGTCCTGAGTATCGACACAAATTTCTCCTTGTCTCATCACATCCTTGACAAAGGTGTTGACACATGTCTAGTATCTTGACACTTTTGTACTTAGCATTGTTTTCCTGCACACATAAACTTAACATTCATCAAATACAACTATGTGTATATCATTGAACTGAAAGAGCTTCTTAAAATCAAGTACATTATGACCAATGTAACCAACAATCTCTCCCTATTTAGAGAAGTCATAACCCCAATCCAATGATATACAAAATGATACCAAAAATATATTATGATAAAAATATTTAAAAGTACAGTGTAGTATAATATGTGAAATACCACAAATAAAAACACATATTTAAAATCAATAATGGTGAACAGAAAGTAAGTCAAACAATTGCAATCCAAATTAATACATGAAATGTTGAGTAAACCAAAAACTTTCATTGAATGTTCACCACAAGGTTTACAGCTACAAGTTTTGGTTATACAATAGTTACATAACAAGTTTTTTTATGAAATCCACAACTAAAACACATTCTATGGCTGCTCTGGCTCTTTGATGACTATGCCTTTTCCAGATTGAATTTTTGCCTTCACCTCTGACACCTTGTCATCAGCAACCTTCTTCCCTTTGTCATTCTTTTCTTTAGCTTTTGCAATGGTTTCTTCTTTCAATCTTTATCTTTAAAAATAATGATATGGCTTTGGAAAGTATTTACTGGGCTCAATTGAATTAGCATGAAGCTTTCCTTTCTTCAGATCATGTCTGAACTTTTAGATAACTTCTTGCTGCTTTAAATGTTTTGCCCATTCCTGTTCTGAATACCATTTGCCTCTATCTGTTATATTTTCATTTGCTGTCTTCCATGCAGTAAGAATTATTGATCTGGAGGTTGGGCTTCACTGCTCAAAGTCAAGTCTTGTCTCAGCTTGTTCTCTGAACCTTTTCTTTTAGCATAACAGATTCAGGCATCTCCACCCTTTCAGAGATAACATTTTGAACTAATGGTGGAGGACTGTACATGTGAGAGACAGCTGCTTGGATAGTCTCAAAGGTAGCTTATGCTGCAGGATTGTATATGGTTTGCACATCAACATGAGTTCCAGTGGTATGAGGTGCTTCAAGGTGAGCTGGTTGACAACCAGATTCAGCAGTCTGGTCTCCATTTGATGGATACGTTGCTATTGCGGCCGTCATTGATCCCTGCCTGAGAGAGATCGTGGATTGGAACGATCGTTGCCACAAGCTTGAGGATGGGATTCTACTACGACACCCTTCGCCATCGCCACGACATGTTTTGCACGATGTCTGCCGCCACCACTAAATAAAATATATAAATATAAATTAAATAATTATAAATATATATTTTATCAAATTATTATTTTAGTAATTTTTTATTTTAAGAAATTTTATTTCATGCATTTAAATAATGTAGTTTAATTCATGTATGATGGGTGATATAACCATCTAGTATTTTACTTCATGCAAGTTCTATTTTATTTCTTTCATGATGGGTGCATATAACCATCATAAGTCTATTTTATTTTTCAAGGGTGGAGATTGAGTAGTGTAGGCTATATATAGCCATGTATTGCTTTCATTTTGATAAGATGAAGAAGAATACGAAAATATGAAACCCTAAAAATTGGTTTCCCTCCTCCTCCTCCAAGGCAAATTTCGGCCACCCTTTTTCCTCCTTCTCTCTACCTTGAATTCAGCCTCCTCCTCCCCTCTCCCTTGAATTCGGCCTCCTCCTCTACACCCCTCTTCTACTCTAAGGACTCACGACCACCCCTTTTTCCACAACCAAACCCGAGCCTCTCTCCCTCCAAGCCATCGTCCACCACCACCCCCTTAGGGTTTGGCCTACCCCAAGCCACCTCCTTTCTTTATTCCCCACAACTCTCGGCCACCATCCACCACCATCCAAATCCGACCAGCCCATTTGACCAAAACCCGACCAAACATATCTTCTCACCTTAGCAATTTATCCACCACCTTTCCTCTCTCATATTCCAATATATTTGCAACCAAGTTGGCAAATCAAGTTTCCCTCTCCTAGGGATTTGCAAAGGAAGAACGACTTGCAATTCCATCATCCGGCACGGATCCGTGGACTTGCGTGGAAATATATCCAACCACCATCATCGTGTGACTCCTCCACTCCTCTTTGTGGACGGATTTTTCTTGGGTTTGGGTAACGATCCCTACACCACTTTTTTGTGTGATTTTCTTCTATATTATTTGTGAGTTTTGGTGGAATTAGAAGTCTAGTATTTTGTCCTGATTCATATTGAAATTTGTGCTTAGTTAAAATATGATTTGTAAGCATTGATTATTCTGAATATTTTCGTAAACTTAGTTCGGGTAGATCTCATGAACACTTGAAGAAATCGGGTTCGTCACCCTTGATTTCCCCTTGCGTTCAAGGGATTTGGTATACCCTCTTATTAACTAATTTTGGGATTGATTTGGAATTAATTTTAAATCATATTTTTTGTCTGGATCCTCTCTTATTGGTTTGTGATTTGTTTGCGGATAAATTTAATTTGAATAGCTAATTGTATGGATCGTATGGATCCAATTCGCTTGAACGAACATTGGCCTATAGCCCTTGTTCAATCTATAAAAAGGGGTAGCGTCCCTTTACTTTTGAGTGTTGCTTAATTAGTTGAATATCCGGTAGAATTTTTTAGAGAAAATATTGTCGTTGGGTATTTAATTTAATTGTCGAACCTAAGAACGCATGAGTTTAAACCGTAGAAACCTTGGGCCTGTATCACCATCATACCATAAGGGAAGAAAGCTTAAAGTGTCTTTGATATTATTTGATATCCAGGTAGCATGTTTAGAACTTGCTCTTATCATTACCCTTTCCCCCTTTATGACTTCTCTTTCAACATGATCTCTCAGATCATTCTTGTGAAATCTTACCTGCCCATCAAGGTAATTGATACCTGAGGTGACAGTATTATTTACTTTCAGTAAATTATTGTCCAAACTCTTGTCAGAAGACTTTATATCTTTAAGCAAAGAGGCTGAATGGTTTGCCAGCTGAGTTTCTATGGCCTTTGTAGCAGCAACTATTTTGTTGTCCAACTGAGTAGACTGATCAGTCAGTTTAACCATTGTTTCTGTATGTAGGGCTATCATATTTTCATCCAAAATCCTCTCATTTTCAAGGGCATAGCCTTGTTTGACAACCATCTCATCTGCATTTGAATTGCCCTCTTGCTGCTGTTTAGCAAGATATACTACAATATTTGCTCCTTTCTCAAAATAGGTAGTAATTTCAGAGCTCAAAAGATTGACTTCAAATCTTATTGACTTAATCTCCTGAGCCAGTTGAAATTGCAGCTCTTTATTACTGTCATCTCCATACTTTTCCAGATCCTTCCTTTGCTTATCCAGCATAATTTGAATATGTACTAGCAGAGAGCTATTGTCTTCTGTATGAGCAGCTGGTGTCCCAGATTGAAAATATTATTTGTAGCTTTTGCTCCTTTTCTTCATTGCAGAAAGCTTCCTTTTTTTAAGTTGACACACTTCTGCATCTTCTGATTCAGAAGAACTTACCTCTTCAACTTGCGGTGACTTTGTAGGTATGTCAGTATCTGGGGCCAACTCCCCCTCAGTTCTTGTATCTGTCTCATTTATATTGATATTATCTAAGTTGTCATTTACATGCTGAATGTCAGCATCAGGAACTGCAATTTGGTGAATTTCATCTATCCCCCCCCCCCCGTATGTTTATTTCTTTAGAAAGAAGAACTTCTTCAGTCTCTTTTGGAATTTCTTCCTCCATCTCTTTCCCAGATATTTCTTGTTCAGATATCGTTGAGTGGTCCAGTTCCTGTACAACATCCATTATTATATTTGTAACAGTATCCATTGGCAATTCATTGAGGTTCTCCCCCTCAATTTGTTCTTTTTCAGGAATGGTATCCCCCTGCACCTGCTCACTAGTTCCAGGTGAGAGTCTTGGAGATCTTCTTTGTCACAACCCGCATTTTCACCGCCAATAAGGGAGTATCAGAGTAAGGGAAAAATGCGCGTCATGATGGCACGTCAGCAGGGGATAACTGCGGACGCTCAAGCAAAACACCAACTTAATCAAGAAGAAAAATTCTTTAAGTTATTTAAACATAAAATCAGTTTAAGTACAGTAGTTAGCTGTATCCCTCGGCTTAGTGACTCATTTAGTGCACAAGAAGAGTAATTAAACGCTGTAGTAAGTACTTCTTTTATCAAATTAGGCATCCTACAAGACCATAGAGGTTCCCAAAGAACACCTCAAGGCCTACAAGTTCTAAATTTGGTAAAAAAAAAAAGTAGTTTTGTACGGTCGTTAAATATAGTGATCTTACATTTTAAAATATGTAATGCATGAGATAATAATAGTAATTTTTATACTTGAAAATAACTACCATGCAATCCTAGCATAAAATATCCCAAAGAGCAAGTAACCTTATACACAGAAAGAGAACTAAGCAGCTAGCTAATACCCAAAATCAGCAATCCTGTGGGCGTCAACAAATTGACACGAACTCACATAAAACAAAGTATGTCTGAACTAGCAAAGAAAACAAAACAACAAACTACCTCATTGTCGAGGCAGTAACAACGGCCAACACTGCCGCACAAGCACTCTAAGACCAGCACCGAAGAATCAGCTATAGCTCTGAACCTGAGGCATTCCAAAGACAGAACACCTCAGCAAGAAAGTACAAATGATGACAAAAGAAATAAGCCACAAGTACAAAAGTCAAGGGGGTACCAACCCAAGACCAAAGAAAAGTACATAAACAAGTACAGCAGTAGGGTACAAAATTAAAAGATAACAACTTATGTGAAGCGTCACGTACAACAAATTACCCCAAACGCACAAGGCTATAAGGGAAAACAGAACAAGATTAAACCATAGGAGGAGAAACAAACCCCTATTAGCCACTTGTGGTCAACTCCACCAAAAAACAACACGGGCGAGGTGGTCAACTCATCTGGACACAACCCCAAAGACAATTATCCATTTAAATGTGGGGGAGACAAAGCGCTCCACCATACACCACAAATGCCCCAAAAACCCGGTTGAGCCCCACAAAGTGCTAATGGGGAGATCAAACATTGCGGCGGTGGATTCGCCCACTAACAACACCCGCAACAAAGGAAAAAAACCCGGAAGGAAAACCCCGTAACGATCCGGGTTTAGAGCTCAGAGGCACACCACAACTCAATCGGGGCCTGGTGGCTTGTCTCAACCCACGACATCGCCACAAAGAAAAACCATGATAGACATCTCAAGTAACCAACGACACGTCGGATTCTGCTAAACAATTCTTAGCACATCCTACATAATAGTTAGGAATGATTAAAGCCATCGATTGAACATTTTCATCGAATTTCTACAACACTTACAAAATTAAATTATGATGACGAACTAATAACACAAGTGTATTCAAAGGAAAATTAAATATATCTACAAATGGAAAGGTCATTAGTGCAGAAATATTGAAGAATAAGGAGATTACCAGTTATCATCAAGATTGGAAAGAAGAGGGAAAAGGGAAAACAATCACTTGCCTTGGTTTCGCCGGAAAAACTCTTTAAAATTTCTCCTTGTCGTAGATCGGGGCTAAAGAAGATGAAGGGAGTCAAAATCTAACAAGAAATAGCCACAATAGAAGTTAGAGCCAAAAATCCTAACGAGAAAAACTCAAGAAATGGGGAAGATTTTATCACTATGGCGTAGCACACGACGAGGGCTTTCCGGATCTACGATCGGTTCATGATTTCGAGCACTGGAGCTCCTTCAGCGGCCACCGGAAGAAGTACGGATGGACAACCTCTTTCTCGCTCACGCCGCTCTGGTTCGGGAGGTAGACAAAAATCTTGGTCTATTTAAAGATGAAGAAGAAGTAGGTATTTGTACTAAGGGTGATAGCAGGATAACCCGAGTACTAAGGAGACTACTCGATTACTGAAGGCAGAACTACTCGAGTACAAGGGAAGAATTACTCGAGTACTAGGAGGGAGCATTACTTGAGTGCTATGACAGGTCTCGAGTGCAGAAGGATAGTACTCGAGTATTAGCAAGTTAATCGAGTACTAGAAGGCAAGCAATTCTCGAGATTACTGAGAAAATTTCTCGAGTTCAGGCGGGGCTTTACTCGAGTACAAGTGGTACTTCTCGAGAACAAGGAGATACTTCTCGAGTAACAGGCGCACATTACTCGAGTATTGAAGATAGGTAACTTGAGTACCAGAAGATATCTCTCGAGAACTCCTGGATTGGTTCGAAAATTTCGGTTCGTCTTAAACTCGGGGTGAGAAATGCCGACTCTAAGAATTTAGCAGGAGAGACAACCCTAGAATCCAACGCACCATTCTTAAGACCATACCAACAAATGCTCACACAATCAGAAATCATCACAAGGATCCAAACACATGCCAAGACTCCAAAATGCTTAGGTTGCAATAAAACTAGACAAGGTCAACATCTCCAAACTCATTCCTTTAAACCAAGGAAAGCATTCAATCTAATCAAAATCCCAAAATCCAGTCAAACAAACCTAACAGACGCAAAACTCTCAAACGGTGCAGCGCCGTCAACCAAAACGCAAAAAGGGTAACGCGCTGACGTCATAATTTTGACGACATCATCTCAAATAATATTACCAAAATATCGGGGGCGTTACAGTCACACCTCCTAAAAAGAAGTTTTGTCTCGAAACTTAACACAACCTTAAAACCAAACCCAAACCAAAACCCAATTATTACCAACAACCTGAAGACATACCTGAACTAAGGGAAGAGATGCAGATGAGATTCTCTCATCGCCGATTCCAATTCCCACATCACGCTCTCGATGTCTTGATTTCGCCAGAGAACTTTAACCATGGGGATGGTCTTTCTCTGCAACACTAGATCTTGAGAATCCAGAATACTAACTGGTTCTTCCACATACGAAAGATTGGGTTGAATCTTGGGCACTGAGTCAAGGACTTGACGATCACTACGGACACACTTCAGCAACTGGCTCACATGTAACACATCATGGACGCTAGGGAAGGTAGCAGGCAATTCCAGCCTATAAGTAGACACTCCGATGCGCTCAAGAATCTGGCAAGGTTTAACTTGTGGTTCCTTCCAAACCTTTTAACAGCAGACATCAGAAACACTTTCAGAAAATAAAGTCACCAATAGCGAACTCCAAATCAACCCATCGTTGATTAGCATATTTCTCATAGCATTCTTGTTCTATGCGGAGATTTTCTCGAATATGAGTCACGGCACGATTCATCTCTTTAAGGGCTTCCGTACCTAGCAACGGTCTCTCACCAACCTCAGCCCAAAATAAAGGCATCCTACATCGCCTCCCATACAAGGCCTCAAACGGGTCCATCTGCAGACTCTCTTGATAACTATTATTATAAGCAAATTCCATGAGTCTGAGATGCTCATCCCAAGCACCACCGTGATCCAATATGTAACACCTGATCATATCCTCCACGATTTGATTAACTCGCTTTGTTTGACCATTTGTCTGCGGATGATAAGAGGTGGAATACCTTATATTGGTACCCAACCCCTCCAGTAAGCTCTTCCAAAAACGAGACGTAAATCTAGAGTCTCGGTCCGATAGAAAACTGACAGGAACTCCATGCAATCTGATAAGCTCTTCCGGGTATAATTCAGCTATCTTTTTCATAGAATATCCTATTTTAAAAGGGACGAAGTGAGCATATTTAGTCAATATATAGACAATCACACAAACAGAGTCGTTCCTATGGGGAGATTTTAGTAGACCGGTAATAAAATCCATCGAAATACACTCTCACTACCAACTGGGAATATCAAACGGTGACAATTTACCTCCAGCCCTTCTATGGTCAGCCTTAACACACTGACGCTTAAGACATTCTGACACAAACTTCGTGATATCATTCTTCATTCCTGACCACCAAATAATTTGCTTTAGATCCTTATACATTTTAGTGGAACCAGGATGGTAGGCTACACTGGAACCATGAGCTTCAACACAGATCTTAGCTCGAATGTCACCAAAGGCGGGGATGCAAAATCTACCCCAATACTTCAAGGTATCCAACTCATCCAAGGAGAAATTATGTAGCTCTCCCTTCACAGTTTTATTCCAGAGGTGTAATAAATCCAGATCATCCTTCTGATGTGCTCGAGTAAGGGAAATCCAAGAGGGCTCTTCTGCTTCTAAACTAACAGGCACAGTACTACCCCCAACCTCAATGTCCATTAACAGGAATTCCTCCACCAAGGACTGTACAGTCAAATTGAAAATTTTGGCGGTTTTTCTACTTAAAGCATCGGCTACTACGTTAGTCTTTCCTAGATGATAGCGAATTTCCACTTCATAATCAGCCACATATTCTAACCACTAGTGCTGGCGCAGATTTAGTTCCTTTTGAGTGAAGACGTACTTCAAACTCTTATGTTCCGTATAGATCATAACGCACCATACAATAAGTGTCTCCAAAGCTTCAGTGCATATATTAAAACAGTGAACTCCAAATCATGCATAAGATAGTTTCTCTCATGAATCTTTAGTTGTCTTGATCCATACGCGATCACCTTACCATCTTGCATTAAGACACAGCCAAGTCCAATGTGTGACGCATCCACATACACAACGTACTCTACTCCCTTAGTAAGTAAAGTTAAAACTGACGCAGTACATAATCTCTTCTTCAACTCTTGGAAAGCCTCTTCACACTTATCACTCCAAATGAATGCAGTGTTCTTCTGGGTAATTCCGGTTAGAGGAGCAGACAACACTGAAAATCCTTCCACGAATCTTCTATAATAGCCGGTCAGGCCTATAAAGCTCTGAATCTCATTAGGTGTAGAAGGTCTCTCCCATTCCATCACAGCAAAAATCTTGGTCGGGTCCACGGAAATACCGTCCTTGCTTACTTCATGACCCAGAAAGGACACCTGAGGTAGCCAGAATTCACACTTGCTCAACTTCGCATATAACTTATGCTCCCTCAGGGTCGACAAAACCAAACGCAAATGCTAAGTATGCTCCTCAACATTGCGGGAATACACCAAGACATCATCTATAAACACAATAATAAATCGGTCCAAGAAATCCTTAAACACCCTATTCATCAAATCCGTGAAAGCAAAGGGTGCATTGGTCAAATCAAAAGACATCACCAAAAACTCATAATGTCCATGCCGCGAACGGAATGCGGTTCGTGGAATATCTGCCTCACGAATTCTCAACTGGTGGTAGCCTGAATGAAGATCGATCTTCGAAAATACCGAACTACAACGCAACTAATCGAACAGATCACCTATCCTTGGCGAGGGATACCTATTCTTAATTATTACCTTGTCCAATTCTTTATAATTGATGCATAGCCTCATCGATCCATCTTTCTTCTTTACGAACAAAATCGGAGCACCCCACGAAGAAGAAATTGGTCTAATAAAACCACACCTCAGCAACTCATCGAACTGAGTACACAACTCATCCAACTCACGCGGATCCACGCAATACGGTGCTTTGGCAATAGGACGAGTACCTAGCTCGAGGTCTATTACAAACTCTATCTCCCTCACCGAAGGAAGTCCTGGAAGACAGTTAGGAAAAGCATCTAGAAACTCCCGCACCACCGAGATATCCTCAAGACGTGGCGTAACAAAAGCTATTTCCAGAGCAGAAATAGAAACAAAAAATGCCTCGCAACCAGACTGTATAGCACGACAAGCACGTACCGCAGAAATAATAAGGAAAATCCTATCCTGAAATCCATAGACGCTCATAGGTTGGCCGTTAACCATCCTGAAATCCAATCGCTTTGACTTGCACTAGATGACCGCATCATACTTGGACAGCCAGTCCATGCCCAAAACCACATCAAAATCAGCCAGATCCAAAATCATCAGATCCGCAAAGGCTAGAAAATTGCCAAGATAAATAAGGCATCTCAGAACTCCTAGATATCACCAAATCACCGGAGGTAAGTTTGACGTTGAAGGATTCTCCTAATTGATCCACATCCAGACAATGTTTATCTACTAACCTCCGGGCCATAAAGGAATGGGTGGCACATGAATCGAAAAGAACGCGCGCCCACCTATTCCGCACCTTAAACTCACCTAAAATCGTAGCATACATAACTAAATGAATAAAAACTATAACAAACAATGTAGAGTAACAAACTAGAATCTAACCTGATATCACTTGGGTAGAGGTCTGGGCATCCTCTCTAGTCACCACATTTAGCTTTCCTTTTCCTTTATCCTGGTTTGGTGGCGGCGGCAGAGCTCGAAGTGGGGCAGGCTGCCGTGCGGACTGAGCCTGGGGGCACGAAGACTTCTGGTGTCTCTCCTGCCCGCATTGGAAGTAAATACTTTCTTTTATCCAGCAATAACTCACATCATGCCCCATATTTGAGCAAAATGAGCACACCAGATCTCCCTTGGGTGCGCCTTGGATGGAGAGCACCCGCTGTTGTTTCTGAGTAGCAGTCCTCTTGAAATACCTCTCGTAAGGGTGGCCAGGTCGACCATAGAAGCTACATATTTCCCCACTTCTCTTCTTCAATGAAGGGCTAAATGCCCTAGAGCTTCCATCTTCAACACCTTTCCTCTTCTCTTGTCTCACTGCAGCACCTCGATTCTTGGCATTTTCAATCGCCTCCACTTTCAGTGCGGCTTCCACTGCCACAACATAACTATCAGATCTATAAGCACATACCCACTGCTGGACATTGCTTCGTAGTCCTCCCAGGAAACGTTTCACTCTACCCTCCTCAGAAGCTACCAAATCAGGAGCAAACCTGCTCAATTTACTAAACTCAATCTCATATTCGCTCATTGTGAGCTGTCTCTACTTCAGATGCAGGAAGTTATTCATCAGACGGTCCTGCACGACCGAGGGTAGAAACTTTTTCAGCAGCATCTTCTTAAAAGATTCCCAAGAACAGCTTTCCTTGAGACTCTCCCTTTCCCAAATCCACCAACTCTTTGCCAGACTTTTTAACTGATAAGCTGCAATCATTACCTTCTGGACTTCTAGAATCCCTGAATACGAAAACATCTCCTCGATGGAGATGTTTCAATCATCTAAAATCATAAAGTCGGCACTCCTGTCGTAGGTGGGAGGTCCCAACCGTTGGAAGTGCGATATGAAATTCATTTCCGGTGGTATCGCCATCGGGGGCACCAGAGGAGCAGGGGTATCAGGCACGGCTTGGCCCAAGGAAGGATCTTGCACTAAAGGCTGCTGTGTGCGAGTGGCAGACAACAAAGACTGAATTTGTGATTGCATCGCAACTAATTATCTCGACAGAGCCTCATTGCTCTGACGCATACCCT
Source organism: Platanthera guangdongensis (assembly GCA_039583875.1). NCBI lineage: Eukaryota > Viridiplantae > Streptophyta > Magnoliopsida > Asparagales > Orchidaceae > Platanthera > Platanthera guangdongensis. Next base: position 135,810,378 of record CM077167.1, read on the forward strand.
CGATAATCGCATCACTTTGCGCTCATAACGACTTGCCCTCTGACTGGGTAGTCGACCTCGTCGCAATACTCTTTGGCGGCATTTCTAAAAGGCAAATGAACAACTCATCAAAAATCCTAGATTATAACTAGGGCACACGACTAGTTCAGACCATACTTAAAAACACTTGCTTCTGCTGCAACTTGCTCTGGGATTTTATAATAATGTTATGTCCTACTTTGGATGATATCCTCTCATACTATTTACTCATGTGCCTATGATATGAATGCATGAATTCTTCATTCTTCTTTAAAATCATATATGTGCAACTGTCACAACCAACATTTTCACCGCCAATATGGGAGTATCAGAGTAAGGAAAAAATGTACGTCATGATGCCACGTTAGCAGAGGATAACTGCGGATGCTCAGGCAAAACATCAACTTAATCAAGAAGAAAAATTCTTTATGTTATTTAATGGTAAAATCAGTTTAAGTACAGTAGTTAGCTGTATCCCTCGTCTTAGTAGCTCATCTACTCCATAAGAAAAGTAATTAAACGCTACGGAAAGTACTTCTTTTATCAAATTAGACATCCTACAAGAGCATAGAGGTTCCCAAAGGACACTTCAAGGCCTACAAGTTCTAAATTTAGTAAAAATAAAAGTAGTTTTGTACGGTCGTTAAATATACCGATCTTACATTTTAAAATATGTAATGCATGAGATAATAATAGTAATTTTTATACTTAAAAATAACTATCATGCAATCCTAGTATAAAACATCTCAAAGAGCAAGTAACCTTATACATAGAAAGAGAACTAAACAGTAAGCTAGTACCCAAAATCAACAATCTTTTGGGCGTCAACAAACTGACACGAACACACATAGAACAAAGTATGTCTGAACTAGCAAAGAAAACAAAATAACAAACTACCTCGCTGCCAAGGCAATAATAAAGACCAACACTGCCGCATAAGCACTCCAAAACCAGCACCGAAGAATCAGCTACAGCTCTGAACCTGAGGCATTCCAAAGACAAAACACCTCAGCAAGAAAGTACAAGAAATGACAAAAGAAATATGCCACAAGTACAAAAGTCAAAGGGCTACCAACCCAAGACCAAAGAAAAGTACATAAACAAGTACAACAGTAGGGTACAAAAATAAAAGAGAACAACTTACGTGAAGCGTCACGTACAACAAATTACTTCAAACGCACAAGGCTATAAGGGAAAACAGATCAAGATTAAACCATAGGAGGAGAAACAAACCCCTATTAGCCACTTGTGGTCAACTCCACCAAAAACAACACGGGCGAGGTGGTCAACTCATCTGGACACAACCCCAAAGATAATTTATCCGTCTAAATACGGGGGAGACAAAGCGCTCCACCATACACCGGAAATGCCCCAAAAACCTGGTAGAGCCCCATAAAGTGCTAATAGGGAGATCAAACGTTGCGGCGGTGGATTCGCCCACTAACAACACCCGTAACGAAGGAAAAAGAACCGGAAGGAAAACCCCATAACGATCCGGGTTTAGAGCTCAGAGGCACACCACAACTCAATCGGGGTCTGGTGGCTTGTCTCACCCCACGACATCGCCACAAAGAAAAACCATGATAGACATCTCAAGTAACCAACGACACGTCGTATTCTGCTAAACAATTCTTAATACATCCTACATAATAGTTAGGAATGATTAAAGCCATCGATTGAACATTTTCATCGAATTTCTACAACACTTACAAAATTAAATTATGATGACGAACTAATAACACAAGTGTATTCAAAGGAAAATTAAATATATCTACAAATGGAAAGGTCATTAGTGCAGAAATATTGAAGAACAAGGAGATTACCAGTTATCATCAAGATTGGAAAGAAGAGGGAAAAGGGAAAACAATCACTTGCCTTGGTTTCGCCAGAAAAACTCTTTAAAATTGCTCCTTGTCGTAGATCGGGGCTAAAGAAGATGAAGGGAGTCAAAATCTAACAAGAAATAGCCACAATAAAAGTTAGAGCCAAAACTCCTAACGAGAAAAACTCAAGAAATGGGGAAGATTTTATCACGATGGCATAGTACACGATGAGGGCTTTCCGGATCTACGATCGATTCATGATTTCGAGCACTGGAGCTCCGTCAGCGGCCACCGGAAGAAGTACGGATGGACAACCTCTTTCTCGTTCACGCCGCTCTGGTTCGGGAGGTAGACAAAAATCTTGGTCTATTTAAAGATGAAGAAGAAGTAGGTATTTGTACTAAGGGTGATAACAGGATAACCCGAGTACTAAGGAGACTACTTGAGTACTGAAGGCAGAACTACTCGAGTACATGGGAAGAATTACTCGAGTACTAGGAGGGAGCATTACTCGAGTGCTATGACAGGTCTCGAGTGCAGAAGGAGAGTACTCGAGTACTAACAAGTTAATCGAGTACTAGAAGGCAAGCAATTCTCGAGATTACTGAGAAAATTTCTCGAGTTCAGGCGGGGCTTTACTCGAGTACAAGAGGTACTTCTCGAGAACAAGGAGATACTTCTCGAGTAACAGGCACACATTACTTGAGTACTGAAGATAGGTAACTCGCGTACCAGAAGATATCTCTCGAGAACTCTTGGATAGGTTCGAAAATTTCTGTTTGTCTTAAACTCGGGGAGAGAAATGCCGACTGTAAGAATTTAGCAGGAGAGACAACCCTAGAATCTGACGCACCATTCTTGAGACCATACCAACAAATGCTCACACAAGCAGAAATCATCACAAGGATCGAAACACACGCCGAGACTCCAAAATGCTCGGGTTGCAATAAAACTGGACAGGTTCAACACCCCCAAACTCATTCCTTTAGACCAAGGAAAGCATTCAATCTAATCAAAATCCCAAAATCTGGTCAAACAAACCTAACAGATGCAAAACGCAAAACGGTGCAGCGCCGTCAACCAAAACGCAAAAAAGGGTAACACCGTGACGTCATAATTATGATGACATCATCTCAAATAATATTACCAGAAAATTGGGGGCGTTACATTCTTGGTTCTTCCTCGGCATCTTTATCTGATCTAAACTCTACATGTTCTTCAGAATCACTTGTGGATTATTCTTCTTCTATCACTGCTTTCTTTGCTTTTACCTTTTTTTATCCTTTTGGGTTCTCGAGTGTCCTTAGACAAGACTCTTTCCCATCTGGACAAAATTCTCATGTTCATTCTCCTCATATGATTTATCTTGAATCCAATCTTCTGATTGATACTATCTGGAATTGCCTTTACCAGATATAGACTAATAATTCTGCCCATATTGGGCTTCTAAATCCCCTCTGCTATTTTATTAAAGACTACCTTGTTCCAATCAGTCTTGATTCTGAAGATGATCCTAGTCATCAAGTTAAACATATGGGTTGAAATTCTATCATGTGCTCCAGTCTTGCAGAGGAGTACCTTTCAAATTACTTTAGATAAAAATTTCCCTTGGGAATTTATTCCCCTCCTGCTCAAAGAACTTCCAATCCTAGTGGTTGGAGCCAGTCCACACCACTCTAAAGCCTCTACAGTCTTGCTAGAATCTAGGTTATCTTCTTGAGCAGTACTTGGAATCTGAAAGACTTTAGCCATTCTTTTGGTTGTGACCTTTACTCTTGCTCCATTAACACTGGATTTGATCTTACCTGACTTAGGGTTTAGTGAGACATTGGAATAGAATTCAGATACTTCTCTCTTCCAAATCTTAGTGGGTTCTGAAAGTAGATATTCAAGATCTACCTCAGTGATAAGGTCATTCACTTTACTTATTTCTTTTGGTGCGGAGACGGAGGCATGTCGCACAAGTTCGTAACCCTCATTAATGTTGTCATCCATCTTCGGTGCCATTCTAGTTGAAAGAATTTGAGATTGAGAGGTGTCCACTAAGAATTTCTAGGTCTCGACACACAGCGATCACACTCTCAAGATTTCCTGTAAGCGTTATCGACAATTCCATTCTCCTCCTATTTATAGTAACTATCTATTAAAGGTGAAAAGGCGCGCTGCACTTAGTAATTTTCTCAATATTGGGAAATTTCTATCGTCCACATGGAAAAACCTATTTTGTCGAGTTGTGTCGACTTAAGGCAACACAAGGTTTATGTCTCTCGATACAAACCTCAAGGTCTCGACAACCTTATGTCTCGACACTAAATTATAGTGTCTCGACACACTATCACTAATCAGTGTCGACACACTGTCAGGTGTCTCGACACACGACTACTTATTGTGTTGATACACATTCTAATATCTCGACACAATACTGTCGATAGTGTCGACACACTGTGGTGTCTCGACACAATTATTTGACTTGGACAAAATTTGTATTTTGAATATAATTTCTTGATTTTATTGCTATTAATTGAAAGCATCTATTCAATGTTTAACATGCCTAGTTTAAATTTAAAGTAATTGAACTTGCTTTCATCTAGGAGTATTGTAAAGATGTCAACAACTTGTCTATCTATTGGAGTATACTGTAGACTAATATTTTCTTTTTCAACATTCTCTCTAAGAAAGTGATATCTAATTTCTATATGTTTGGTTCTACTATGTGAAACAAATTATTAGCAATAGAAATTATACTAGTAGAATCACAAAACATAACAAATTTACTTAGTTGTACACTGTAGTCCAGTAGTTGATGTTGAATCCACAGTAACTATGCACAACAGCTCCCAGCAGATATGTACTCAGACTCTGCTGTAGAAATTGCAACACTTGTTTGCTTCTTGCTACTCCAACTTATTAGTCTTTTTCCTAGAAACTAACAAGTTCCAGAAGTACTTTTTATATCCTCTTTACACCCTGCAAAATCTGCATCTGTGTAGCTTGTAAGTTCAAAATCACTATCCCTAGGATACCAAAGCTCAAGATTGTGTGTGCCTTTAAGATATCTCAATATTCTCTTCACAATAGTGTAATGAGACTCTTTGGAGCATGCTTGGTACCTTGCACAGACACATGTTGAGAACATAATATCTATCCTACTAGCAGTCAAATACAGGAGTGATCTAATGATGCCTCTATATAAGGTTCCATCAACTGGTTTCCCAGATTCATCCTTGTGTAGTGACATTGTTGAATCCATTGGAGTTCTCATGGTAGAAGAATTCTCCATGTCATATCTTTTAATCAACTCCTTGGTGAAATAAGATTGAGAGATGGATATATCATTCTCAGATTGTCTAACTTGGAATCCCAAGAAGAACTTTAGCTTATCCATGTTGCTTATTTCAAACTTGCCTTGCATAAGCCTGACAAATTTTCTACACAACTTTTCATTAGTAGACCCAAAGATTATGTCATCTACATAAATCTAGACTAGGATGCTTGAACCTTTGATGTCCCTAAGGAATAGTGTATTGTCTATCTTTACTCCAGAGAACTTGTTCTCTATAAGAAAGGTAGACAGGGTCGCATACCAGGCCTTAGGTGTCTGTTTTAACTCATACAAAGCATTATGCAATCTGAAGACATAGGTGTTGTGTTTAGGGGTTAAAAAACTAGTGGCTGCTCTACATAGACTTCCTCCTTCATTGTGTCATTAAGGAATGCTGACTTTACATCCACCTAGTAGACCTTATATCCTTTGTATGCTGCATGAGCTAAAAACAACATTATGGATTCTAGCCTAGCTACAAGTGTAAAGGTTTGATCAAAGTCTATCCCTTCCTCTTGTCTATATCCTTTAGCCACTAATCTAGCTTTGTTCCTAACAATAACCCCATGAACATCTAGTTTATTCTTATAAATTCACTTAGTGCCTATGATATTGTGATCACTAGGTCTAAGAACTAGACTCCATACTTTGCATCTCTCAAATTGATTGAGCTCTTCTTGCATAGACATAATCTAGTTGGGGTCTGAATTGGCTTATTCAACCTTTTAGGTTCTACCTGAGAGAGAAAACTAGAGTATAGAGCCTCATTGTGTTGTCTACTTTTAGTTGTTACTCCTAGCCTGACATCACCTATTATTTAACCAAAAGGATGATCTTTAAGATGCCTAACTACTACTGGCAGGTGCCTACCATTACCTAGTTCTATAGGAGGATTAAGATGATTCTCTTCCTCCTCCTAGGCAGTTACTGTATCTTCTATAGGAATATCAACATTATCTCTAGTGTGTAACTCTAGGTCTGGTGAACCACCTATATTTAACTTTTCCATCCTAGAGTCTATATCACCTAGACTAGAGTTGTTAGGATTCTCATTATATAATACAAAAGTTTCATCAAAAATTGCATTAATTGATTCTTTACAACTTGATGTTTCAAATTGTAGATTCTGTGTGCTTTGTTATGTTCATTATACCCTATAAAGATTCCTTCATAGGACTTTTCAGAGAACTTAGTTAGATAAGTTTTCCCATTGTCCAAAACATAGCATTTACTACCAAAAATCTTGAAGTAGGACAGATTTGATTTTCTGCCTTTCATTAGGTCATAGGGAGTCTTGTTGTGATTCTTGTTGATCAATGCTTTATTCTGAACATAGCATGATGTATTTATAGTCTCAGCCTAAAAATATTTTAGAAGACATGTATCACTCAGCATTATTCTAGCTGCCTCAATGGGAGTTCTATTTTTCTTCTCAGTAACTACATTTTGTTGTGGTGTTCTTGGTGAGGAGAACTCTTGAAAGATCCCTAGTTCCTTATAGAAATTTATCATCTTTTCAGATTGAAATTCTGTACTATGGTCACTTCTCTGTTTGACCACAAAACATCTCATCTTATTCTGAATTTGTTTGACAAAATTAGTAAGGATATCTAGTGTTTCAGTCTTTCTCCTTAAGAAAAATACCCACGAAAACCTAGAGTGATCATCCACAATCACATAGGTATAGGACTTCCTACCCAAACTAAGAACTTGTATAAGACCAAATAGATCCATATGTAGTAAGTATAGACACCTCTCAGTGTCTTTGGACTGTATGCTCTTAAAGGAGACTTTTGTATGTTTGCATTTTTGACATGCAGGACATAAGCCTTATTTGGTGCATATGAGCTGTGGATTGTTTCCAACTAAGTTCATAGAGAATACTTTGCTTATTGCTTTATAGTTTAAATAAGCCATCCTCTTATGTCATTGCACACACAAAGAGTATTTCTCACTAGCTACAAGACATACATGTGATTTCTTATTTATACTTAAAAAAATTAGAAAATAAATGTTCTCACTCCCAGTGCATGACAAGATGATCTTTTGATCACTTGGATTTCTTATCAGACACTTATCATTGTGAAAAATAATTTCATAACCTATATCACAAAGCTGACTTATGCTTATCAGATTGTGTTTCAATCTGAAAGTGAGGGGTTAGATCTGGAATACTCTAGAGGGGGGTGAATAGAGTATTTAGGGTTTTTATAAAATTTCCCAACTACTTTAATCTAGTCCTAGTGCTGCAGGAATTAAATTAAAGCACAAACACAGTTATCCTAACTAGCACAGCTACAGCAAGAAACAAAAGAAAAGAGCAACCAGACAACACAAGAAATTTATAGTGGTTCCCCAACCTGGGTACATCCACTCTTCTACCACCCTGGTAGGAATCCACTCAAATTTTTGATCAGGTGCTTAACACTAATGATCTTTTGATCAGGTGCTTAAAAACCAAACCTCAAGTCTTTTGGTCAGGTGACTTGGAACCAGGAATAACGTTTAGAGGGAGTTAAGAACCCTTTTTATAGTGGGGGTGAGAGATTGATTTTGTCTTCTCTTTCTCAATGTACAACTGAGAAGACTTTTGTGGATTTGATGTTAGCAAAGGGCTACCTCTGAGATGTTGAATGGTTCAGTAAGATGGAGCTTTGCTTTAGGGTGATAGGCCTTCAGTCTTTCAGCTTTGACCAGACAAAGTACACGAACTTCTTGACAGATAGGAGGTTTGTTGTCCTTTGAAGTGTCCTGTAGTGTAGAAGGAAGAAGACTCTTGATTTTGATTTGATGTTCTTCTTCTTCAGATTGCTGATATTCTACTGGTCTAGATCTTGTATTTTTGTATCAGCATTCTATCTCTTTTTGTCTCAGAGTGTTGTCGAGAGAGAGAGCAACAAGAGATTATTGATTCCTGATTCACAAAACTGACTGTATGTCTCTTACAGAGAAGAAGATGGAAAATCCCCTTTTGTATATTCCATATTATCTTCCTTTTGAAATTTAAAATCTTCTGCATTCAATGTCGACGGCCTGGAGAATGTTTTGCATTGATTGAGTCTCCCCAAATGTCTCATGGAAAAATGGCAAGCAATAATACTGGAGAAGACCATAATTAATGCTCCGTCTAACGGTAATATTTAGAGATTATTTTAGCATTAATTACTCAGGAATTATTACAGTAGGAAAGGGACAAAAGGATGGAAGTGACCAAGTCTGGATTCGTGGAATAAAGAACAGAAATCGTCGAGCTGAGTCCACAGTTCGTCGAGCTGAGGACTTGCGTTCGTCGACCAAATGGCTTCTATTTGTTGAGCTGAGTTCCAAGATCGTCGAGCTGAGAACAGATAACTGCATTCTCTAGAACCTTGCCTTTTTTGTACATCGAGTTCGTCGAGCTGAGAATTTGACTTCGTCGACCAGAGTTCAGTGAAGTTTTTTGGGCTTAGATATTTCTGGAATGAAATGCTGAAGTAGAGTATCCAGAAATCGTCGACCTGAGAACTGGGTTCATCAAACTGAGAACTAGTTTCATTGGAATGTGTCGACACAAGTCCTGTGTATCGACATAATTGCTTCTTGTCTCGATATTGTTGTTGTTTTGACAGAAATTTGGAATGTGTCGACACAAGTCCTGTGTGTCGACATAATCTGGCTACAGGTGTCGACACAAGTTGATGTCGACAGATGTTCTGTGTGTCGACACAAGTCTTGTGTATCGACACAATATGGCTTCTGGTGTCGACACAGTTGATGTCGACATATACTCCGTGTGTCGACACAAGTCCCTTTGTGTCGACACAATCTGGCTTTTCCAAGTGTCGACACAATTGCTTGAGTCTCTGGCAGTCTGTTGAAGGCTGGTCCATGTGATGTTGATTCTAAGGACTTGGCCTAAACTCTAGTACACAACCATGACTCTGGCTATACACGATGGGTCATATGATCCTAACTTAGTGAACCTAGCCCAAATCAAACTAGGGATCCAACAATCTCCCCTTATTTGGGTAAGGTCACTAATTACAGACTCATAATAAAATCAAAAAATTTACAAAGCATGAAAACATATATCTGGCAGGAAAAATAAACACATGTAGCAGATATATATATATACACAGTAAGCTTTGTATCAAGAAATTAATAAGTAGTTTCGAAACAACACAAATTTATCAGTTCAGGTTTCACTTCCTCTTCTTCTCCTTGTACTTATCCTTTTTAGCTCTTTCACCAGACTTGGTAAATATAATTTCCCTGTTTGGATCTGCAGCTTGCACCTTTGTCATTGTCATATCTCGCAATCCAGTGATTCGATGTGACACGTGTCAATGAATTAACGGCAGATCATAACCTTAACTTCACAGAATAAGACTGACGGCGATGTTAGTAATGAATTGTAGCTCTTCCTTGATCATTCTGAATTTTGTTGACTTTTTGACTTTGCTAACGTCAGCCATTATGGAATTAGAAAATTTAAGACAACTGCCCAGGCATTGAGTTCTATGAGTTAACAAGCTTTACTCAACGAATCTGGACTTAGAAAATTTCCTGCTCTGCTAGGCATTGAGTGAGTAAGCTCCACTCAACGCTTTTTAATTTAGTCAACATTCTGCATCCTTCTACAACTATAGGCTTTGAGAGCATTGAGTGAACTAGCTTCACTCAATGTATCTAAACTTATAAATGTTTTTACTCTGCTAGGCATTGAGAGCGCTGAGTGAAGTGGCTTCACTTAACGAATGTGGACATAGAACATTTTCTGCTCTCCTAGGCTTTGAGAGCGTTGAGTAAACTGTCTTCCCTAAACGTCTTTAGCCAAATCTCTTTCTGTCTGAAGGCGTTGAGTGAGGCAACCTTTGCTTCTTAAATCTAGCCTTGAGTGCGTTGAGTGAACTGGCTTCACTCAACGCTTCTGTACTAAGCCGATTTCTCTATTTCCTCTTAGGCTGACTGTATTAGCTTGACTCAAAGCCTTTTGATCTTGGCGTTGAGTGAACTGGCTTCACTCAACGCTTCTGAACTTAGTCGATTTTTGGTTTCCTTTTTCTTTCGCCTTGACGGAAATAACACGATGTTGAGTGAACAATCTTCACTCAACTCTTCTAGACTTAACCAATTTTCTCTCTCTTTCTTCTATGGCTTTGATAGAAACAACATGGCATTGAGTGAACAAGATTCACTGAACGCTTTTATACTTAGCTGAATTCTTTGACAGATTTGTTGCGACCACTGCTTCTGGATGCAGTTTCATGTAGTCATCAACATTGAAAAATTTATTAGCTTTTTCAAACCTATTGAGCTCTTCCTTCCTGTATTTTGACATAGTAGTATATTCTGACGGATCCTTCCCTTCAGCTCTGTCTTTGTTGATCATAGAAAGGCCAACCAGTTCTTGGAACCTGGCCATCCTAGCTGTTGTTGCTATTTCAGGATCTTCATATGGTACAGGTGGGGAAGCAGGTCTCTTGGGGCTTTCAGCTTTTTGATGTTTAGGGAGTTGTTGTTGTAGCTGTTGTTGATGTTGCTGCTGTTGAGGTTGGTGCTGCTTGACTAAAGAGTAGTATCTCTGCTGGCTACTTCATGAGGATGAGGACCTACCCGAATGCCTTTTATAAGTTTGAAACTGAGTAGTCCTTTGAGATGTTGTGCCTGAAGCACTAGCAACTGGAGGAGGAGGTGGAAAAGGATACTTCCTGAATCTTTGTGGAGGTGGAGAATATATTCTGCTTCTCTTTCTTTCTTTCTATTCATTTTTAGATAACGACATCCAAGCAGGCATTCCCTTATAAGGAGTGATTTTCTAGAGGATATAGTAAGGGGTGTCATTTGCTGGATTGGGCTTTGGAACAGGAGGTGGAGGTGCTTTCCTCTTTTTAGAAATTTTCTTTTTCTTAGGTTCCTCATCTAAGTCTTCATCTTCATCCTCATCATCAGAATATTCTTGTTGATTATCATATAGTGAATCCAGTGCTTTGAGAGCCTTTGCAGAAATCAAAGGTTTATATGCATGTGAGGGAGCTGGACGAGGAGCTTCAACTGGAGCTGAAATGGTTTCTGGAGGGGATGAAACACTGACTGAATCAGCCTTAGGTGGAGATGGAATGGTTGTAGTCTTTGGAGCAGCAAAAATGTCTTTGAGTTGCTTGGCAACTTTAGGACATATTGGAGAGGAATAAGGAATAATAGACAAAGATGGCTTAGTACTGTCAGCTGGAGGAAAACTCAAATAAGTTGTATCAAAAATTCTTAAAAGATTTACCAAATCTACTGTGGGATTAATAATGAAATCACCAACAATAATTATTTTTTATGTTACTAACTCATCTATGTCCATGTCAGTTTCAATAAAATGAATAAAATCAAATAAATCTTCATCATCTGCTGGAAATAAATCTGCTTCATCTGCTGCTACTGCTACTGCATCTGCGGGAACTGTTACTGCTGCAGCTTCTTCATCAAGTATCTCCCCCTGCCTAGTTTCAGTTCTAACTGGAACCAGACCCCTAACTGAAGAGGGGGCAGCATAGAGGGCATTTATTTGAGCAGCAAGGGAGTATATAGAAGTAGCAAGAGGTGAAATAGCCTATGCTATAATATTTTTGAGGAGGAGAGTAAGTAGGGTAATAAGAGATGAAATGGTGGAGGTGTCCAAGGGTAGATTTGCAAATGGTGGAATGGAAGGTGTTTGAGGGGAAACAGATGGAGGAATAGAAGTTGATGGTGGAGTAGGAGTTATGGCATCTGGCATGTGTGTATTGTGTGCAGAAGGAGTGTTGGGAGGGGAGGAGAGTAGATTGAATGTTGGGATGTTGGCTAGATGGGGAGGTAAGGGAGATGAAGGTGGTGAAGGAATGTGGGTATCATGGGGGGACTGAGGTTGTGTTGGTTGTGGTGATTGAGATGGAGAAGGTTGATGATATTCCTGAGGAGGGGAAGAGGGGATGTCAGGAAGATCTATTGGTTGAGAGGTGGCAGGAGATGCAGCTGAGTAGGAACCTGAGTAGGTTATTGGGGTTGTTGTTGTGGTTGTTAGTTTGGATGGTGTAGAGAAGGAATTATGGAAGATGATGGAGGTGTAGGGGGGATCTCTTCAGAAGGGTGGGGAGTGGCTGGATCAGCCCTTGTACTTTCAGAAGCTCTGGTGGCAGAGGAGGATGCCTTAGATTGCTTTGTGATGGTCTTATCCCACTTGCCAAAGAGAGCACAATTAGCCTCTTGCTGGCATTTATGAATATGGTCTGGGAGACCAGTGATTCAGCAACCTTTTCTTTGAGGAAGATCCCTAAGATTTTTCCAAAATAGACTTCCTTTTTATTATTCTTTTTCTTTATCAGATCAAACATGATCTGTGCCCAGCCTACCCTTTTCTTGTTCACCACTGCACACATAACCAGAAATTGGTTCCTAGTTATATAGTCGTGTGCAGTGTGCTTGCCCAACAAGACTTTCCCAACTATGTCTGTTAGAAACTTAAATTTCGTAGAGAGATATTTCTTCAGTAATTTGTTTGGGTTTTCTCCAGAGTAACCCATCATACTCAGCATCATATCATAATCTTCATTATCAATCTCGAATGCATCTTCTCCATTACTTAATCCAAAGATTTCAGTTAAAACGACGGGAGAGAGAGAAACAACATTACCCGCTATTGTTGCAGTTAGTGTGTTGTCATCTGTTGTAGAGGAAGTATATACCCATTCCCTGATTTCTGATCCAGATATTTTGATCCTTGTGGATAGTAGATTATTCAATTTCTGGTCGTCAAGAAGTTGCAGGATTTCCAGAAAGACAGGGTCGGAATGTTGGAATGAATCGAAATCCACATCGAAGCCGGTATCAAACTTCATTGCTGCAAGGGTTCCCGTTGGAATCGCCATTTGAGTGCCTGCAAGAGAAAAACGACGATCAAGTGCAAAGGAATCTGAAGGCGCGGGACGGAGGTCGAAGAGAACCTAGATATAGGGTTTTCCAGAATATGAATTGACAAACTCTGTTCCACGAAAATTAAAAAATTCTTCGATCTGAGGTTGACGAAATAATTTAGAGTTAAACAATTCATCGAGCTTAGTCTGAAGATTTGAAGACATTTCATCGAGCTCCGTTTGATGAAAGTTTTCTGAATCGGATTCGTTGATCTCTGGTCGACGAAAATTGGTTCACTCACTGAGAGTTCGTCGATCTCTGTTTGACAAATATCTTAAGAACTTTCCCCAGCTCGTCGAACTCCGTTCGACAAACTTTGGCAAATTCGTCGAGTGCAGACAGAAAATAAACTAAGTCTTCTCCATTGATCATTCCAAGCTAATTTATAAAGAACAAATGATTTATCTCATCCAGAGGTTTGGTGAATATATCAGCTCTTTATAAATCAGTGTAGATATAGACAAGATTAACTTTGTTTTTGTCTACACACTCTCTAATGAAATGATGCCTAATATCTATATGCTTGGTCCTACTGTGATGAACTGGATTTTGTGCTATGTCTATAGCACTTGTGTTATCATAGAATAGAGTTGAATTATTTAAGTTGAGACCATAGTACAGTAATTAATTCTGAATCCACAACATCTGTGAGCAGCAACTGCCAGCTGCAATATATTCTGCTTCAACAGTTGAAGTGGACACAGATGATTGTTTCTTACAGAACAAAGATACTAATCTCATACCTAGGAACTGGCAAGTTCCTGAAGTACTTTTTCTGTCTACCCTGCATCCTGCAAAGTCAGCATCTGAATATCCAGTTAAATCAAATTCTGACTCAGTAGGATACCATAGGCCTAGACTAGGACAACTCTTTATATATCTCAAAATTCTTTTAAAGAAAATTAGGTGAGATTCTTTAGGGTTCACTTGGAACCTAGCACAAAGGCATGTGACAAACATGATATCAGGTCTGCTTGTTGTAAGGTATAGTAGGGACCTAACAATGCCCCTATATAGTTTCTGATCCACAGGTTTCCCATCTCCATCAGAGTCTATTACAGCATTTGTAGCCATGGGTGTTTTCTTTGCTGAGGCATCAGCCATCCCAAACTTCCTTATAAGCTCTTTAACATATTTAGCTTGGGTGATGAAGATGCCATCAGGGAGCTACTTTACGTGGAGACCAAGGAAGTAGGAGAGCTCACCCATGCTACTCATCTCAAATTTAGAATGCATGAGATCAGAGAATCTCTTGCATAATTTAGAATCAGTAGACCCAAATATGATGTCATCCACATATATTTATACTAATAAGGTTTGATCCTTATGATGTCTAGGGAAAAGTGTTTTATCTACTATGCCTCTAATGAATTTATGCTCTATCAAAAAGCTAGCTAGGGTCTCATACCAAGCTCTTGGAGCTTGCTTTATACCATAAAGAGCTTTATGCAATTTAAATACATGATAAGGATGAGTTTGAGAGACAAAACCTGGAGGTTGTTCAACATAAACCTCTTCTTTAAGTACTCCATTCAGGAATGCACTCTTCACATCCATCTGATACACCTTCAATTTCTTGTAGGCAGTATAGGCCAGAAAGACTCTGATGGCCTCCAACTTTGTAACTGGTGCAAAGGTTTGATCATAATCTATACCTTCTTCTTGCATGTATCCTTGAGCAACAAGCCTAGCCTTGTTCCTCACAATTGTACATTGGGCATCCAGTTTATTTTTGTACACCCATTTGGTTCCAATGACTAGGTAGTCATGGTATCTTGGAACAAAATATCAAACTATAAATCTCTCAAATTGATTCAGTTCCTCTTACATAGCAATGATCCAATGGGGATCCTGCTCATCATCATGTATAGATTGAGGTTCAATCTGAGAGAGAAAATGGCATGCATCAAGTCTTTGTTGAGTTGATGCCTTATCTGTACACCTGCTGACATGTCTCCAATTACTTGAGATTTGGGGTGATCCCTGAGTGTGACAAGGTCAGTTGGTGGAGTTGGTTCAGCAATAGCATTTTGAATTAATTCCTCATGTGGAATTGAATTTGCTATTGGATGAGGTTCAGTCACTTCAGTTCCTTCTTCTTCACTTTCTTCTTCATCTTATGGAGAAGGATGTGTTGGAGCCTCTTGGGTGAGGCTTAGTCCATCCAAGTTCTTACACAAGTGAGGTACCTGCAAAGGATTATTGGTAGAAACTTCTTTCTCCTTGCAAGATATGTTAGCCTCATCAAATGTTACATGTATAGACTCTTCAATTTTCAAGGAGGATTTATTAAATACCCTATGAGCTTTGCTTACTTGGGAGTATCCTAGAAAAATTCCCTCTTCAGTCTTAGCTTCAAACTATCTAATGTATTTCTTGTTGTTATTATGTATATAGCATATGCAACCAAATACTTTAAAATAGTTGATTTTAGGTTTCTTCCCTTTAAGTAATTCATAGGGAGTCATATTCTTCAGTTTATGTATTAAGCTCCTATTCAGGACATAGTTTGCTGTGCTTACAGCCTTTGCCCAAAAGGTTAGTGGCATGTAAGCATCTGCAAGTAATGTACCTGCAGCTTCAATTAGGGTCCTATTTTTCCTTTCAGCTACCCCATTTTGTTGGGGAGTTCTAGGAGTTGAGAAGCGATGCCTGATACCTTCCTTCTCACAGAACTCGTGCATAAGAAGAGACTCAAATTCTGTACCATGATCACTTCTAATCAATGCAATATGAGTAGAGTACTCAATCTGTAAGAACTTTAAAGGTATCTGACTTAGATCTCAGAAAGGACACTCAAGTGAACCTTGAGAAGTCATCTACAATAACTAAGGTATTCGATTTCTCTCCTAGGCTATGCACAACAATGGGTCCAAAGAGATCCATGTGTAGCAAGTACAAAATCCTAGGTGAATCACTTTTATTTACTGATTTAAAGCTAGTTTTAGTTTGCTTGCCTAGTTGACAAGCTCTATAGAGACCTTTCTTCTTGTAGGGGCTAGAAGGTAAGCCTCTCACAAGGTTGCCTTTTGATAGCCTAGCAATATTTTTCATATTAACATGACCTAGCCTTTTATATCATAATTTATTCTGAGTAATAACTATGTAGAGTAGGTAGATACCTGAATTGGCAGAGTAGAAATTAACTAAGTAGATGTTGCCTTGTCTATTTTCAATTAAAATAATTTGTTTTTCTTTATTAGAGATAGTGCAGGAGGTTGAGTTAAAGTGTATCTGATAACCTTCATCACATAATTGACTTATGGAGATGAGGTTATGTTTAAGTCCTCTGACATATGTCACTTTCTTGAAGGTGACAGCTCCAATTTTCACTTCTCCATAACCTTCTGACTGGCCACACTTTGAGTTACCAAAGATTACCTTGGCCCCAGCTTGGACTTGTAGTTGATTAAATTATCCTTGCTGTCAGTCATGTGTTTGGAGCATCCACTGTCCAGGTACAAGGTTTGATTAATTACTGGACAACCCTTTTCCTGCAGTAAAAATAGTTAGTTGTTCTTGACCCAGGTTACCTTGGGTCCTTTATATTGCTGGTAAGAAAAACTGGATATCACAGAAAACTCTGGTTGAGAATTGTATCCTAGTGGGTGATATCTTCTAGGTGGAATTATCCAATCAGCTAATGGATTAAATGGTTTACTAGGTTTATTAGAGTTGTTGTTACAGTTATAATTTTTGTTAAGTCTTTCTGGGTTCGACGAAATATTGTGAGTTTGTCGACCAGAGTTCGACGAATTGGGATGAGATCGTCGATCTCTGCCCAAAGAATGAACATGTTCATTTTCTATGCCCCACATTCGTCGATCTCTGCTCGACGAACCATACAGAGTTCGTCGATCGCAGTTAGACGAATAATTATAGTTAAAGTTTACGTTCAGATTTTGTCAATTAGAGTTCGACGAACTGTTCATGTTTCGTCGATCTGTGTTCGACGAAATCTATTGAACTTTGTTTTTACTTGTTTTCTGGTTTCTTTTATTTTGATTTTTAAGGTTGGGCATTTTTTCTGTGATTTGTTTGTTAGTTATTATCTCTTTATTTTTAGCAGAAACAAACTTGATGGGGGTTGACAAAATATTCTTCTTAAGAATGGGGGGCAAACTTGATGAAGCACCCAAGCCCAGCTTGTCATTCAGTCTGGCATTTACAGTGCTTGTAATGTCCATCAGCTTGAGGCTTCCCCCATTGAGAGATTCCTTGAGTTGTTTAGCCTCACATAGTTGTGTTTTCAAGGAGTTGATTAGTTCATTAGCTTCATTTAATTCATCCTTTAACTTAGTGTTTTCAGATGTCAGGGTTTCTTGATTAGCTATTTTTTCCTCGAGTGTCTTGATTTCTTTTTCTGAATTTATTAGATCTATACACATGGTTTTAAATTCAGTTCTAAGAGAATCAGAACTATAATCAAAAGAATAAAATACCTGGTCAGCCTCAGATTCTGAAGCTTCTTCATTTTCTGACTTTTCTTCATCTAAAGGAGTTCTGGACGCATCAATTGCCATGAGGTAGACTTCATTGGCCCTTGCTTCTTCTTCTTCTTCACTGGAGCTGGAGGATGTTGATTCATCTTCAGTTTGACTCCAGGATTTAGTCACAAATCCTTTCTCCTTCTTCTTGTATCTGCTGGAGGAAGGTCTTGAGCTGTGTTGTCTTCTGGTATCCTTCTCTCTTTTCTTATCCTTCTTTTGATTTTTTGGACACTCTGAGATGAAGTGTCCAAGTTTCCTGCAGCCAAAGCACACCACTTCTTTAGTAGGGGTCTTGTCATACCTTGGCTTGTCATCCTGTCTGGATGACTTTCTTCTGAAGTCTTTCCTTTCCATCTTGTAGAATCTCTTGGCAAAGAGAGACATCAGTTCTTCATTTATTGTTGGAGTCTCTGTCTCCTCAGCAGCTTTAAATTCAATAATGTGCTCCTTCCTTACTGCTGGAGGTGTTCTTTGCTCAGCTGCATCTCTAGATTTGATAAGATGCTCATAGGACTTTAGCTTTCCCAACAGAGATTCAGTGGAAATCTCATTCAGGCTCCTGGCCTCCTTGATGGGCCAGATCCTTGAATCCCATGAGCTTGGGAAGCACATAAGGATTTTATCATTCACCTCTGTGAGGGTGATGTCCTTGTCCAAGGTTTTCAGCTCATTGATGATTGAGCTCAACCTATTGTACATGTCTGCTACTGATTCAGCTTCCTACTTCTTGAAATTCTCATATTGGGATATGAGATTGGATCTCATATCCTTTCTTTCATCAGCAGATCCAGCTACTCTTTGATTGAGGGAATCCCAGATGGCTTTGGCTGATGTGCATTCAGCCACTTTTTGAAAGATGTCATCTGACATTGTTTGAGCCAGAATATTTATGGCCTTGACATCAGCAATTTTAGCCTTCTTCTGGGCCTCAGTCCACTTAGGTGGTGGAACTGCATTGTTGCTGGATGTTGCTGTAGAGGTGGAGGCAGATAGTTGAGGAGGACCTGTCACATTGGAATTAAAAATATCCTCATCAATAGAGTTCATATATAACTTGATTCTTGCCTTGCAGATGGCAAACCTATTTAGGTTGTGTACAACCTCGGGCTCGTAAAAGGACCTCAAAAGCGCGAGATAGTCGAATCAGGCGAGAGGAATAGATGGGTGAGTGGGACCATGGGGTCCACTCGCAATAGGCAAGATGGGTGGTCCCGTCAAATAGGCGAGACACCCCTCCTGGGGTCGCGAGAAGACCGTTAGGCGTGAGAAGGCCTCACAGAATGTAAGGTCGGCGAGACAAGAGGAAGATTCGCCTCGTCGATAGGTACCTCCCCCACTCGCCATACAAGAAGAAGTCCATTTTCACATCCCTATACCCATGGGGATTTTAATCTTCTACCCCGGGTAATTTTACCCTTTTGCCCCTGGTGGTCTGCATATAACTCCTCAGAACAGCTGAGTTTGGCTGTTGGCAGACCTAACCAAGGGTACTTTGGTAATTTCAGGACAACTCAGTATGGTTATTTGCAGATCCAACTCAGAAAACTATAAATATACCCATAGGGGTTCTTCAGAAGCACACGGACACACAGATATCTATCTCGGGACTTGAGAGGGTTTTACTGTGCTTTCTGTGGAGCTTCAGGCCCAGCTTTTGGCTTTGGAGGGGAAGCTCTCAGAGATCTTCCAGGAAAGCAGTAGGACCTCCCTGCTGAGGCCTTGGGTCAGTTTCTAGTCCTTCACGACCAGTCGGAGGTCAGAGCTTGGGACGAGTAGGTGTTATCTACGCCCCTATTTTTTGAACTCTTGTCGAAGTCAGATTTTAACTTAAATAGGTTGCAAACTGGAGGTCCGGTGCTTGCATAGTCTTTGTTCTGTATCATGCTGTGTGTGAATATCTAATAGAAATGAGAAGACAGATCTAACACGGGATTTTGGTTCAAGGGTTAGCTTGTACAACCAAGGGAATTCTTCTTTGAAACCAATTGAAAGTGAGGGGTTAGATCTGGAATACTCTAGAGGGGGGGTGAGTAGAGTATTTAGGGGTTTTATAAAATTTTCCAACTACTTTAATCTAGTCCTAGTGCTACAGGAATTAAATTAAAGCACAAACACAGTTATCCTAACTAGCACAGCCACAGCAAGAAACAAAAAAAGAGCAATCAGACAACACAAGAAATTTATAGTGGTTCCCCAACCCTGGTACATCCACTCTTCTACCACCCTGGTAGGAATCCACTCAGATTTTGATCAGGTGCCTGACACCAATGAGCTTTTGATCAGGTGCTCAAAAACCAAAGCTCAAGTCTTTTGGTCAGGTGACTTGCAACCAGGAATAACTTTTGAAGGGAGTTAAGAACCCTTTTTACAGTGGGGGTGAGAGATTGATTTTGTCTTCTCTTTCTCAATGTACAACTGAGAAGACTTTTATGGATTTAATGTTAGCAAAGGGCTCCCCCTGAGATGTTGAATGGTTCAGGAAGATGGAGCTTTGCTTCAGGGTGATAGGCCTTCAGTCTTTCAGCTTTGACCTGACAAAGTACAAGAACTTCTTGATAGATAGAGGGTTTGTTGTCCTTTGAAGTGTCCTGAAGTGTCGAAGGAAGAAGACTCTTGATTTTTATTTGAAGTTCTTATTCTTCAGATTGCTGATATTCTTCTGGTCTAGATCTTGTATTTTTGTATCAGCTTTCTATCTCTTTTTGTCTCAGAGTGTTGTCAAGAGAGAGAGAGCAACATGAGATTCTTGATTCCTGATTCACAAAACTGACTGTCTGTCTCTTATAGAGAAGAAGACGGAAAATCCCTTTTTGTATATTCCATATTATCTTCATTTTGAAATTTGAAATTCTTTTGCATTCAATGCTGACGGCCTGGAGAATGTTTTGCATTGATTGAGTTTCCCCAACTGTCCCATGGAAAAATTACAAGCAATAATCCTGGAGAATACCATAATTAATGCTCCATCTAACGGTAATATTCAGAGAATATTTTAGCATTAATTACTCAGGAATTATTACAGTAGGAAAGGGACAGAAGGATGGAAATGACCAAGTCTGGATTCGTCGAACAGAGAACAGAAATCGTCGAGCTGAGTCCACAGTTCGTCGAGCTGAGGAATTGTGTTAGTCGACCAGATGGCTTCTGTTCGTCGAGCTGAGTTCCAAAATCGTCGAGCTTAGAACAGATAACTACATTCTCTAGAACCTTGCCTTTTTTGTACATCAAGTTCATCGAGCTGAGAGTTTGACTTCGTCAACCATAGTTCAGTGAAGTGTTTTTGGACTTAGATATTTCTGGAATGAAATGCTGAAGTAGAGTATCCAGAAATCGTCGACCTAAGAACTGGGTTCGTCGAACTGAGAACTAGTTTCGTTGGAATGTGTCGACACAAGTCATGTGTGTCGACACAATTGCTTATTGTCTCGACATAGTTGTTGTTTTGACAGAAATCTGGAGTGTGTCGACAGAAGTCCTGTGTGTCGACACAATCTGGCTTCAGGTGTCGACACAAGTTGATGTCGACAGATGTTTTATGTGTCGACACAAGTCCTGTATGTCAACACAATCTGGCTTCTGGTATCGACACATTTGATGTTGACAGATGTTCTGTGTTTCGACACAAGTCCTGTGTGTTGACACAATCTAGCTTCTGGTGTCGACACATCCTTTCCCAAGTGTCGACATAATTGCTTGAGTCTCTGGCAGTTTGTTGAAGGCTGGTACATGTAATGTTGATTCTAAGGACTTGGCCTAGACTCTAGTACACAACCATGACCCTGGCTATACATGATGGGTCATATGATCCTAACTTAGTGAACCTAGTCCAAATCAAACTAGGGATCTAACACAATCCTTCAACATAAGCCACTTTAATGATGGTAACTAGACCATTAGAAATGTTACCATATCCCTTGGTGAGTCCTTTCTCTGACCCTCCAAAGATGACTTTAGGTCCATTCCTTACTGAAGTATAATCCCTTAGCAAACTCCTTGTTCCAGGCATGTGCCTGGAACAACCACTATCCAAGTACCATATTGGCCTTCATGTGGTACTTGTTTCCTCAAGCAAACATAGAATTAATCTACCTTAGGCACCCAAATAGTTTTGGGGCCTTGGATCCTGTTAAGCTTTGATGTGTGAAACACAACTTGCTTTCTGAACAAACCTGGTTGAGTCTTGTATGAAGGTGTTGCTGTATTATACCAACAATCTAGAGCAAAATGCACAACCTTCCCACAGCACCAATGCTCAAATCGATTATATCTTTTCTTTGGTTGCACAGGTGTAGTTGTTCTTTTGTGCAACTTGGATTTTACATCCAACTTCCAAGGTAGTGGTGCAAAGTTTACACCCTTACCTTTTAGGTTTTGGTGAGGTGCACTCGGATCAGCCCTAAGAATTCCTTGACTTCTTGGATTGATCACCCTTTGTGGTGGTTTTAGGCTTATATTGACTTTAGATGCCTGTCCCATCCAGCAAGGCTCTTTATTGACCTTGTTGGTAGAGCACTCAGACATCATGTGTCCAGGAACACATGATCTCAAGCATCTATTAGACGACAGATACTTGACTGGTTGCCTAACTGGACCAATTAGGGCTTTACCCATACATACAGACTTCTCTTTGAACTTTTCGTTCTTTCCATACCATAAACAACTTGTAAATGGTGGAGAGAAGGTGTCCACGATATGTAACACTGACTTGGGTTTTGAGAATTGAGTCAGGAGCTGTCTTTCCTGGTCTTTGAGAGACTTGGCCTGTTCTACTATTACCTCTGCCTGGCTATCTATCTTATTGGTTAGTTCAATAAGCTTCAGTTTTTGTAGGTCCAACTTTATGTTGGCCCTTTCCAACTGAAAAGATACACCCCTCAGAGATTCTAATTCTCTGGCCGGATCCTTAGCAAGCTGTTTGCTTGCAATCAAGGCCTTGAGTAAATTCTCATATCTGTTGATAAGGGAGTTAGAATCAGCTTCAATGTTTGAATCATGTTCTCTATCATTAGATGAGTGTAAACATGATTCATTATCTGATGTAGAGAAAGAATCTGAGGCAAAACTGTGAGATATTGATTTTACCTTTGCAGGATCTGAACAATCATGATCTCCTTCTCCTGATTAGGTCTCCTCAATAGCTATCAGGCCCATGAGAGCCTCCTCCTTTTCTGATTCTGATGAATCAGATTCACTGTTAGATAGTGTAGACTGTTTCTTTGCTAAGAGGCTTTTGTCAGCCTTCTTGTGTTGTCCATCCTTCCAGTTCTTTGACTTTTTCTCCTTTCTTTTTGTTGGGCAATCAGCTATGACATGCCCTAACCTGTTGCAACAATAACAAACAATATTAGTCTTAATATATTTGTTCTATGAAGAACAATACCTGTCCACAGATTTCTTTTTCCTGGGCTTATCTAGATGATTGGTCTTCTTGAGAGAATAGTCCCCAGTTGGTCCCTTCCAGCTACCTTGCTTTCTTCTCCTCAACATCTTCTTGAACTGTCTAGAGAAGAGAGATAGTTCCTCCTCAGTTAGGTCTCCTCCTGATGAGGGTGATTCTATACACTCAGATGTTGTTTCTCATTTCTCTGAGAGTGATGATTTTTCTCTGACCTTCCTAGAAGTCTCAGCCTTTAGGGCCAAAGACTTTTCTCTATTGTGTGCTTTAGCTAAATCTTCTTCAGACTTTCTGAGGTTGTGTAACAACCCCATCCGCTCATATGGTATATTCTAGAAGGTCCGGCCGGGGCCCCACAGTATATATCACAAAACAGGCAGTGAATGTACAGGATGATACCAGAGTAGCGCATCGCACCTATCACAAATCATTCTAGCGGAAGCCTAAACTACAATTGGAACTCCTCATGAATGTCCAAACATAAAACTTCACATTTTATACAGGATAGGAATGTCTTACAACAAGTACAAAGAGTTGTCCTTATGGCCTTCCATGGCTTTCAAACAGTGGCCTAAACAGCTTGGCGCACAGGTCGGCCACAATAAAAGAAAACACACGACAACACAGATAGCCTTCGAGGGCTAGCAGCAGTAGCAGGAACATCAACCTCTATGCGTCCCGCTCGGCTCTCCAGCACCTGTACAGGGACAATCCACCCAACGGTGGCAAACAAAAGCAACGGTCAGCGTTCAGCTGACCAACTTATAACGACCCTACCCCTTCTCTCGGGGCAGCGGTATTCTTCCCTGCAAGCATATTATATCACAAGTATGGCAATATATCATCAAAATGTGCTTTCACGCACACAAGCCATCACAACCGTTCGCCACCCGGCCCAACGGTTCGTGCACTCAGGGCACATTCTTGGTGTTCTGGCAAAGCTCTTGCCCACCACCGTATTAGGGTCACAACCCAACGGTAAATCTCTTGAGCATTTACTCCATGGCGTGCAGCCGGAGTTAGTCTTCCTACACCGGGATGGCCCGTAGCCCCCCATTGTGTCATGGCGCGCAGGCCGAAGACTCTTGCTATGCGCTCCAACAGACCGCACCTTTTGGTCTCACGTCGGACGAACATAGCGCAGGTCGGATCCTCCACCCCCCGTTGCTCAAATCGCCTAGCCTTCTCTGAGTACAGCGTACTCATGGCTATATCAAAGGCGCGGGTCGGTCTCACTAATCCTATTCTTGGCATTCAAGCCTGGGTATTTCTCTATACCCATTTCTTTAGCACAACAGCGGGTCTTTCCTGGGCCTCCCAGTACTTCCTGTGACTCTCTCCACAGGTGGACACCGCACAAGCACAAATGTCAGGGGTATTTCCTGGCTAGCATGCCAGTACTTCCTGTTACTCGCTTCACAGGTGGACACCCTACGACATCAAGCATCACAAAGGGTCTTTCCTGGTCACACCAGTACTTCCTGTGCCTCATTCACAGGTTGGACCCAAAAACATCACATGGCTATTTTTCCTGGGCTACCACCCCAGTACTTCCTGCTACTCCTTTTCGCAGGCATAACCCGTAGACTCCTTAAACTACATGTTATCACGGAGTCTTCTCCGGTTCGTATGCAACATCACCAATCCAGACCAACCTGTCCAGATGGGCTTCACACAGCATGCCTATTTCGTACTCCATTTCCGGATCTATATGCTAACAAAGGGGATTTCAAGCATCCACCCAAAGATTCCCAAAATCAGCCACCTCTTAGTGGGGGAAATCACAAGATATGCCAAAAGGAAGCCTTCACATGGCTAGGAAGAAAAATCGTTACCCTTGACGACCGCTTCGGTGCCATGACCTCAAACCTTGCTTGAAAGACTCGCAAGAGCGTTTCCTCCACAACGCCGGCTTCGGAACTCTCTTCGGTAACCAGCAGCACCACCAGCAGCAGCCCCCTTTCCTTCTTCCTCCTCCTTTCTCTCCCACTTTCTCTCTTAACTTGAAGAAAGATCAAGGCCAAATAAAATGAGAATCACTTCTCAGCTTTCGGCCTTTAATAAAAAGAGGAAGAAGCTTCAGCCCTTGGATCCTAGCTGAAGAAATGGACGGCCACAAACCTGCCAGAAAAGCTAAATTTGACCTGACACGGCCTGTGACACGGTCGTGTCCCAGGCCGTGTGCCTCAAGCGGTGGTCAACCGACCTATCAAACCAGTAACACGCCCATGGGACACGCCTGTGTCATGGGCCGTGTCACCAACACGCCTTCAGACACGCCCGTGTCTGTGGCCGTGTGCCTGGGCGAAAAAAATCCCAAAACATCCCGAGACTTCACACGGCCTGTGACACGACCGTGTCCCAGGCCGTGTGCCCAGACACGGCACAAAGACACGCCCTGTCGAAATCCTTCGGCGGGTTGAGTTCGTCGACCCGATTTGACACGCCCTGTGACACGCCCGTGTCACAGGCCGTGTTCAACCTCTCGACACTCAACACTCAACACTCGACACTCGACACTCACGTCTCGACACTCGACGATCGTCGAGTAAAATTCGTCGAGCACACGACACGGCCTTGGACACGCCCGTGTTCTGGGCCGTGTGCCCCCTCTCGACACATCGTCGAGCGAAAATCGTCGACACCAACGCCGATCGCCGACACAACCTCGACACGCCCTGCGACACGCCCGTGTCGCAGGCCGTATCTGCTGACACGCCCTGGGACACGCCCGTGTCCCAAGCCGTGTCACCCAAAAATTCCTGTTTCAGAAATTTGGACTGTTACTATCCTCCTCTTCTACAAGAAATTTCTTCCTCGAAATTCAGACACAGGAAAGGCAACAGTAACGAGCAAGAAATATGTTACAACATACAAACTTTTATGTTACAACATCCTTTCTAGAGATTACAAAAAAAACAGCTCAGGGAACTCTTCTCGCATGGTTTGCTCTCGCTCCCATGTCAGTTCTTCACGGCCGCAGTTGTCCCACCGGACTTTTACCATACCGACCGTCTTGTTCTGCAACTGTTTCTCGGCTCGATCTTCGATCTGAATGGGTCTAACTCTCGTTGTTAGCCCATACTCCACCGGCACACGATCATCCGCGATCACTTGAGCTGGATCTTTCACGGCCTTCCGAAGCACTGAGATGTGAAATACATCATGTAATCCACCCAAGTCTGCCGACAGAGCTACCCGATAAGCCGCTTCGCCAACTCGCTCAACCACTTCAAAAGGACCCAAATATCTTGGACTCAACTTTTTCAATCGTCGAATCCTGGAGAGACCTTTGAAAGGCTTGATCTTCAAGTAGACCCAATCGCCAACCGCAAATTCCACGTTCTGGTGCTTGGCGTTGTAGTGCTTCGCTTGTCGATCTTGAGCAATAAGCAATCTCTCTCGAATCGTCCGGATGATTGAGTTTGCTTCATCAACCTCATTTGGTTTAAAAACCCGAGCTTCGCCCGCTTCTACCCAAGCCAAGGGAGTACGACACTTCCTTCCATATAGAGCTTCATATGGTGTCATCCCAATGCTCTCCTGGTAGCTGTTATTATATGCAAACTCTACCATATAGAGATGATCTTCCCATCTCTTTCCGAAGTCAAGGGCGCACATTCGGAGCATGTCCTCCATTGTTCTGTTGGTACGTTCAGTTTGGCCATCCGTTTGGGGATGAAAGGCCGTACTGAAAGTCAATTTCGTGCCCAACAGTCGGTGAACTAGCCGCCAATCATTTGACGTGAATCGCCCATCTCGATCACTTACGATGCTCCGAGGAACACCGTGAAGCCGCACAATCTGGTCAACATATAACTTTGCCAAACTTTCAACTAAATCCTCCCGCCTGTTCGGGAGAAAATGTGTCACTTTCGTTAGCCGGTCAACAATCACCCAAATGGAATCATTTCCTCGCTGCGATCTTGGCAACCCGTGCACAAAATCCATGGAAATATCATCAAATTTCCACTCTGGGATCGGCAGTGACTTCAAATAACCGCCCGGCTTTTGGCATTCCGCCTTCACCATCGCACATGTTTGGCATTTGGAGACATAAAGGGCAACATCTTTCTTGAGCCTTGGCCACCAGAATAGCTTCTTCAGATCGTTGAACATCTTCGTGCTCCCGGGGTGAATGGAATACTTTGTATAATGCGCTTCATACAGCAGTTCTTCCCTCAATTTCCCCACATTCGGGACGCACAAATGGTCCTCTTTTCGCAAAAGACCGTCATTCCAGGTGAATTTGCCCTCTGGCCCTTCATGCACATAGCGTAAGAGATCTTCATCCAACTCTGTTGCCCGTCGAACTCGGTCTGCAAGGTCACATTGCACCTCAGTCCAGTTCAAACATGCAGTGGCAGTGGCATTCTTGTCAACACAATAGATCTCTAACGCCTCCAACTCCTGGATAAGACGTTCATCATGCCTTTGTAACCAATTCGCTCTAGCCGGAACCCTCCGACTCAACGCATCCATGACAACATTCCCCTTCCCGGGCGTATAGTGAATCTCGAACGTGTAGTCCCCAAGGAACTCCAACCACCTTCGTTGTCGCATGTTCAAGTCTTTCTGCTCCAAAAGATACTTTAGGCTCTTATGATCGGTATAGATCTCCACCTTCACGCCATAAAGGTAGTGTCTCCACAACTTGAGTGCAAAAATCATCGCCGCTAGTTCCAAATCATGGACGGGATAGTTTCGCTCGTGCACCTTCAGCTGGCGTGAG
The DNA here is from genome assembly GCA_039583875.1 of Platanthera guangdongensis. Lineage (NCBI taxonomy): Eukaryota > Viridiplantae > Streptophyta > Magnoliopsida > Asparagales > Orchidaceae > Platanthera > Platanthera guangdongensis. Next base: position 135,838,078 of record CM077167.1, read on the forward strand.
CCATAAGCAATAACCTTTTCCACTCTGCAGAAGAACGCAGCCTAAGCCGCTCCCTGAGGCATCACTATAAATCACAAATCCATCGGTTCCACATGGCGAAGACAACACCGGCGCCGTGGTCAACCGACTCTTCAGCTCTTCAAAAGCTCGTGCGCAATCTGGCGTCCAAACGAACTTCTAATCTTTTCGCGTCAGTGTGGTTAGCGGCAAAGCGATCCGCGAGAAGTTTTCCACAAATCTTTTATAGTAGCCCGCAAGTCCAAGAAAACTCCTGACCTCGGCACCGAAGACAACATTGGCCACTCCTGTATGGCCCTTATCTTCGCTGGATCCACTGCAATGCCCGCTCCACTCACCACATGGCCTAAAAATGCCACTGACAATAGCCAAAACTCGCACTTCGAGAACTTGGCATATAGCTGATTTTGCCTCAACGTGTTCAACACCAACCGCAAGTGAATCTCATGCTCGTCTTTGGACTTCGAGTACACCAGGATGTCATCAATGAACACTATCACAAACAGATCCAGGTACTCGCGAAAAATATGGTGCATCAGATCCATAAACACTGAGGGCGCATTGCACAATCCAAATGGCATGACTGTAAACTCATAGTGCCCATAACGCGTTCCAAATGTGGTTTTGGGAATGTCACCTTCCCGAATTCTTAACTCGTAATAACCAGACTTCAGGTCCTACTTTGAATAGACGGTCGAGCCCACCAGCTGATCGAATAACTCATCAATCCGGGGTATCGGATACTTATTCTTCTCGGTTAGCTTATTCAGTTCACGGTAATCAATACACAACCGCAACCCACCATCTTTCTTATTTACAAAAAGTACAGGCGCGCTCTAAGGTGACATACTTGGGCGGATATACCCTTGCTCTAGCATTTCTTGTAGTTGAACCTTCAATTCAGCCATCTCTTTTGGCGCAACGCGATATGGCGAGCGGGCCACAGGTTTCGCACCTGGCACCAACTCAATTGTGAAGTTAATCTCCCCTGGGGTGGTAGCTCAGGGAGATCCATGGGAAACACATCTATAAATTCTACCACAATCGGAACCTCGCACACATTGGCCTTAGGCTCAACAGCCTGAATTAGGGCAAAGTAACACTCCGCACCCTTCCGAACAGCCTTGACTACCTGGAGTGCAGACATCAACGTCCCGCCCACTCCTCGCATACCCGCGAACTTTGTCTCCTGTTCGGTATTCTGGCCCAACGTGATTTCTTTGGACTGGCAATCAATCATAGCATGTTGCTCCGCAAGCCAATCCATCCCAAAAATCACATCGAATTCCGATATTGGCAAAACAAATGCAGTCAAATGAAAATTCAGACTTCCTAACTGAACCGCCACATCGCAAGCTTGATCCGCAAGCATCCAACAGCCATTTAGCAACACCACTCTGACGTTATCTGTCTTTGCACGACTCGGTATCCCAAGCCGCGTAATAAACTCACTAGACAGAAAAGAATGCGATGCACCCGTATCAAACAGTGCTCGCGCCAGCGTGTCCCGAATCATCACAAAGCCTATGACAAACATGTCACACACACAAACCGCAAACATAGGGGTACTATGCAAAGCATACAAACAATAGCATATGCAAAACTAAACTCATACCTATGACCACGTCACTCTGCTTGATGGCCTCTTGCAGGCCAAGATTGTATACCCGGGGTTGCGCCTGCGAGGCAGAGGAATCCACCACCGCCTTTCCTTTTTCCGCATAAGATGCTCCCGCCTTCTTTTCACTCTTTGGCGGCATCCTACAATCTCGCGCAATATGCCCCATTCGGCCACAATTGAAGCAGATACGAGTATCTGGCTTGGAGGTAGCCCCTGAAGTTGCTCCCGTTGCAACTGATGAAGGAGCTTGTCCACTAGGCTTAGACTTCTTGCCCCATCTCTTCTTATAAAATGGTTTTCCCGATCGGGGCGCCTTCCACTCCGGTTGCGACACAGCCAAAGCTCTCTTCCCTTGCACCCTTTTCATATCCTTCTCCAGCGCGCTCGCAGTGTCAACCAATGCTTGGAAACCTTGGTTCACTGAACTTGACACAAGTAACCTCAGCTCGTCCCTCAGTCCTTCATAGAACCTATTGGTCTTCCTCTGCTCATCAGCAAATATAGAACCCGCATACCGCCCCAAGCGAGTAAATTCATGCAGGTATGCGTCAACACTGCCATCGCCTTGGGTCAACCGTTGGAATTCATTTTCCATGGCGATCCGCTGAGCCGCAGGAAGGTGCTTCGCTAGGAAGAGCCTGGAGAATTCTTCCATGGATACTTGGGTTAAAGGACGACCCGCCAAATGATGCAACTCCATCTCATCCCACCACAATCGAGCTTCTCCTTCAAGTAAGAAGGTAACTAAGGTAACTTTCTGATGCTCCGCCGTTCCAATCGCCGTCATCACTCGTGTTGAAGCCAAAATTGACCTCTGTGGAGTTCGGGGTCCCTGAAAGGGGTGACCACACACCTACTTCACTCGAGAGAACGTCACGGACCGGAGACTTAGGAGACTATGAACATACCCTCGGCTCTAGCACGGAGGTCCCACCTCACACCCGGAAGGCTACCTGAGCTCTTCCCCTCCCTCACCAAAGGGCTAGGCTAGGTGCCTTGGAGAGATTTCTCTACTCAACCAAGAAGAAGCTAAGTGAGGAGGAAGCTAAGACCAAGATCCTCTCCAAGGCACCCAAGGGGGTCTATTTATAGTTTTTCCAAGTCCTGGGGGTAAAAAGACCGAAATACCCCTACGGCCAAAAGGCCTCGGGCCAACAGAAAACAGCCACGCAGGGGGGTAAAGAGGGTATTCCCCCGAGGGCAAGAAGGTAAAACTGCAGGGGGGCAGGGGCGAGACCGCGGCCCCCGGCCGGTCTCGCCCCACCAGGCCGCCAAGCTAGAAGGGGTAGGGGCGAGACCCCGGCCCCCGGCCGGTCTCGCCCCACCAGGCCGCCAGGCTAGAAGGGGCACGGGCGAGACCCCGGCCCCCGGCCGGTCTCGCCCCACCAGGCCGCCAGGCTAGAAGGGGCAGGGGCGAGACCCCGGCCCCCGGCCGGTCTCGCCCCACCAGGCCGCCAGGCTAGAAGGGGCAGGGGCGAGACCCCGGCCCCCGGCCGGTCTCGCCCCACCAGGCCGCCAGGCTAGAAGGGGCAGGGGCGAGACCCCGGCCCCCGGCCGGTCTCGCCCCACCAGGCCGCCAGGCTAGAAGGGGCACGGGCGAGACCCCGGCCCCCGGCCGGTCTCGCCCCACCAGGCCGCCAGGCTAGAAGGGGCAGGGGCGAGACCCCGGCCCCCGGTCGGTCTCGCCCCACCAGGCCGCCAGGCTAGAAGGGGCAGGGGCGAGACCCCGGCCCCCGGCCGGTCTCTCCCCACCAGGCCGCCAGGCTAGAAGGAGCAGGGGCGAGACCCCGGCCCCCGGCCGGTCTCGCCCCACCAGGCCGCCAGGCTAGAAGGGGCAGGGGCAAGACCCCGGCCCCCGGCCGGTCTCGCCCCACCAGGCCGCCAGGCTAGAAGGGGCAGGGGCGAGACCCCGGCCCCCGGCCGGTCTCGCCCCACCAGGCCGCCAGGCTAGAAGGGGCAGGGGCGAGACCCCGGCCCCCGGCCGGTCTCGCCCCACCAGGCCGCCAGACACCTATCGGGACGGGGGCTGGTGTTAGCCAACTTGTCGCACTCGCCCCCCAAAAGAGGGCCACTGGGGGGAGGTAGATTTTTCCTCCCCCTACTAGTATGTTTCCAAGCTAGAGCCAAAATTGGCCACCGAGAGTGCAAAATCTCCCAAAAGCTTAAAACTATACCGGGGCGAATACGGGGTTGTACACAATCCCCGCTCTTTTCGAGGTTGGCACAAACTCGGAAAGAAATGTCCAACCCAACGTATTCGCCGAGTGCAATTTCCTTGCACGCCTCTCCAGGGAGTCAACCTGCCACGCCAGCTCTGGGAGCCCAAGTGGCGAGAGCTTCTCTGGTAACAAACTTGGTTCCCATAAGAGATCAACCAGCCCTGCCAGCTAGGTGAGAGCCTGACAGCGGAATCCATCTCGGAGCAAAGGACTTGGCTTCCACAAGAGATCAACCTGCCCTGCCAGCTAGGTGAGAGCCTGACAGCGGAATCCATCTCGGAACTAAGGGACTTGGCTTCCACGAGAGATCAACCTACCCTGCCAGCTAGATGAGAGCCTGACAGCGGAATCCACCTCGGAGCTAAGGACTTGGCTTCCACGAGAGATCAACCTGCCCTGCCAGCTAGATGAGAGCCTGACAGCGGAATCCATCTCGGAGCTAAGGACTTGGCTTCTACGAGAGATCAACCTGCCCTGCCAGCTAGATGAGAGCCTGACAGCGGAATCCACCTCGGAGCTAAGGACTTGGCTTCCACGAGAGATCAACCTGCCCTGCCAGCTAGATGAGAGCCTGACAGCGGAATCCATCTCGGAGCTAAGGACTTGGCTTCTACGAGAGATCAACCTGCCCTGCTAGCTAGATGAGAGCCTGACAGCGGAATCCACCTTGGAGCTAAGGACTTGGCTTCCACGAGAGATCAACCTGCCCTGCCAGCTAGATGAGAGCCTGACAGCGGAATCCATCTCGGAGCTAAGGACTTGGCTTCCACGAGAGATCAACCTGCCCTGCCAGCTAGGTGAGAGCCTGGCAGCGGAATCCATCTCGAGGTGAGACCTTCCCACCCTCCGAGAGATCAACCTGCCCTGCCAGCTAGATGAGAGCCTGGCAGCGGAATCCATCTCGAGGTGAGACCTTCCCACCCTCCGAGAGATCAACCTGCCCTGCCAGCTAGGTGAGAGCCTGGCAGCGGAATCCATCCCGAGGTGAGACCTTCCCACCCTCCGAGAGATCAACCTGCCCTGCCAGCTAGGTGAGAGCCTGGCAGCGGAATCCATCCCGAGGTGAGACAACTAGGCATCAACGAGAGGTACCACCGGCCTTGCCCAGCTAGTGAGAGCCTGGGCAGCGGGACCGTCTCGGAGCAAAAGAACTAAGCATCTCAATCAGTCCTTACCAAATCTTACATCCTCAAATGGGGGAAAAAGATGAGTTACATGACCCCCCCGACTCAGCTGGTCGGGGGCTGGACTCAATACAACATAAGAAAAATACAGGACTCTACCGGGACGAGGCTTCTTTAGGGGGTCTGGGCCTGGTGGTCGCCATCCGCTTCCTGCTCGCCGGACACTTCCATCCTGCTTAGGCTCTCCATGATCTTCTCCATCTCCTCTGCCTTGGCCAACCAAGAGATGGTGTTGACGGCCGTGACATAACACTGTCTAGCCATCCTGGAGTCTCCCTTGACTCTGACCTGGATCCCTCCGGAGCTGAACTTGATGCATTGGTGGAAGGAAGATGGCACGCAACGGAAGGCGCTGATGAGGGGCCTTCCGAAGATGGCGTTATAGCTGCTTGGAGCGTCCACAATGACGAACCGGCAGTTCCTTGAGACTCCCCCCAATTTAACTTGGAGTCCCACTCCACCCTCAACCTCTTTCCTCTCCCCTGAAAATCCGAACAGGGGTCCGTCCGAGGCCAACACCCTCCTTGGCTCTACCTTCATCTCATCAAACGCCTTCCTGAAAACGACGTTGACAGAGCTTCCGTTGTCCACTAAGATTCGGGAGACGCTGTAGCCCTCGATGGCCGTCTGGATGACCAGCGCATCGCAAAACGGATCCTCATGATCCGGCAGGTCTTTCACCGAGAAGGTGACCTTCTCCTCCTGGGGCGGTGTCTGGGAGGTTGAGGCGACGCTCCTTCGGTACATGACATGGAGGCTTGCCTTCCGAGTGGCCTCGATCCCCACTCCACCATGGATCACCGCTATACCGCCTCGGGGTCCGACATCGACCCGGTCTTCACAAACATCATCCCCTCCTTCTCTGGGCAGAACCTCTTCAACCCGCACCGGTGGCTGTGGCTGGGCAGGGTCTCTCGCCTCCCTCACTTCCAGGAACTCGGGGCAGGTAGCTGTGGCGTGCCCCTCCACCTGGTGGAAGTCACAGTATGGCAACTCTACTCTGACCCTTCTCCTTCCCTGGCGGTTCCTCCTCTCCCTTCGACCAATCTCCATCGCTTGCTGTGGTGGGGGTAGGAGCTGCCTAGGGGCTTGTCTATGGAAGTTGAACCTTCCTTGGCCCCCATGGAAGTTTCCCCCATCATGGGCGTAACCTCTTCCCGGTCCCTGAGCGGTTCCTCCCTGCTGCCTCCAACCTGGTTCCGGACCCTCCTGAGCTCTCCGCTCCTCTCTCCTTCTTCCCTCCTGAGGCCTCGAGCCACCTTGCTCCTTTGCCTCTGTCTCTGTCAGCTTTGCCAACTTCTTGACAAACACCGGGTTGGCCGCCTCCATGGCTATCTCCTCTGCCGCTCTTTCCATCAGCTCCTCGAAGGAAAGGGGGGCCTTCCGGGTCAAGCTCATCTTGAAGAAGCCCTCCTTCAGCCCCACGGTGAAGGCCATCTGGAGAGCATACCCTGGCATCTCCTGGACCTCCAGGATCTCCCCCTGGAACCTGTCCACGTAACGGGCCAGCGATTCCTCGGCCCCCTGCCTTATCAGGAAGATAGACTCGGGGCTCCTCTTCCGCTTCTTGGAGGTGGAGAAGCGGAGCTGGAAGCTCCGGCTCAAGTCCTCGAACCCATAGATCGACCTTGGAGGGAGTTGATGGAACCAGTCCCTTGCCTTCTTCTTCAATGTGATCGCAAAGAGCCGACACTTGAAGGCGTCCGTCATCGGCCTGATGGAGACGGCATCCTCGAACCACTGCTGATGTTGAACGGGGTCATCCTTCCCCGTATAGTAAGCCATGTCTGGTTCTCTGAACCCCTCGGGAACGGGAGCTGAGATGATCAGCTCGCTGAAGGGTGACCCCCTAAGGGGTGGTCTCGCCACCTCCACTCGTGCGACCTGCTCGCCTTGAAGGTTGGCACTCGCCGGGCTGGAGAACAACTCCCGGCCGGTGAGGTCTCGCTCGACCCCATCTCCCATCCTCTCCTTTCCTGGCCTTCTTCCTGGTGCACTTCCTTCTCCCCCTGCTGGGGTCATCTCGCCTAGACCCCTGGGAGTCGACTCGTCGAGGGGGGGAGCTAGCTCCTGGGGGGTCGGGGTGGAGCTGCCACCCTGAGGAGCAATGCTTCGCAGCATCTCCATGATGCCCTGGATGGAGGCCATGAACTCTTGCCTCCCCACAAAGGGTCCCGGGGTAGGAAGCTCGCCGAGATCATCACTACCTCCTTGACCTCCCGTCATGACACTCTCCTGAGATCTTCTGTGCTGGTCACTCTCCACGCTCACCGCACCAAAGTGTTGAAGCCAAAATTGACCTCTGTGGAGTTCGGGGTCCCTGAAAGGGGTGACCTCACACCTACTTCACTCGAGAGAACGTCACGGACCGGAGACTTAGGAGACTATGAATAGACCCTCGGCTCTAGCACGGAGGTCCCACCTCACACCCGGAAGGCTACCTGAGCTCTTCCCCTCCCTCACCAAAGGGCTAGGCTAGGTGCCTTGGAGAGATTTCTCTACTCAACCAAGAAGAAGCTAAGTGAGGAGGAAGCTAAGACCAAGATCCTCTCCAAGGCACCCAAGGGGGTCTATTTATAGTTTTTCCAAGTCCTGGGGGTAAAAAGACCGAAATACCCCTACGGACATAAGGCCTCGGGCCAATAGAAAACAGTCACGTCGGGGGGTAAAGAGGGTATTCCCCCCCCGAGGGCAAGAAGGTAAAACTGCAGGGGGGGCAGGGGCGAGACCGCGGCCCCCGGCCGGTCTCGCCCCACCAGGCCGCCAAGCTAGAAGGGGTAGGGGCGAGACCCCGGCCCCCGGCCGGTCTCGCCCCACCAGGCCGCCAGGCTAGAAGGGGCACGGGCGAGACCCCGGCCCCCGGCCGGTCTCGCCCCACCAGGCCGCCAGGCTAGAAGGGGCAGGGGCGAGACCCCGGCCCCCGGCCGGTCTCGCCCCACCAGGCCGCCAGGCTAGAAGGGGCAGGGGCGAGACCCCGGCCCCCGGCCGGTCTCGCCCCACCAGGCCGCCAGGCTAGAAGGGGCAGGGGCGAGACCCCGGCCCCCGGCCGGTCTCGCCCCACCAGGCCGCCAGGCTAGAAGGGGCACGGGCGAGACCCCGGCCCCCGGCCGGTCTCGCCCCACCAGGCCTCCAGGCTAGAAGGGGCAGGGGCGAGACCCCGGCCCCCGGCCGGTCTCGCCCCACCAGGCCGCCAGGCTAGAAGGGGCAGGGGCGAGACCCCGGCCCCCGGCCGGTCTCTCCCCACCAGGCCGCCAGGCTAGAAGGAGCAGGGGCGAGACCCCGGCCCCCGGCCGGTCTCGCCCCACCAGGCCGCCAGGCTAGAAGGGGCAGGGGCAAGACCCCGGCCCCCGGCCGGTCTCTCCCCACCAGGCCGCCAGGCTAGAAGGGGCAGGGGCGAGACCCCGGCCCCCGGCCGGTCTCGCCCCACCAGGCCGCCAGGCTAGAAGGGGCAGGGGCGAGACCCCGGCCCCCGGCCGGTCTCGCCCCACCAGGCCGCCAGACACCTATCGGGACGGGGGATGGTGTTAGCCAACTTGTCGCACTCGCCCCCCAAAAGAGGGCCACTGGGGGGAGGTAGATTTTTCCTCCCCCTACTAGTATGTTTCCAAGCTAGAGCCAAAATTGGCCACCGAGAGTTCAAAATCTCCCAAAAGCTTAAAACTATACCGGGGCGAATACGGGGTTGTACAACTCGCTTGACGCGCGATAACCAATCCTCAGCCTGCGTCGGAGTTCCCGCTCCCGAGAACGTAGGCGGGTGGAAACTCATAAACCGCGTTAGCTGCTTCTCAGCCGCTCGAGGAGCCACATCCAGGACAGGTTCAGGCCTTGCCGCCACCTGTTCTGTCCTCACAGCCGCTTGTTCCTGCCTAAGTGGCTGGCCTTGGATCATGGTAAATAAGGCCTCTGCAACTAAACGCACATGTTCCACAGACGGTGGAGATGTAGGCACCGCGGCTGGTGTCGTACTTTCATCAGAACACTGAGGCTCAGACGGCCCCGCTCCACTTCGTGTCACCTAAAGGTGGACAAGACACACACATTAGCAGGCGTACCCAAGCAAACAACAAAAAATAAGAACACGCAGGTTCCTCAAACACATCAAAGTTGCATTCCTAGCATGGACATTCAGGAGTTCATTCGTAGACGTTGGTTTGCACAAACATGTGCTCGCCACCCCACAAAAGAAGTCGGCCACGACTTCGAGAGGGAAAGACCAAGAAGACCGATACCAAAAATGTAACAACCCCATCCGTTCATATGGTATATTCTAGAAGGTCCGGCCGGGGCCCCACAGTATATATCACAAAACAGACGGTGAAGGTACAGGATGATACCAGAGTAGCGCATCGCACCTATCACAAATCATTCTAGCGGAAGCCTAGACTACAATTGGAACTCCTCATGAATGTCCAAACATAAAACTCCACATTTTATACAGGATAGGAATGTCTTACAACAAGTACAAAGAGTTGGCCTTATGGCCTTCCATGGCTTTCAAACAGTGGCCTAAACAGCTTGGCGCGCAGGCCGACCACAATAAAAGAAAACACACGACAACACAGATAGCCTTCGAGGGCTAGCAGCAGTAGCAGCAACAACAGCAGGAACATCAACCTCTATGCGTCCCGCTCGGCTCTCCAACACCTGTACAGGGACAATCCACCCAACGGTGGAAAACAAAAGCAACGGTCAGCGTTCAGCTGACCAACTTATAACGACCCTACCCCTTCTCTCGGGGCAGCGGTATTCTTCCCTGAAAGCATATTATATCACAAGTATGTAAATATATCATTAAATGTGTTTTCACGCACACAAACCATCACAACCGTTCACCACCCGGGCCAACGGTTCGTGCACTCAGGGCACATTCTTGGTGTTCTGGCAAAGCTCTTGCCCACCAACGTATTAGGGTCACAACCCAACGGTAAATCTGTTGAGCATTTACTCCATGGCGTACAGCCGGAGTTAGTCTTCCTACACCGGGATGGCTCGTAGCCCCCCATTATGTCATGGCGCGCAGGCCGAAGACTCTTGCTATGCGCTCCAACAGACCGCACCTTTTGGTCTCACGTCGGACGGACATAGCGCAGGTCGGATCCTCCACCCCGCGTTGCTCAAATCGCCTTGCCTTCTCCGAGTACAGCGTACTCATGGCTATACCAAAGGCGCGGGTCGGTCTCACCAATCCTGTTCTTGGCATTCAAGCCTGGGTATTTCTCTATACCCATTTCTTTAGCACAACAGCGGGTCTTTCCTGGGCCTCCCAGTACTTCTTGTGACTCTCTCCACAGGTGGACACCGCACAAGCACAAATGTCAGGGGTCTTTCCTGGCTAGCATGCCAGTACTTCCTGTTACTCGCTTCACAGGTGGACACCCTACGACATCAAGCATCACAAAGGGCCTTTCCTGGTCACACCAGTACTTCCTGTGCCTCATTCACAGGTTGGACCCAAAAACATCACATGGCTATTTTTCCTGGGCTACCACCCCAGTACTTCCTGCTACTCCTTTTCGCAGGCATAACCCGTAGACTCCTTAAACTACACGTTATCACGGAGTCTTCTCCGGTTCGTATGCAACATCACCAATCCAGACCAACCTGTCCAGATGGGCTTCACACAGCATGCCTATTCCGTACTCCATTTCCGGATCTATATGCTAACAAAGGGGATTTCAAGCATCCACCCAAAGATTCCCAAAATCAGCCACCTCTTGGTGGGGAAATCACAAGATATGCCAAAAGGAAGCCTTCACATGGCTAGGAAGAAAAGTCGTTACCCTTGACGACCGCTTCGGTGCCATGACCTCAAAGCTTGCTTGAAAGACTCGCAAGAGCGTTTCCTCCGCAACGCCGGCTTCGGAACTCTCGTCGATAACCAGCAGCACCACCAGCAGCAGCCCCCTTTCCTTCTTCCTCCTCCTTTCTCTCTCACTTTCTCTCTTAACTTGAAGAAAGATCAAGGCCAAATAAAATGAGAATCACTTCTCAGCTTTCGGCATTTAAGAAAAAGAGGAAGAAGCTTCAGCCCTTGGATCCTAGCTGAAGAAATGGACGGCCACAAACCTGCCAGAAAAGCTAAATTTGACCTGACACGGCCTGTGACACGGCTGTGTCCCAGGCCGTGTGCCTCAAGCGGTGGTCAACCGACCTATCAAACCAGTGACACGCCCATGGGACACGCCCGTGTCATGGGCCGTGTCACAAACACGCCTTCAGACACGCCCGTGTCTGTGGCCGTGTGCCTGGGCGAAAAAAATCTCAAAACATCCCGAGACTTCACACGGCCTGTGACACGCCCGTGTCCCAGGTCGTGTGCCCAGACACGACACAAAGACACGCCCTGTCGAAATCCTTCGGCGGGCTGAGTTCGTCGACCCGATTTGACACGCCCTGTGACACGCCTGTGTCACAGGCCGTGTTCAACCTCTCGACACTCAACACTCGACACTCGACACTCACGTCTCGACACTCGACGATCGTCGAGTAAAATTCGTCGAGCACACGACACGGCCTTGGACACGCCCGTGTCCTGGGCCCTGTGCCCCCTCTCGACACATCGTCGAGCGAAAATCGTCGACACCAACGCCGATCGCCGACACAACCTCGACACGCCCTGCGACACGCCCGTGTCGCAGGCCATGTCCGCTGACACGCCCTGGGACACGCCCGTGTCCCAGGCCGTGTCACCCAAAAATTCCTGTTTCAGAAATTTGGACTGTTACAGGTTGAGCTGTAACTCATGTGACAGCAGCTTGTCAAATAGAGCCTGGGGGTCTATATTGGCTAAATTGCTCATTTCTCTTATAACACAGATCTTGATATCTCATTCCTTGTTCAGGGACCTCAAGAACTTGTAATTAAGTTCATAATTAGTAAAGTTTCTTCCATAAGTCCTCAGGTTGGTTACAATTCTGAAGAATTTTTCAAACAGTCAGCCAATGAATCTTTCTTGTCCTGTCTGAAGGATTCATATTGTTGGTTTAACAGAGATTTTCTATCATCTCTGACCACTTCAGTTCCTTCTATGTAGACTATTAGTGACTCCCATATTTCTTTTGGTGTTTTGCAATGAATCAGATTTTGAAAAGTGGAATCATCTATTGCACTCACTATAATATTCTGAGCCCTCTTGTCCATAGTGGGCAGAATGATTTCATCCTTATCCATCTCCATGTAAGTCTTGGGTGTCTTGATGTTTGCATCAAGAACTGACACTTTCATGAGAATGAAAGGTCCTTCAATTACTGTGATATAAATTCTTGGATCTGCTGCTTTCATAAATAATCTGACTCTCTCCTTCCATATTCCAAAATTTTCTTTGGAGCAGGCAGGGAGCTTGATGGAATTATTTTCTCACTAAACCATGATAAATCTTTCTTACAATCCTCAGGATTCTCATTAGGGTGTTATGCCTTTTTCAGTGACAGAGGGGTAGCAACGACAAAGAGGTAGCGGCACAGCAGTACACAACATGAACTCCAAGATCAGCAACGGCATGAGCGATTACAAAAATAGAATGACAAAATATTCAGCAGCATTACGTGAGAACGGCGGCGACGTTCTTCTCAACACCCGACAACAGTTTCGTTCCCTCCACGGCTGTATGAGCAAACCGAGCACCTACGGACCGCTCAAAACTGCCAACTGTGAGATTGTGAGAGACAAGAGTGAGCGCCTGAGTAAGAGATAGGATCGATTGTGACGGGATCGAAGAGAGGGCCTGAGTTATGGATTTTTGAATCCCTCTGGTAACAGGAGAAAATGAGAAAACACTAAAATCTTCATGTCCTGGCCCACTACTTTTACATAAATGAGGACATAAAACAGATCAAAAATACCCCTATAGTGGGATAAAGAAAAACAAGACTTGAGTAAATATAAATGAAAGGAGAGATTAAGGCTTCGTTTTGGGGGGACTTATTTTCACCGATCAAGCGGTCATGACCACATGAACCGGGACTTAGAGTACTTCATGCGGTCATGACCGCTTGACCGGTAAAAATAAGTCCCCAAAACGGAGCCCAAGCGAACTGTAGAAGAAACAAGTCAAAATTGAAATCCCGTAGCAACTAAAAAAGCAGAAAGAGAGATAACTTTGTTGGTGGGGTTTTAGAGAAGTTGATGCCACCATGGGCAATTTCAGAGAGGTGTACCTTTGCTACGACGCTTGATAATTGGTGTGTGGAAATAATGCTCGGCCCTTGAAAACTTTAGCGACTATTAACAGTAAGTCGTGCATTTAGTAAAAAGCTCAAAAATAACTTATCTTCCAAGACCCATACAAATCTATGGTTTTTCGAAGGGGCTATTGGTCAATATCCTTTCTTACAACTAAATACTCGAATATGAAGTATCGTTCACAATGGCAAATCATCTATTTTCAGTTCTGGCGGTGAGAAAGGTGATTGATATACACATCCTTTAATTGGGTATACATAGTCCTTTAATATACGCAACCCTTAAACCGCTATTTCTACATCATTTTGATATTTATAGCCCAAAACAAAAAAAAATTATATTTCCAGAAAATTTCATTATAAATCAATGGCATGAAATTTCAAAAGCCAATAAAAACTACACAAATTATTTTAGCAGCTCAACATCATTAAATAAAGAACCATTATTTGCTATAACCAATGACACAATTTCTCATTTTTTAGTAATATGCTATCACAATAGTCTCAAATAAGATAATAACAAACTGAATAACCAAAAATAATAGAGGCCGCTCTTTATGCTCGGCAAATCAAAATTGGAACAAGTGTTGAAATTTTTGAAGTAAAAGTGGCTGTCAGGGCGAATTGTTCGCACGGACTGTGCAGACAGGAATGACGACTAGCCAGGTCGGCAAGTTTCAGCATCAGCTTGTTCCCAGGTTGTAAATAGACGGATAGGATGTTTATCCGCGGGAGCACGGACTCGTCTGGAGTTCGTCGAGTCCAGCTTGTTGCGGACTCGCAAGATCGGCACGGTTTGTGCCTTGGTCATGTTCTGGTGGTGCGGTTTGGTGGAGACCGCGGAGTTCGGCGGCTAGTGCGGACTGGTGTTGGAGTTTGCCAGTTAGTGCGGACTGGTATTTGAGTCCGCCGGTTTGGAATTCGCGTCGTGGACTCTTGGTAGTGTGGACTTGGTCTGGATTTATACTAAGTCTGTTTGTGCTCATTATGCAGAGTTGGCCGGTTAGTGCGGTCTCCTTTTCTATCCGCCGAGTTCAGCAACTCGGCAGAGCTTGGTTTTTGCTCTAGTTGCGGCTCGAAGTGCGCGGACTGGTTGTCTATCCAACAGCTCGACTAAGCGAGATTGTGTGGTAGTCTTGGGGTGTAGTTGTGCGGACTGGAGTAGTGTCAACAGGTTGTTGCGGACTGTTGGTTGTATCCGCAGTGTCCGCGGGTGTGGCAGACTGATTCTAGTTCTGGCCTTGACTGTGTTCAAGGCGTATAGGCTCTGTTAAACCTTGTTGGTGCGACCTTGGCGGACTGGCTTGTTCGGCCGTCATGTGCGACCTTGGCTGACAGTTTCTGTGTCCGCATTATGCAGACAGGTTTTGTGCCAGCTGTGAGATGGGGTGGTGATCTTATCGGTTAGCGCGGTGACCACACTCCTCTCCGCGCCTATAAATAGGACCTCATGTCACATCAACAAAACAAATGAATGGACAGTAAGTGAGCTCGGTTGGTAGTGGTGTACAGGTTTTTGCATCCGCGCTGTTTGAGAAGTTAACCGGTGTTTGTTGTTGCAGATTGTGTGGATAGCGCTGAGAAGCCAGAGACTTGGTTCTGACTTGGGTCAGGGATCAGTGCGAACTCTGCGGATACAATCGACGGTTAGCAGTAGGACGCGGCTTGCGACTAGGCGGTCTTTTCATCAGGAATCTTTCCCAGTTCAATAAGGCTGTTCGCTTCTGGCGGTCTATTAGTTTAGTTCGGCGGCAGCTGTTCGCGTCTATCTGGCGGCTAGACGACCTCGCGGTTAGGCGGCTTGCAGATTGCGGATAGAGTTCTTCAGCTTGGAATAACGGGGTGTCCGCTCGGTTAGGTTGTTGTCCGGCGAATTGACGGCTTCAGCGGACTCCTTAGATCAGTTCGGCAGAGTCGGCGGTCACTACTTCTACCCGCGCGACTATATTTTGCCTTGTTGTTTTTTGCTTACATCGGGTACATTGGAGAATCATGTCTCGTCATGTATGTCTTGTTGTAACGACCCTGGGAAAGGCTCAGGCACCTCCCGGCCCACCACGCAGCCCAGGAAGATCATGGCACCACAGGTGGTACAACCGGAATATACAAGGCCTATAGGTCGTACACCCCAAAGCATCTCGCGCCTGTTTATCGGTCGCACGCATTGTTGTCACTGGGTTTCGAACCCGCAACCTTGACAAGGAACCTTTAATACCACTCTTCATCACCAACTAAGCTGCAGTTCAGTTGGTGATGAGGTTGCGGTTTAAGACATCTTATCAAGGAGGTCGTGGGATTGAAGCCCCACCTCAACAACCTACTGTGCTGATAAACAGGCCAAGATGGGTTCGGGTGCCTGGGTTGCAACCCTGTAACGACGCTTGGGGTCGGCATGGATGTCGTTGGCTGAGTCGTTACATAAAAAGTGCACTTTTATGTAACGGCTCAGGCCCGACCACTACAAAGGGCTTTACTGGGACCCAACTGGCACCGCTACAGGGCTACAGCCCGTACACCCCAAAGCCTCTCGCGTTCGAGACCCAACGCCAACAATGCATGTAGACGATAAACATACGCGAGAGGCTTTGGGGTGTACGGGTTGCAGCCCTGTAGCGGTGTCGGTTGGGTACCAGTAAAGCCTTTGTAGTGGTCGGGCATGTGTCGTTACATCTCGCACTGTAAGGAAGATTGATAGTACAAGATTACTTGCTCTCTATTTGCATCTGGTTAATTTGGCCCAATATTTGATTGAGTGTTCCTGTGACCTGATTTCCCGTTTTCCGCATTTCACGAATTTTGCAATAAGTGCGTGGCTCATTCAAAAATGAAGAGATCATTGCATTTTCGCTGCCATGAATTGTTTCAAGAACCTTAACCAAAAGTTCCTTCAGATATGCAGTGCTGCTACTCCGGGAAATGAAGAGGATGATCTTCTCCCATTCCAGAAATGAGTGTCTCTCTGGATTTGCCCTATTCTCAACATTAAGAGAGAGAGATCGAACTTGGAGATTAATCAAGAAGATAACCAGTAAAATACAGATAGAGGAGGGAGTACATTGACAGCTTGTACAAATCCAGGGCAACATTTAGGTCGGCTTCACAACTTCCGATCAACGATGAGAGATGATTCTTCTTTCCCGTCGCTACACGTCTTGCATATGCCGGAGGAGGGGAACTGGAAGTTGTCGTCAGAGAGGGGAACCTGAAAGTTTGTTGGTAGAGGAGAAAACAGTTCGCCAGATAGGAGAACCTGGACTGAGGTCGGAGGCGCGTTGTCGAGGGACTGACGATGGAGGCGGGCGGGGTTGAGGACAGAATCCTGATCGGCAGGAGGAACTTGCGGAAATAAGATATTGGGTAGGGGGCGCGATTATGGTGAAAGTTTTTGGTCCAGGCCCCGGACGAAGATCATCGTCCGGGGCCCTCCTGATTCTGACACGTGGCAATGTAAATAAATAAATTATTTCGCTGCAGGAGTTTGTGTTTTTTTGGAGGTAACTTTCCTCTTTTCGCGCCTTATATCTCCATGATCGTCATTTCTCATGCTCGGTGAACTTCTCCTCTGCTCGCCTGCTCACAGCGATTTTTCACATTCTCCCTACCAAAATGTTCTAATCAGCTAAGCAACATCAGACTCTTATGAGATCATGGAAGAGGCAATTATCTCAATCCTTATTCATCATTTGATAATCAGCTAAGCACCATGTACTATTGACTGTCATGTAAGGTTGAAGACGAACATAGATCTAATTATTTCAGATAAAACTTTGAAAATGTATAATAACGATATAATGCATGAAACAAAGATAAATTATCTCAAATATTTAATGTAATATCTGAGATAAAAGTTTAATGTCTCAGATAGTTCATGTGATATCTAAGAGAAACTAACAGATTTTATCCAAGATATTACATTTACTGGTTGTGATCTTATGTCAGATAAAAGTTTAATCTCTGCAATATTGTCTTAGCAATTTCATGTAATATCCCAGAGAAAAATAGCAGATTTATCCAATACATTACATTTACTGACTGTGTTTCTTATCTCAGATTAAAGTTTAACTCCAATATTCTGTTTTGTTACAGGTTAGATACAACAAAGTTTGTTTCCGTTGTCCAAACAGAAAATGAAGCTCACAAATTGTACTGTGATTATGCGCGTAACATTGGTTTTAGTGTTCGAAAAAAACACTGAATTTTATGGTCAGGTACAAACCTTATAAAATCAAGAGAGTATTGTTGTAGTAAAGATGGAATCAAAAGATCACCCAAAGTTCCTGAAAGTGAACTCAAATATCGAAAGATGGATGGTAGAACAAATTGGCCCGCGAGGATTGTCTTTAATGTCGATAAACAAGGTCAAAATCTAGTAGTCGGAAAATTCATCGAGGAACATAACCATGAACTTGCAACTAAAAAAGATCAACGTATGCTCCGATCTTATAGGGTCATTACTGAGTAAAAAGGTGTTGTATTGAAATTCATGACTGAAGCTGAAATAAGGACATCAGATGCATATAATTATCTAGCTGACGAGGTTGGAGGGACAGAAAATGTAGGATTTTCAAAAAGTGATGCATATAACTTCATAGCTAAATAGAGGAGTACAAGAGTTGATGGTGGAGATGCTGCAAGCCTTCTCCAACAATTGAAGTCTCGTGCAATGGATGATGGTATGTTCTCCTACAAGATCCAAACTGATGAGTTTAATAGGTTGACTAATTTCTTATGGATAGATGGACCATCAAAAATAGACTATGAGTGTTTTGGCGATGTGATAACATTCAATTCTAGCATACAGAATGAATAGGTACAATCCTTGCATGTGCCCCATTTGTAGTGGTCAATAATCAAAAACTGTTGTTGCAATAACATTCATATCACAAGAGACTATAGAATCTTTTATATGGGTTTTTGAAACTTTCTTAAAATTTGTTTCTGGCAAGCAACCATTGACCATTTTACAGACCAAGACCAAGCTATGATGATTGCTACTGAAAGAGTTTGACCAAAAGTTCTCATCGATTGTGTCAATGACATATTGCAAAAAAAGCTCCAACTAAAGTGCCGACATTAATGTTGATGCAAGTGTCCGGTCTATGTTTCATGCTTGTTTAAGTAACTGTGACTCTAGTACTGAGTTTGAATTAGCTTGGAGCAAATGATCCTATTAGGAACCTTAGTGAAAATAGAGGCTAAGTGATTTATATAAAATAAAAGAGAAATGGTCCACGGCCTTCAACAAAACTATCCAAGATCATGGGATGTTGTCGATACAGAGAAGCGAGTCCACCAACAATGTTTGTCATGCTATTACTAAGCCCACATGTACCCTTGTTGATTGTTTTAACAAACTCGAAAAAATGATTATAAAAGGACGTAAAAAGGCTCTTCAAGAAGATTTCAAGTGTCGGCAAGCTAACATACCAGTAAATGCCAAGAATTGTCTGATTCTAAGCAAGTGTCCAAAATATATACTACGGTTATGTGTGGGAAATTCTATGAGGAATTTAAAGTAGAAGCATTTGGATTATTTATTGTAGAAGAAAAGTTGTTAGTGGTAAAATTCATATCTTCACTATAAGATGAAGTGATTGTGGTGATAATAAAAACATGGTATGTAGAGCAGGACTTAAGCAGTTATGATGTTAGATGTTCTTGCAGTAAATTTGAGACAGCTGAGATATTATGTTCTCATGTTCATAAAGTATATTCGCACAAAAATATTATATTTATTCCACAACAGTACATCCTTCGGAGATGAACTATATCTGCAAAAACTGATTATTATCTTCAACATGATAACAATATTTTGGAGAAGCATCTGCTGCATTTGCCTTCAGGAACAATATCACTCGATTTGCATACGATGTTGCCAATACGAGTGGAGCAATGTGAAGATGCTAGAAAATATGTAATGAATGAACTGAAAGATATTCCCTATTTGCTGATGCATTCTTGAGAAGAATTGCACCAACTGTAATGTGGATAAGGTCAACCCACTGCTGAAGGATCCACAAAGATTGAAGCCTAAAGGAATATATAATGCAAGGTTGAAAGCTCATGGGAGCAACCTAGTAAGTTACTTAATAATCAACTTACTGTGCTTCTAATTTGTTTCGTGTAAACAATTTCTAATTTTACTGTCTATATTTTTTAGGAAAAATAAAGAGACCAAAGAAGGTTAAAGTACAAGAGAAAGTTGCCAACATATCATGCAGTCAAGAAGAAGATATAATATATAAGCACAGTCATTACTAATTTGAATGATCCAATATCATTACCAAATATTCTAGAGTCATTCACTTGTACCGCATTTGATTACTATTAAAGTGTAATAAAAGTTATAGTAAAAACAACAATATTTTTTGAAGTTACTTGCTTTGGAAAGCAGAAAATATGTTCATCGTCATTAGAGTTGCATAATAGTAAATCATCCTCTAAAATTTCTTCAAATTGTGTAAAGACCTGAAATTAAATTACATATATAGATAACATTGTAATTGACAAATTCCATTACAAATATTATACATATACATATAAGAATGACAAATTACATATACTTGGGCGGTCTTGATGTTTTGAAGTACTAACATTGCTCTAGTAAGCGCAAATGTTTTGATAGATGTCCAACGGTTTATACGAGGCCTTCTCCCTGGAAAGGTAGGAATTTGGATCCGTATGTGCTCAAATATCAAAATCAGAAGGACATGGGTACATCCATTCAAGTAGCTCATTGCCTCCGGTGGACTTTTCTGTTTCTTGGCAAGGGTATCTAGACTATCAAGCAGATAACCGTGAATTGCTCTCGGCTAATTGTAATTTTTAAATAATTCAGGATCAGCTAATCGGATAAACTCTTTAGGAATTTTATTACAACTGCATAGAAAGAATAATGTGCATAATATATATAGCAAAATAGTTTTCAAGTCCTCTTCCTCCACTACATAGTCTTCTTTAGCAAGTTGCAATATCTGAGATTTCAAATCCATCTTTGTGATGGTAGAGAATGACTTGTATTGATACTCCACATTGTGCCCTTGGTTAGGCAACCGAATTATTATTGCAACTTCATTTCTTGTAAACTTAAACTTGCTTGAGCATACACTGAAAGTTTTACTTGAAGAATTATAATGTTGTACCATAGCATATAAAATCAGAGTATTTTGTGGGGCAGATGAATTATAATGTTGTACCATAGCATAAGATGAATTATCCCAGCTGATTTGAGTTTTTGATATAACTTCTTATCCATCTTGTGGATAATGGGAGAAACAAGAGATACAAATGAAGAAATAAAACATCTGCTGCTTAGTCTATGAGATTTGATGGCTGGTTTCACCATCTTTAGAACCTGCAATCATACCAATAAAATACTGATCTGAAATACAACTATTACCATCTCAGATATAATTAAATTTCCTAAGACAAACTGTAATAGCTCATGGTACAACTAGTATAATCTCAGAAAAAAAATAATAGCTCAGGATACAACTAGTATAATCTCAGATAAAAAATAATAGTTCATGATACAACTAGTATAATCTCAGATAAAAAAAAAGTCTCTAGGATGCAACAAAATTCTCTGGGCTCAGTACACTAATAATGACTACAACTGAGATAATCACCGAAACAAAATCCACAACAAACAATATCATGAGAAAAAAATCAAAAGAGTGAAGATGAAGATTAGGGTTGCTTCAATGTTGAAAATGTACCTCCAGTGTCTGCCGAAGTGAGATGTGAAGCTTAAAATGATGGGCAAGGAGAAGAGAGCGAGTTCGGGGGAGAAGAGAGCGCGTCGCCTGAGAGAAAAAACCGCCCTCGCCGTCGCCTGGGAGAAAAACTGTCGTCGCCGTCGCCTGGGAGAAAAACGCGAGGCAAGAGAGAAAAGTTTGTCGCCTGAGAGAAAAAAAAATGTCTCGAAAGCTGTTATTCGTCCCGCGGCAAAAAATTTATTTATTACATTGCCACGCGATCATCGTCCGGGGCCCGGACCCAAAAAATTTCGCGCGATTATGCGAGGGTATTCGTGAGTTTTTAATTTTAAAACTCAATATATTGGTGTGTGAATATCTCATTGTGGTGTGCGAATATCAATCACTGTGAGAAATAAAATTCAAAATCATTGCCATCTACGGTCATGCTTTTACGCACCACAATAGAGCAAAAAGGTTTTCCGAATGGCTACGTATGAACGTGAAATGCTATTATATGCTTATAGTTACTGAAATGGGTAAAACATCTCACTTACATACCAAGGAATAAGATGGCTAATATTTGAAATTTGACATCTGTGTGCTAGCAGAATAAATCAGCTTAACATAAACTTAAATAACTAAGATTGTAAAGACTATATCGACATCAAGGATAGCAAAGATGGCTTAAACACACAGCAAACTTGATAATATATATATATAGAAAAAATTAAAGGACAATTTTGAGTTCAAGTTGTCTCGTACAATAGGTTGTGGCCATTGGATCAAGCATTTTCATCAAGGAATTGGACTGCAAGTAGCCAAAACAACCCAATCTTCTTCTCCCACCCCGCAGAAAGCCCGACACCCCATGTCCGGAAAAATAAAACTCCGCCACTTGCCTTCGCAGTCGCCGACAGCCTGACTGGAGCCCACCGATAGGATCGCCGGGGTCCGGCGAACCCGCCGGGGGTGTTCCGGCGGCGAGCGGCCCCGTGAGAGCCAAAGCCTGGGATTTCTTTTTTTTCGTTTCAAAAAAAAAATGATTTTTAAATTTTATAATAATTTTTTTTTAAAAAAAAATAAATATAATCAGATAATATATATGTATAAATTAAGAAATATTTTAAATAAACGAAAAAAATAAACAAAATAAAACAACATTAAATTGAAAACCATTAAATCTCAAAATTAAAGAGTGTTTCATACATATCTTATTACAGTATAGAGCTAATAGTCTTTACCAAGCCATTATAATATTAACTAGATGATCAGAAAAGGGAAACCAACTCCTTCATGGAATTGGATATATGATGACTTTTCCTGTAGCCCTTCCTGTTTCAAGATAAAATAAAAGCATCCACCACCTTTGAGAACGGGAAAGGGCTCTTTGGATCATTAAGCGGTTTAATCTTTCCATTCTCCAGAAATGGAGCCAGCTTCGTTAAATAAGCTCCGTCAGCTGTGAGCACAAAAGAGAATCCTGGAGGTGAAAACGGGACCCACAATTGCCACAACAACACCGTCTTCTTTCACTGCTTTGGCAGTCTTTTCCTCAAGCCCTGCATGTTGCAGGAAAAGAACGACATTTGTGCAATGATAGGTCTTAGTTGTTTCTGATAATGTAGGATTACGGTTTTTTTTATCTATTTAATTAATCACAGATGTATTAGACTGGACGGGAGATGCATTTTGGATTTTAATTATGTCTGTAAAAAAATATTTATGACTAAATTAAGAGTGGTGGATATGCAACAATTTAAATGTAACAAGAAATAACTTTTATCAGCACGATGGGGAAAATTATATCAATTGAGGATACCTAAAATACACTTGAGGCTCGTTTTTTGATTACATAACTTTTATTAGCACGATGGGGAACATTATGGAATGCATGAAACCTGAGCCATGGGGTACCTTGAGCCGTGTAGTCATTAACCTGCAGTAAAGGATGGTTGATGTAACAATCAAGTAGTTATTAAGTTGTCTTTCCATTGCCCAAAAATCCTCATTAAATGTATTGTTGCCTGGGATACTATATAGCCCATGCACCGGCTTGTTTATG